>CM031602.1:102639534-102709475 GCA_018398815.1 Conus ventricosus | reverse complement strand
GTCAGTACCCTACAGGGCAGTGGATCAATCAGTACACTGGGCAGTGGATCATCAGTACGCGAGCCAGTGGACCATCAGTACCCTAGGCCAGTGACCACCAGAACCCTAGGTAGTGACCACCATCAGAACCCTGGGCCAGTGGATCATCAGAACCTCTGGCAGTGTACCATCTAAACCCTGGGCAGTGACCCATCAAACCCTAGCAGTGACCATCAGTACCCTGGGTCAGTGGACCACCCATAAACCCTAGCAGTGGACCACCATCAGAACCCTGGGCAGTGGACAATCAGAACCCTGGGCATGTGGACCATCATAACCCTAGCATGGACCCCCATCCGCTCCCTGGGATGGACAATCAGAACCCTGGCAGTGGACCATCAGAACCATAGGCAGTGGACCACCAATCAGAACCCTGGGCATGGACCTATCAGTAACCTAGCAGTGTACCATCAGAAACCTTAGGCAGAGGACCATCAGAAACCCTGGGCAAGTGACCACAGTACCCTGGCAGTCCGACCATCAGAACCTACAGTGACCACCATCAGAAACCCTGGGCAGATGGACCATCAAACCCTGTGCAAGTGAACCATCAGAACCCAAGGCGTGGACCCACCATCAGAACCCAGGCAGTGGACCATCAGTAACCCTAGGCAGCGTACCATCAGAACCTTAGGCAGTGGACCATCAGAACCCTTGGCAGTGGACCATCAGAACCCTGGGCAGTGGACCATGCAGTACCCTGGGCAGTGGACCACCATAACCCCTAGGCATTGGACCACCATCAGAACCCTGGGAGAGGAACCATCAGACCCTGGGCAGTGGACCACATAACCCTAGCAGTGGACCACCATCATAACCCTGGGCAAGTGGGACCATCAGAAACCCTGGCAGTGGACCATCAGAACCCAGCAGTGGCCACCATCAGAAACCCTGGCAGTGGACCATCAGTAACCTAGGCAGTGTACCATCAGAACCTTAGCATGGACCATCAGAACCCTGGGCAGTGGACCATCATACCCTGTGTCGACCATCAAACCGTAGGCAGTAGACCATCAGTACCCTAGGCAGTGTAACCATCAGAACCTTAGGCAGTGGACCACCAGTACCCGTGCAGTGAACCATCAAACCCCAGGCAGTGGACCACATCATACCATAGGCAGTGACATCAGTACCGTTAGGCAGTGGACCATCATACCCTGAGCAGTGGACCATATCAGTACCCTAGGCAGTGAACCATCAGAACCCTTGGCATAGACCAACATACACTGGCAGTTGGACCATCATACCCTAGGCAGTGGACCACCAGAACCCTAGGCAGTGGAGACCATCAGAACCCCAGGCATGGACCATCAGAACCCTAGGCAGTGCCAGCAGAACCCAGGGCAGTGACCACCAGACCGTACCATAGGCAATGGACCATCAGTACCCTAGGCAGTGGCTCCATCAGAACCTGGCATGGAACCATCAGTACCCTAGGCAGTGGACCATCAGTACCCAAGGCAGTGACCACAATACCCCCAGGCAGTTGACCATCAGACCCGACTCATGACCACCAGTACCCTTAGGCAGTGGACCCATCAGACACTGTATGCAGTGGGACCATTCAGTACCCTAGGCAGTGGACCATCAGTACCACAGGGAGTAGTGGACCATCAGTACCCGGTGCAGTGGCATCAGAACCCGGGCAGTGACATCAGAACCCTAGGCCGTGACCATCAGTACCCTAAGCAGTGGACCATAGATCCTGCAATTGTAAGGAGATAGAATCACTACAATTATTAGGAGATAGAATCACTGAAATTGGTAAGGAGATGGAATCATGGTAATTGTAAGGAAATAGAATCACTTGCAACTGTAAGGAGAAAGAATACTGCAATTGTAAGAGATGGAACCATGGTATTGGAAGGAGACAGAATCACGTGCGATTGTAAGGAGATAGAATCACTTGCAATGGAGGGAGACATAATCACTGCAATTGGAAGATGACAGAATTCACTGCAATTGTAAGGAGATGAGAATCACTACACAAGAGACAGAATCACCACAGTCACAACACTGCACACACGTGTTCCAACGAAGTGAGGGCAATATAACGTGGGGATCGACCAGTCAAGTGAGTTAAGAAATGTAAAGAATGAAGGAGCATGTAATATAACGTAAACATAAACAAACATTTGACTTATAGTAAGTAGTTTGGGAAAGGAGGAAGAGTGTGAGTGTGGAAGCTGTTGCCCAACTGTCAAAACCGTTGTCACTCACTAATTATCATACACTGGACTTTGGCGCCTTGATCGTTGCTTCAGCGTCACCACACGCCCAGTCTCTAATCATCTTTGGTGATGGAAAGGAGCCTTAGTGTGGAAAGCTCCCGCCTTTTGCACGCACACACACACACACACACACACAAACACACACACAACACACCAACACACACACACACACCCACACACACACACACACGTAGCACAGCACTGAGTACTGAGCACACATCCATCCAAACGAGTGTGCCGACGTAACCTCCCATTGTTAATCGTCTATTTCGCTCCAACATCGATGCTACCAGTCCAACGCAATCAAAGCAAACGCCTGTCTTTGCAGGATTCCAGGAGTAACAAGACAGTTCCTCAATGAATATTAGTTTAGGATGAGCTGAATGTGTCTTCATCACGGACTTCCACCAACTGGCAAAACATTTTAGCCCTGGTTAATGTCGTAATGTCAAGCGCCACGAACATGATTTTCTACTTTTCCAGTAAAAAAAAGGTACGTGATACTGGTTGTTATTTTTTTTTTTTTATCTCCCTGCATTTCGATATCCGGTCTTTATCACAAATGAGGAGGACGTGGAGTCTAAAATCGAGTGCGTCAAAGAACTCTTGCCATAGCGAAGATAAGACACAAACAGTGGAATTTTCCTAATCTATCACAGTGTTCAATGAATTTCCTCTATCTCAAGAAACGACATGATCAAATGACAATGTGCCGATTGCACAACACATGTACAAACTTAAAACAGTCCATTAATGTAACAGGAGGAGGATTACAAACATGCAAAAGCATTGAATTGTAAAGTTGAGGATAAAGCTTAAACCGGACAAGTTTATAAGGTTGATGATGTACAAAGCATCAATAGGACTAGTTTATAAGGTTGAGGATGTATCAAACTGAAAATGGAATTAGTTTTAAAGGTTTGAGGATGTACAAACTTAACATAGGATTAAGTGTATAAGGTTTGAGGATGTAGAAACTTAAAATAGGACTAGATATAAGGTTGATGATGTACAAACTTCAAATTGGATTAGTCCTATAAGGTTGAGGAATGTCCAAACTTAAAATATGACTAGTTTATTAGGTTGAGGATGTACAAACTCAAAATAGGGATTATATAATAAGGTTGAAGGATGCACAAACTTAAAATAGGACTAGTTTATAAGGTTGAGGAATGCACAAACTTAAAATAAGACTAGTTTATTAGAGGTTGATGAATGCACAAACGTAAAAATGTACTATTTTATAAGGATTGAAGGAATATGTCACGTGGGTGATGTCAACGTGGTAATTGTTCAAGGGAAACGCTATGCTCAATCCCAACTCAATCGCGCTAACCACACAAACATAAATTCAAACAACGGAAAATAACGATAAAAAAAACTAACCTTACTTCACTAAAAAAACAGATTTCACAAACATGTTTACATACATATATAAGGACGGTATACATTTATAACTTCAAACGGTATGTATATAAATGAAGGTACCCCCACACCACCCACGCACACACGTACACACACCCACACACACGCACTCACACACCCACACCAGCACACACACCCACACACACACAAAATAATCGAATCTCTCTCCCACTAACATTCACGCCCCGGCCGGATTCTGGTGGGGCCAGGAGGTAAGGTAGAGCCGGAAAGCAATCAAATGGTCAAGAAGTTAAAAAAAAAAAAACAGGAATGCTTGCCAAAAACTGATTCCCCAAAATTAGAAAATAGGATGACCAGATTGCCAAGTATGGAAATCAAGGACAACAACCGTGGGATGAGACCGGATAACGGTTCAGAATGGAGAAATTTTAGCACTGGATAATTAGATAAGCAAGGCCAAAACAAAGGGGACGTCCTTGGGCAAATACCCCTTAAATGGGGTAGTATACTGGGGAATGTTCAACTGCTAAGGGCTGTAACTAAACATGCAAACATTAATTTCACTCTTTTTTTTAAACGCTATCAACGAAGAACAGTTCCTCACAGAAAGATTGATAAACATTGCATGGGTAAACTTGGCAACATAGAATTAAACTGGAACCCTGCACATAGAAAAAAAACGCACCATACAGACTGCGCGACAACCCTGAAAGCAAGTATATATGGAAAATGCACACACAGCATTCATGTTAGGCAAACATAACTATAATAGAATGATAAAGCGCTTGCCTGCTGACAAAACTGGATTTAACGCCTGTCCTTGCTCTGCAATCAAACAGATGCCAGTCTTACGGACCGTATCCCACCCCCCCAAAGCCTCAACCGTGAACAGTCCTGTGCGGTCCGCGAAGGGAGAGCGCGTCGTCCGTCGATCACACCACGACAGGATAGCGCCTTTCTCCTTCAAGGAGATACTGTTACACACACACGAGGCCACGAAGGTCCGATGTGTGACGGTGAAATACACTCCAGTCAGGCACACCGGGTTTGCAGCCGTCCAACACCTGTACCAACAGGTCGGGCAGTGACACCAGCGACCCACAAGCTGTTATGGTAGAGAGTGGGTCTCTGGCGCAACACAAAATGAAGGGGTCAGGCGATAGTCCCTCTCCTCCCAGAGATGGTGCACGCGGCAGTGCGTCCTCGTTCCGACCCACGGGGCGAGGAGTTCTTGCGGGTTCCCGGGAGAGGGGCGAGGAGGAGAAGGGCTGAAGACTGGGAGAGAAAGGGGGAGGATATGTGGGCGTAGAAGAAGATAGGTAGTTGGTCAAGCCGTGGTCGCAGCAGCACTGCGTACCGTGGCGCAACAGCCAAAACCGGAAAAGGCGGCGAGACCCGCTACAGATGCAAGGTCAGCGCATGCAGCAGCGCACACAGGAGCAGCCCTGTGAGGGGAAGGAGGAAAAAACCACACAAGAGGCAGAAGTAGAAGTAACAAGACGAAGTAGAACAAGAAACTGGGAAACTCACAAAAATGGTTTCCCAATAAACATGTGCGAAGCAAAACCCGTAAGCAGACATCAATACAGAGAGTAACAAGGACAGGCCTTGGCAGAGCGCTTGCTAATTTTTGGTTCTCAAATAGTATTAAATACATATCCCCATTTCAGACCACTTTGTCATCTACATACATTTTCCAATAAACGTTTCACAACCGTTTTAATGTCAAACAGCCCTGGGGTTGGCTCTCTTGAAGTTAAAAAAAAAACGAATCATCTCCCTTGGGACAACTCTTAACCATTAACAGAGCCGGAAGCATTAAACAGCGCCACATAAACTTATGGGCGCTCTAAAAATTTTACAGAATGACAACAAAATTGTAAAGAAAAAACCAAGTCATGAACACACGCAATTACACTGACGACCACTAACACATACAAAACACGTGTGGCGAGACACATGACCCGAATCGGTACAGGCACGCGACAACACACAGAACACAGCAACACTACATACTTGGAAAGGCAAATGATAACACCCCTACTGCTGTAAAATGAAAAATAAAATGGCCTAGAAGTAAATGAATAATTAAAAGTTGTATATAACAAAAGGTAATATATAAACAAAATAAATACTCAAACAGAACAAAAAAATATTGAAAGAATAAAAATAGCGGAGAAAACCCAATTCTTTAAAACGATTTGGAAATAAAATAAATAATAAAGGAAAATAAATATGAACTAACTACGCAATGTACTCACCAACTAGACTTGTGAACGGGACTCCATTGAGGAGCTTGAATAGTAAGCCCTGCAACGGCTCGTATCCCCCGGTCAGGGCCTAAAAGTTTAGTAAAAAAAAACAGCTTGTTTCTGCTCCAGTGAATCAGGGATTCACGACTGCGATAAGGATCACAGGAATACTACAAAAAGCTGAACAAGACACAGCAACTCCTATGGAGTACAATGTTTTGTTCAACCCAAAGGTAAAAACCTGATGCCGAGAGCCCGGAGATATGGATCTTCCAAAAAATAAAAAAAATAATGGCAACGCAGTTTCCCCCTCAAAGGCGAAACATGGTGGCTCCCGAGAGGATATGGATCCCTTCACAAAATACATTACAAGAAAACTGCAAGCATAAGGCTTGCACGACACGTTATCTGTCCTCCCACTCTCTCCCCTCCCCCAACCTCGACTGCCCCGGTCGCTTCCAAAAATAACCTGATTGCAGTGAGGAGGCACACTACAGCCTACGTTTTAACTCCCGTGCAACCGAGTCCACACGGAAACCACATGACAAGCAGGATGGAAGTGGGTTGCAGAGTTTAAAAGCTAAATAAAACTAAGTTGGTTTTTTTTTAGACACAAAGACACTCTGCGTAAGGTTACATTTTAACAAACTAACCCCTCTTACACAAATTCTTCCCTCTAGACAAAACGGAGACCTTGAACATGACAGTTGGAAGAAACATGCAGAGCGTGACACACCCCCCACCTAAAAAGCTTAGGTACTAAAGAGGTACCAGCTACCCAACCTGTCCCCCAGTTCAAAGGTTAATTGCCAAGTGGAAAACGAGAAGAAAAAAAAACATCACCAAACACGGTCCATGATACCACACAGTCAGCGAATCTCCGTCCAGGCACCGAAGAACAAAACACCTACGACTCCATCCTACTGAGAAAATCCCCTCTACTTGTCCTGCCAGGATGCCTCAAAGCAAGCACGGGACTCTATTGATATCGCCCATCCCATGAACCTTCTGCTCACTGGCCTGATGCGATGAAGGTATTCAGAGGATGATGATCGGTCTGGAGCAACGAATTTCCGGCCCGTAAGGTAGGGAATAAATCGACGGATGGCCCAACAACACTTAAGCAATCCTGCTCTATCGTATATACCGCAATTCGCCCCCGTCAGCTTCTTACTGACGTACCCCACGGTTTAAGCCCCTTCCCTCGATCCCTGGAGTATCGCAGCGCCTATCCCCGTTGCTGAGGCTTTGTCGCAGGATGAAAGGGAGATCAGGCCCGGGAGCTGTAGCACTGGTTTGGAAGTAAGTGCCTCCTTTAACTGTCTGAACGCTGTCTCCACACTCCTGATCCCACGGATCTGTTCGGAACTTCCCTTGTTCTGTCGGTGAGCGGAAAGGGCCAACCTGAGAATTGGGGAAAAGTTGCGGTAATACCCCATGAGGCCCAAAAACTATCTCAATTGCTTCTTGTTTTAGGGGTGTTGCCAACCTGGATCCTTTCGTAGATGTCTCTTCAGGATACACCAACCCTTCTGAAGTCTGTGTCCAGGATCGAGGATCGATGTTCCCCAGTTGGCATTTGGCAGGTCTTGCGGCAAGCTGAACTCCCTCAGTCTCTAGGAAAATGGTCCGAATGTCCTCTACATGCCTGTCCCATTCTTGGGTCCGATGAGCAAATCATATCCATGAATTCTGGGCTTCAGGAGCTGAAGGAGACAACATCATCCTCATGATGCGGCAGAACACGCTCCAGCCGTCGTCATCCCTAAAGGCATGACGGTCCATTGATACTGGCCTCAGGGGTGTAAACGCTGTCTTTTCCTTGTCGGCACAGCGCCATGGAATCTGCCAGGCTAACTGAGCTTGTTATGCATGGCGAAGGAGAAAGAGAGCACACCTCATCGTCCCGGTTTCGAAACCACCGTCACGGCCTTTTCTTATCCAAGATCCTTATCCCTCTCCTGAGCACCCTAATGAAGACAAGCCCAGTGTCGCAGGTCTCCTGCAATCCTGTTCCTCAGGTCAAGTCACAGAGCGACTATCGTCTGTTTTCCTCCTCCGTTTCCTCTTGGTCCACATGTTCTTCACTACGGACATTGGCCCCCCTTACAAGTCCGACCGTACAACAATTCAAAAGAAAAAATGCATGTCTCCTGTGGCAGCTTCACGGTAAGCAAGAGACACCTGGATGTATCTATCCCACTCCCTCGGTTGCTCTTTGGCAGAGTCCGCTTCCATCCAACATTTGTTTCAGCGTGCATTAAAACGTTCGGACCAGACCGTTTGCTTGGGCATGAAAGGGAGTCGTGGTAAACGATGTATGTTGAGTAAGAAGGCGGACAACCTCATGCATACCTCAGACATAAAATAGTATTCCCTTTGGTCAGAAAAGTACTTGGTCTGGAATTCCCCGTCCGAGTCCACATGGACCAGAGTGCTTCGGCGCCAGTTGGAGGCATCTATGGAATTCAGAGGCACCGCTTCGGGATATCTCAGGCATAATCGACCCCATAGGACGAGGATGAACCCGATGCCCTCGAACAGAAGCTGGATGAATGGGCCCCACTAATCCACTCCAACCTTAGGAAATGGTGTTCGTACTAGAGGCACTACCCAAAAGGAACACTTGTGTTGTAGCCTTTTGGGTTTGTTCGTTGCACAGCGTCACAAAGCGCAATACTGGACGCACATCCTTCTCCCTGCCAGGCCAGTAGAATTCCCCTCGCTGATCCTCTCGAGCGTCTACATGACCCCCAAAAAAATAAAAAAAAAAAAAAAAAAAAAAAAAAACAAAAAAAAATAATGTCCCGGGCCATGGAGAATCGTGTCCAACGTAGTACGTTTGTTCCGCGGAGAGTGCGAGCACACCCACTGTTCGAGCTTCTGATTTCCCCTCAAAATTCGCTTAAGAACCCATTCCTCTTGAAGAACAGAGTCTGCCCATTCCCCGCCGAATCGGTGGGGCTTCCAATTCTTTCGCACCTGATTGAGGGTAGGACACGTTGCTGTAGATCCTTCACTTTGTCGGGGGTCACACTGCCACGCACTTATCGCATCTCTTGGAGTGGCTTAAATAGGCGGTTTGATGGCTCTTGCTTCGTGGCAACGAGGTGTTGCCATCCTTGCACAGGCTTGAAGAAGGTAGGTCATGGAGATGTCCCCGAATTGTCCCATCCGAACTTCACCACGTTACTCTCAGCAAGGATATCAAGTTGTGGGGTCCACGGCAGGGGGGGGAGCGACCACACTCGGGCCCTCAAAGTATGGCGTCGACGAGACGAACATGCAGTGGCCGCTTTGCTTGAATCCTGTCCTTCAAATACCCGACACCTCACTACATGGGTCCTCGTTCAGCATCACAGGGATCGACTCTGCTCAACAAGATTTGCTGATCCCCCGGCCCCAGAATCCATATTGGAATCAACAACATCACCCTGAACCACGGATGCGAATGTGGGGAACTCGGTTCGCCTGACAGGTGATGCCCATGGCCACAGACTCCTGATCCATCCGCCACAATTGAACGCTGCTCTCAAGCATTGGGCACACATTTCTCAAGTGCTCAGTCGTCCACACGAAAACACCGTCTTATAAACTTTGGGGGACCCTGTTCCTTGCCGCTGTAAGTTTCAATGACGGAACAGCAAGTTGTTTCTGGCGGTCGGTCAGATGGCTTTGGACTCTTGTTGGGTCTAGCGTCAATGAAAAAAACGCCTGCATCCGCAAATGCTTCGGCAATGGATTATTGCCTCTTGGAACGATGCAGGAACGTGATTCTCCCAGTTTTGATTCGTAGATCGCAGACGCTACGTTCTTCAGCTGCTCTAAAAAAAAAAAAGAAGGGGCAGTAGACTGCATCCTGTATGGCAATCCCGAGCATCCACCCAATAGTTCAACGTTCTTCCTTAATCGCTCCCCAAACGGAGGAAGGATTTTCGTCTCGGCCCTTTTCATAGTTCTAACCCGACGACGGTAGGACTCGGCGTCCTATGTGGACCGTTTGCGAAGGCAGCCTTTGAGCTCCTCATAGAACTGGGGGAAGGAATGTGACCAACGCCTCCCTTACCATACCCTGGAGACTCGACTTCAGGTATACTGCCTTGACCATCGGTCCATGGAAGCAAAAGGGCTACCAAATCCTCGAATGTTCCAGGAAAACGACTAGGTCTTCCCTGGTTGGAACAAAGGAATGCGGATCCGGGCGGCTGGAAACCCAATGCCCTTACGTCCCTGGGCTGCCCTCTCTCGCTCCCAGGTCATGCTCTTCTAACTTCAGTCCTGATGCTACAGAGACAGTCGCTCTGTCCTGGCTCGCTCCAATCTGTCTGGTCCTCAGCCCGACTTCTTTCAGCTCTTCTCTCTCCTGCTGTCTGTTTTCTCTCTCTCTCTCTTTCCTCCTGCCAATCCTTGCAGACTCTTCACGCTCCTCCCATCTAATCTCTCTCTCGGTTCTCCTACGTGCCTCTCACGCCTTTCAGTTTCCTCTCTCTCAGCTCTCCTACGTGCCTCTCACGCCTCCTCAGTTTCCTCTCTCTCAGCTCTCCTACGTGCCTCTTCACGCCTCTCCAGTTTCCTCTCTCTCAGCTCTCCCTACGTGCCTCATCACGCCTTTCAGTTTCCTCTTCTCTCGCTCTGTCCTCCTGCCTAACCCTAGCAGCCTCTGCACGCCTCGTTGTTCTTTTGCCTCTCTCTCTTCCCTCTCTGCTATTCTCAACTCTCTCTCCCACTTCTCCTTGGCCTCCCGCTCCTCTCTCTCCATTCTCTGAAACCTTCTCTCTATCCTCCCACCTAAATGATCCCTCTCTCTCTCACCCTCCTCACGTGCCTCACGTGCCCGATTGTCAGAAGGAATCACGATCCCGCGGGCGGAAAGGGGTTTCGTTGGTACGGTGGAGGTTCCCCAAAATATTGGGGGGAGACCCCTGGAGGATGTGAAAACCGTGGGACGTTCACGGACTGACTCATCGGAGTAGTTAACCCTAACTGGGGGAGAAAAAAAAAAAGGGGGGGAGTACACGACCTGCCGACAACGTGGTTCCCATTCCCAGGCGGCGTCGACAATGTGGTATAACAGTGGTCGTCAACTCCAGCAGGTAAGGAAAAAAGCTCCTCCACAGAAGCTTTTCACTAGACCCACTGCGCAGCAGAGATAGATCGAGTCACTACCCCTCAGTAGCCATGGTTTCGCAACCCGATTGATTCTTGAAAGATAAGTTCCGGAACATGTAACGAACCTTTGCACTAACACGTTTCGACGAGCATACACACACAAGCTTGTTCACGCGCGAGTCACAATACTCGCCGCCAATGGACCCCAGCACACTTTCAGAAGAAACCTGAATAAGCCGCTTCTAACCTCACTTCGCCTCAAACCAGTTCGGCAAAGAGCCCTAGAAAAGCGCATATTACAGTTCTCTGACAAGTAAGACTTCAATAACCAAAAAATAACGATTATCTACAAACAAACATACTGTGTAGGGTTATCCGTTTTCAAAACTAATTTACTAAACTTTTCAGATTTCAGTTTTGTTTAATCCTATGTTTTTCCTGATCATTTTCAATAACATCATTTTCGCGCAAACATTCTTCAATGAGTCTCTGTCTTTCATGTGAAATAACACTACAGTCTTTAAACTGTTCTAAAGTCTTTTAAAACTGAGTTATATTTTTGGCATAAAATCCACACACTTATCCTAGCATGCCTTCCGCTGAAAGCTAGTTTTGACAAAGTGTTCCTTTTTAACTATGTCTCTTTCTGCCGAACAGTCATCTATAATAAATAGTGTTTGCGTTCCTTCAAACAGTCTATAAACTGTTCTAAACACTCACTCAGTTTATTGCTAGGATCAACTAATATATGTCATCATCTGTCCATATAAACCTTCTATCATGATATGCTTTAGTTCCATTTAAGTGTTGGACAGAAAACCACAATATGATTAAAATTATAACGATAAACTGTTTGTAACAGGTCGAGGATAAATATTGTTTTTCCACAACCAGTCTGCCACAAATCATGAGCAATGAGGAGTTTTTGTCATAAAGTTTAACTGCTCCATAGTTTTATAACAGAATTTAATCTAATCCAGTTATTATTTTATCATACTCTCCGTCAAAACTTGTTCAGTATAATAAACCCCTATGAGGCCTAAATGTGTAAGATTAATCCAATTTAGTTCTGTAAGATTGTTTCTATTTAAGTCAACATTGATTTTGTTGCTTGTTGTTATGATCTTATATCCTCGCCATTGTGAAGACGACGATGGTAACGTTAAGGCGTTTAACGTCTAAGTTTTGGCCAGCTAATATAATTCCTTTTATAAGGTCGTCACTAACGCCCACAACCCCATCACTCTCCACATCTTTAAGACAGAAATTTCAAATATCATTGTGAACGTGTCTCCTAATTTTCTGCTTGAAAGAACTGTAATTTTGTAGAAGCTTTTTTACAACTGTTTCTTTTCTGTGGAGGATGTACTGTTTTTTCCCATACGGCGTTATTTCAATTTCTTTTCGGCTATTGTCGTCTGGCATAAGACTTACATGTAAAGGGCCAGAGTTGAATGCTTTTCTGAAACTTTTTTGACGCTAAAATATGTAAATGGCTTATGAATTCAAATTTTATGTCCCATTCTAAATATGGTTCTAAGTGCCATTTGAGTCAGGTTTTCGAACTATTTTATATTCATACTGGCCAACATTATTTGCCTCTAGATTGCGCAGTTGTTCTAGTTTAGGAAACTTTTTGCTGTCGCCAACCTCTTTGCGTTTATAATCACCATCTTTAGTGTACTCAAAACCATACAAGCGCCTATCTCACCGTTTTGTTCAAAGTCCGCAACGTCTGCAAGGTCTTTTAATTCTAAAGTTATACACCTTACGCGCTAATGTAACTCCTGGTTCTTCTGGCCCACGCGACATTTTTTTAGAACAACGTATTATTTTATTCCAAAACAATGTGCAGGTTATCACATTTCACAACTTTCCCCGCTTTGTCTTGATTTTTATATTAAATGATCCAACCCTCCCACAAACAATCTTTTAAACTGTAAATTAGGAATTGTATAATTTCATAATCGCAATATGCAGCTTTCCCTGACGGAAGAGCTCTTAAAACAGTTGAGGGCCTTCCATCATATAAGTTTTCATCAGTGCTCAGCTCATCCAAATGAACATAGAGTAATGAATGTAATGCAAGATCGAGCGGGCTTTCCCCCTCATAAGTAGTTTTGGTTGGTGTAACTCTAAATATATAATTGTGTAGCTGTAAAGCCTAACATTTTAGCTAGCTCTTTATCAAAATAGTAACCTCCTTCTTCTTCAGGCTTGAATGTTAACATTGTTTTTAGATTTGCATTGTTAAGTTTGAGAGTAATGTCAAAGTACTCATTGCTTCTTTTAGTGAGCAAAACCCGTAATAACCATCAGCTATTTTAACTGGCTAACTTTGGTCCCTGTTTTGTCAATTTTTTTAATCTTATTATTCTTCTTTGATTCACTTATATTAAACCATACGACTTTGTAAAATATTTCATGAAGTGCAACCATTTTGGCCCCGCATTCGTTATCAATAGCATGTTCTAAAAACGAAGGACGGTCTTGTGTTGTTATTGTTACAAACATTTTTTTAAACGAAATAAAAAGAGTGCATTAAAATATACTGGCGCAAAAATTTTCTGTTGGGCCGACTACAATCTTAAAAATATAGCAATGATACCTTGTTTGCTGGACCCAGACGCCTCTTTCATAAAAAGGTGAGTACCCCTTTTTTTAACCCCCCCTAAAAAACGACCAATCAAAAAGCGGGTTTAGTCATCCGATGCAGTTTTTCAAAACCCATTAAACTTGCGGGTTTTTTGCGCATAAACTGGGGGGGGCGTAGCTGATCTTTAAATCACCAGACCTTTTGGTGAGTCAGTGTACAGATTTCATTTCTTTTACACCAACGTATTTGACTAAGGGAAAGCGCCATTCCAAAATACAAACCATTTAATCCACTCACAACAGAATAGACATAAAGGCTTTTGAAAGGGTCGTAACGTTAAATTTTAACATCAAGACAGTTTTTAGACAACGTTGGATCTAACATGTCGGGCGCCCTTTATTTTCGGGCACCACAAAAAGTATAACTATGACGGCCCACCTGCTTTCAAATCTTTTTTTTTGGCAAAATGTTGACCCGGGGCCCCTACAGCAAGACAAAAACCATGGACAAATATTTAGACATTTCTAAGGGCCTAACTGGCGGGAATAAACAAATAAACACTCTTTCGTACTTTTTTTTTGGTGTTTGCTAGGGTCGCAAGCACAGAAAGATCGACTAACTGCCCTTCTACGGCTTTGACGCAAAAAAAACAATACTTAGCAAATTTAGAGGACGCCATTAATTCTACATTGATTTCCCTTAAAAGTATTAAAAGGTCCCACATGTTTTACAATACCAAGATCGAAAGTAGACTTTGCTTTTGGCAGGGTTTTATACATGCTGCCTTCCCTCAGACTTCAGTGGGTACAATAATAAACTAAAAATAATAAAATTCTTATAGCGGGAAATGGGGGGGGGAAAAATAAACATAAATTCTGACCCAGTAATATTACAACAATAAAAGAACCCCCAAGATTAAGTCTCTAATCCCCGAAGTCCAAACCCCCAAAGGCTTTAAAGACCCGAAAAAGCCGCGACTCTGTTCGCGATGCCCCAAAATATGAAAAGACAGCGCTTGTTTTTGGATTAACTGGCATAGGATTACTTGGTCTTTTATTTTACTAAATAGAAACCCCCAACTATTACAAAACAAATGCATAATTTCCCCGGCCATAAACCCAACATTTTTGCTTGCAGAGAAAAAAGCCCCTGACAATATCCCAATATTCCGGTAAAGCGTCCAGGGCTTAACCGGCTAATTTTTTTAAAAAATCCGCAAGATGAAAACTTTTTTTCCCATGATTTATCAGGTGGAGGCGATGGCGGCGGGGCACTGAACTTTGCCCTCCACCCCCGCCTGTAATACCCAAACCCCAGGTATTATTGCAACCCAAAGGCTGTTTAACGCTTGCAAATGTGACTCCGGCTCTCTAAACCGGTTTTTATTCTTTCTGCTAGTGTTGTGTTTTCAAAAAATTTTTTCGTGGTTTCTTTTTTTGTTCACTTGGTTCGAATTTTGGTCTCGGTTTTATCGTCACTTCAAATCTTCTGTCTCTCTTTTCAAGATCTTTTAGTTTTGGGCTTATTTTTTTCTTTTATCCCCTAAGTTGGGTCATCAGCCTCAACGATTTTTTTTTTTCTCTTTTAAAATTGCTACTGTTCCCTAGTTTTGCTAAATGTTTGTTAATTCGCCTTTGAGGTTTTAAAGTACATAAAGGGGCTAAAAATTTCTCGCATGGTAGCGGTGAGTCTGTAATCTTCAAGCGTTTCTTCTAAAAAACGGGTTTCTGCTTCTATTGTTTTTATTTTTTCATCTGCCGATTATTTATTCTTTAAGTTCCATTTTTGTATTTTTTAGCTTTTGGGGGTTTTGTAGTGTTTTTGAAGTTAGCAATGCCTCCCCCCTTAATTTCGGTCTAAAAGCCCAAGGCGATTTTGATCTTTCACACGGCTTTGTTCTTGTACTCTTGGCAAAAAACTTTGATGGGTGGGTTTAGTTGTAAGCCGAACAAGTTCCCCTTGATCTTTTTTTTTTTAAGACAAATGATCTTTTTTAATTAAAAATCTTTTGGTAAAAAAATTGGGGAGGTTCTTGGCCAAAAACTTTCGTAAAATGATTTACTTCTTTTTTTAATTTTCATGCCGCTTAGGCGTTGAGCGAGTTGTTTTAAAAGGGTCATTTCACTCTTCGTCTCCGGGATCAAAAACATCAAAACTTCTTCTCTTAAATTTCCCTCCATGTTTTTAAATAATTATTTTTTTATTTTGCTTTTAAAAATGCCCAAAAGCACATGGCCGATTCTTGACCCGCTAGAAGACTGAAAGAACCCTTTGGCGTGGGGGAAATAAGGGGACTTTACTGTTCCAAAAAACCCATTACTATTGAGCAATCAAATTTTACGTCAAATTTCCAGACCTAGAGCAAATGACGTGATTGTGCCGGCTCTGCGCGTCTTACTTAAAAATAGCGCTCGCTTAAACAACAACCCAAACAGGACAGTTGAAAAAAAAAATCGGGGCGGGAATCGTAAGAAAATTCTAAAAAACTGAGGCAAAAAAATTTTTTCTTCACAATGCAACTTTTTTTTAAACCTTTTCCTATCTATGCAAACCGGGAATGAAAGGTGTCTTGCGTTTTAAAGGGAATCGAAAATGAAGAAGCGCTAAAACATAGAATAGGCGTGGAGATACAAAGACGGCAAAAAGATGTGGCTGAAAATTTTTGCGTTTGGAATCGCTTTTCCATTCCCTTAGATTTTGATTTTGTTAAAAGCGATCGCCATTTTTTAAAGGGGGCAAAAAAGACAGACTGTCATATGAACAAACTTTTAATGAATACAAGGGGTTATAAAATCACAGACACCGAGAAAAGTCACTTTTTGACACATTTTAGAGTTTGACGTGTTAGCACCCCTAATTTAGCAAGGCTGATTGAACAACAATATCAGTCAAAATTACAAAAAATTTACAAAAGAGTGATTCATAAACATATCCTAAAAGCGGGGCAGACACTTATGGAATTTTAGTTTTAGCGTCCAGCAAGACGTTAAAAGGTATTTTATTGTGTGTAAAAAGAAGAACCATTCAAAAAAAAGGAAGTAAAATTTTTTAACCCAAAAATAACGAAAGTAAAAAGTTCGATTGAGGCAGTCCAAACCCAAAAACTATGCTAGCGGGCTAAACCCTTACCCAATTTTGATGAAATAAAAAACTTTTTTGGAGGGGGGTTAGAAACCCAAAAGTTGCCGTGGCAAAGACACACTTCACATGAAAGATTTTGTTGTTTATTTAAAACAAAAATAGGGTTTATGGATTCCAAGGTCAACGGGGGAAATCGCTACATGGAAGGGGGAGAACGGAGAGACGTAAAAAAACTTTCAATTGAAAAGAAAGACCCGATAACCGTTAATGTACTTTGTTTTTTTTATATGCCAAAATTAAAAAATAACAGATTAAAAGATATACAATACAAATTTTTTTTATTTTTAAAAGCTTTCTGTTAAACATTATCCAAAGGCCTACACGCCGCCAAGAGAAGAGATGTAGAAAGCCCGCTTAAAAGCTCAGATTAAAAACTTTACGCAAATCAAAAAAAACTAAGCAGGACCTTTCAAAATACAAAAAAACCCAAACGAAGGTATTCGCTGCCTTTAATGCTGTTACATATTCAATACTGGAGCATCGACTATAAGCCCCTATCAGCAGGAACGAGTGTTGGTCTCTTCAAGGGGCATAGGCGCACCCCGCTTTCCCTAGGCGGGTTTTTTTTTTTAGCCTCGGCCCGTTTCATTAGCTGTAATGCGGCGGGAAAAAAAAAAAAACTAACCCAAAAGCCCAGCTATGTTCAACAATAAAGCTAAACTTACTCGTTTAAAAAAGACAATAAATAAAACATGTTACTCAAACTCCGGGTGAGAATTTAATCTTTTCAGCCGATTTTATGACTACAAAAACAAAAGTTGATCTTCAAAGAAAGGGGAGGACAAGTTTTTCTAACACCAAACCCCGAGCAGATAAAAAAGGAATGTTAAAAAAAGTAAAAGAGACATTAAACTCTTTTTAAAAAAGCTCACTTTTCAAAGCCCCAAAGGGTGTTTATACTTTAGTTTTTTAACCAAGCACAAAAAGACCGTTGATATTGATTTTGAAAGAATTTTTTTTAATTAAATAAAAAATTTTGAGTTAAAAAAAAAAACTCAACAGGGAAAAAAAAATTTAAGGGCAAAAGAATTGTTTAAAATGCTTGAGGAAAAGGGGTTTACAAAACATGAAAAATAGATTTAGAAGCATTGACCCCAAAAAACTACAGGAAGTGTTTGTTCAGCATTTCTCAATTCCGCAAACTAACCATAGACCCGCAGTTAAAGTAATTTAGCTGTTTTAATCGACATGTCAAAAAATAAAAAAACTAGAAGTCTGGGTCTCAAAAAACAGCAAATATTTTTTCCTCTAATGACTTAACACCCCGGTGGGCGACGAACTGCTTACACAGTTTGGGGCCGCCCCTGAAGAAGCCAAAAAGAGAGGGCCGGTTGGTCAGAGGGCGAAGTCCCAAAAGATTTTATTAATAAAACAGGGTAAGTATGCGCCATTGTAGGCAAGTTACATTCCCTCCTCCGAAAAGTTCAAAAGAGCAGTTTTAAAAAATAAGGAAACAGACAAAAAAATTTTTATTGGGGTGTTCCGCAAGGCTGCTTACGCCCGCAAAAAAACCCAAAAAGGGGTCTAACTTCACCCTACTCAATTTACTTAACTTTTTGTGGGGTTTCCCTTTTTTTGTTAGGGGACCAAATGACATTTGAAGAGCAAAACAAACCAAAACTGTTAAGCTACACTGGATAGGAAACAAATCACAACCGATTAAAAATTCAAGAAAGTCCAACGATTGGCGAACCAGACAAAAAACAGTTGATTACTACTGAGGTTTTTACCACGGTACCGCATTAACATTTTAGCACAATGAGTAATTTGCGGCATACTTTAAAGCATTACCCTAAACAAGAATCTGCAGAAAAAAGTTTAACAAAAATGCCCTCTGTCAGCCGCGAGTAACCCTAAGAAAAATTTTCGGGCCCGTTACTGAATACAGAACTAACTACACCCCCCCCGGGTCTAAAGTTATTTTAAAAATGGAAACGGGTGCAAACAAGTCCATACGTAGTTTACGCAGACTTCGAGTCGCTTTTGTTCCTATAAGCCCAAAAGCCACAGAAACTCCAAAAAAGGTCCCAATGAGTAATCACAATTGTTATTTGCTTTCATCATTGTTAGGTCGGGTGGCCCCTTCGAAACCAAATTGTACAGAGGGCCAATGCTGCAAAATACTTCTTAAACGCAGCCCGCAAGTGCTACGATTTTTCTATAATCTGGGGTTTATCTGAAATCAAATGACCCAAACAAAAAAATATAAAAACAGCCCCCACATTGTTGGATTTGTGGGGTTTTGAACCAGTGAAGAATTTCCCAACCAAAAGTAAAAGGCCAAAAACATTAGCGGAAAAGTTCAGGGACGGCCATAACAATGCAAACTTTAAAAAAAGTTTGATCCTAAGACATGGAAGCTGCCTGTATTCTTTTATAAATTGCGAGGTTTCGACTCTCACCTTATAATGAAAACAGTAACGATGCCTTAGGGGTCCATCGCACCGTCACAAAAATACTTGCTTTAATCAAAAACAAGTCGTTTTTGACTCTATGCAGACAGAGGGTTTATTTGAGCATGGCTATGTCCTTAAAGTCCTCCCAATAACGGAAGAAAATTTTTTACCCAACGCTTGTTAGAAAAAGGGGGTTTACCCTTATGATCATGAAAAGTTTTGGAAAAAGGTTTTTACGAAGAACCTTCCCCCTAAAGGCGCGTTCTTTTTAGTCTTTGAGAAAGCATCAGTGATTCTGATTACCACATGCCAAGATGCTTGGCGAATTAGAGTGTAAAACAATGGAAGACTATTGACCATATTAGGTGATACATGTTTGTTGGGGGACATTTTTTTTTGAAAACCGCATAAACATTATAGCCCGGGCCCCCCATTTCATTTCTGCCCCGGGATGATTTGGGGCGCTTTTTAAGTTTTCTGGAGTAAAGATTGATTTATTGTCTGACCTTCCCAAGATTCAGATGATTGAAAACGGTTGCGTGGGGGGGAAATTTGTATGGCGTCGCATCATTACTGTAAAGCAAACAACAAATACTTGGCGATATGATCGATAAAAGGTCTTTCTATTCATGTATTTAGACCAAACAACGAGGTTTTGGGAATGGCCAAACACTTCGTTACGTAACTTCAAGATTACACAGTACAAAAATATTCAAAAAGGGATTAAAGTGGTTGAACAGTTTTAAAAGCCTGATCAGCAGCGCGGGTTCACTAGAAGTTGACTTAGAATTCCTCATGAACTCCAGACCTCATAAAACTATCCATTAGCCAAAAAATCTAAAAAAGGTCCAAGAGCCGCCTAAAAAATTTGCTAATCTTTGGGGAAAAAAATTTTGTCTGTCATTACAGACTTTTCAATTTTTTTTTAAAAACACGGTTTTAAGTTAACGCTGTTTTATCGCTAATTGCTTTGATCAAAAACAGTTCTGAAACCAACATCATGAAGAACATGATCCAGAACTAAAACCCCAGAGCCCTTCAAAAAAGCTTTTTTTAATTTGAAAAAACACGCTTTGGAAAGACTAGGAGAATCCGCACAAGCGCAAAGATGTCAGATTGGCACCAAAAGAACGAAGCAATTAAAACTAACTCAAAACAAATTTTCAGGACTTTAGAAATTTCATGATCATCTTTTTGGGATAAGATGAAAAAAAAGAAAATCAAATTGACAAACCTGTATTTTTTGGGGTTTTTGTTTTAAATTTCAAAGCTTTTGATGTTAGAGTTTCTTTATGACTACTTTAAGCCCTCGTATCCGACCAGATACTTTACCAGATACGATTTTTGTTATAGAATTCCCTGAAGACATCTATAAAGACATGGAAACCGAAGTAGCTAAAGGGGATGCGGGGGGGACGACACATCTATTACCCCCAAGGATTCGCCTTTCATTCATTACTAACAAAAAGTTTTAGGAAAGTAAGGATGAATTATCTGGAAAGGGGGTCAGGGGGTATGGGGGGTTTAAGACGAAATGTACAGTTTTTTCGGCCGGGAAAATCATTAAGAAAGCAAAAAGGGAAAATCTGCAGCGTTGGCAGTCAAACAACGCATGACAACTACAAAGAACATTGTTTGGGGAAAAAGACTTTTCATCTGCAACGTAAAAATACGATTAATCTACATGGAAACAACACAACGTTGTAACAAAGAAGTCATTTTAAAAAAACACAAAACGGGTGTTTTAAACCAGGTTTTCATATCAATGGGACTGGAGGGGGCATAACGGGGGGGTTTTAAATTTTCATCAACTTTTTTATAAGTCAATCAAACTTATCCAATTCATTTTAAAACTTTTTTTCCCTGTTTGCTTGACGCGTTCGAATTTTTTTTTTTTATTTCAAATATCTTTCCCCCAATTGGGGTTTGAGTTGTAGGGGATTGGATGATTTAGCATGCATGATTAAACCCCGAAAAGTTTCCCTTTAAACATTACACGAGGGAAAGATTCCCGTATCATTTTCAAGGGCTCTTTTCCCTTTTCCCCCTTGTTTCGTTCTGCACTTCCTTCGAGCTTCCATTTTTAAAAAAAATTTTTATTTACGAAATTAATTAGCGGAACTGTGTCCGGTGGGATTCTGCAGTTCTTCTTTCACAAAGCTTTGAGGAGCTGGTTGTTTTGTTGTGTCAGTTTCTCGTAAATAATACACGGGCGGATTCATTTTTACAATTCTTTTTATTTCGTACGGGTCAACACTCCAAATTGGATCGGTTGCCCTGATGCGAGTGTCCCCTTCTGCTTCCCCCGGTAAATAAAAGGTACCTTACTTTCAATCCAAATGGTAATAGTTTGCGGATGAAGACTCTCCTTCAACAACATTTATTGTTTTTCTTTTGATTGCTTGTACTGGTTTTAGCCCTTTAAATTCTTCATTATTCATTGCGCGCAAAACTGAGGGCAGTCTTCTAACCCATTCTGTGTTGCGAGAATTGTCAATCAGCTCCCTGTGATACTGGTAGGAGAAAAGTCTTTCGGCTAACTGTTTGTTAAAGTTTTCAACTAAGCCTGTGATCTGTGAACTCCGGAATGCCTCTTCTAATAGTAACTCTGTGTTTTAACAATAATTGATTCACTTGGCCTTTAAATTCTTTTCCATCATCGACTTGAATCATGCGAGGGTAAGTTAAGGGGCCTCGTTGGTATATCAGTTGTATAGCAACAGCAACAGCAGAAGCACTCTTTTGTGTTAATGGTTCCGCATCTTTGTATCTTGAAGCTACGTCAATGACTGTGAGTGCGTACTTAAATCTTTTTCGTCTAATCGTATCAGAGGGTAAATATAGAAGATCCATTTGATGGGTGTCGTTTGGAGTTGTATTAACAAAGTGCGGCCTCTGTATTCGTCTAGGGGCAGGTAAATAAATTTGCCAAATTGCTTGTTTAGATAACCATTCCTTTGCTGTTTGTTAAATGACTCCTGCCGCTTGGCTTAGCTTTTGTATTGCTGTGATACCCTTCCAATATCCTTTGGGCGAATAATAGATTTTGTTCATTTTTATTCAGCCAATATTATGCGCAACAAAATACACGACGGTCATACCAAAGGCAATAAACGCGATTTCTTGCATCTTTTGTTTTTCTGATGGCTGATAAAAGTCACTGAATTTTGGTGGGGGCAATGTCTGGACCGGTTTGCCTGTTACTAGATAATATTGTTTTATTGCTTGATCAACATCTTTAAATATGTAAGCTGCATGCCCCTGTTTTTTCAGTGTGTCATTAATAAAATCTAACTGCTCAAGTCTCTGCTTTTCATAGGCGTCTTGTGCAGCTGCTAGTTGCTCCATAGCTTTGTTATGTCTTTTTCTCTCGCCGTCATCCCGCAGTTTACTAAATGCAAAATTACTTCCGCTAAAAGCAAGCGCATTCACCACAGCGCCGCCTATCATCATTACGAGCGAACCCATTTTTTATAAATGTATTTTTTATTTACATATTTATATTGTCCGGAATTATTCCTTGCTTAACTAGAAAATCTTTCGTAGCAAACGAAGCTGCAATGATAGCAATTAGCTTTGCTGAATCCTCAAAGTCTAGTTTGCCAAGATCTGCTGGTTTAATTCTTAACAAGCTTTTACCAAGCATTGAGTATCCTACACTTAGGCCTCCAACAACAGCAGAATGGTATACAAGGTTAGCAATAGTTTTTTCGGTGCTCATTTTAAAAAATAAAATAATTATATTTATATAAAAAACATGAACAGCGATGATCTACTACAGCTACAGGGCAGCCTAAACCTTCCTGAACTTATGAATGACCAAGTTGATGATCAAGCTATTATGCCCAAAAAGGAGAGGCTGTATTCTTTGGCAGCATGTGGGAAAACAAAACAGTTCCTCGGAACTGAATTCAGCATTGAACAGATTCAAACAGATGTCTACACAAGACATTATAAAGTATCATAACAGGTATGAAGCGCAGCTGGGGTCTAGAATGGTGAAAAGTGTGGGGCAAACGGTTCTTAGTTTGTACACTAAACTAGTCAGTAGATTTGCTCCCATTGATTCTGAACAAGATCTTACGTATGATTTAACGCAAGATCCAGTTTTAACAAAGTCATTAGAGTCTCTAGGATGTGATCTATATACAGATTTGGAACATTGTTATCGCCATTAATCATGGGATTAATTACTTTTAATCATATAGATTTTGTTTCCCTTCAAAATGAGCGAGCTGGAAAATCATCAGAACCAGAATCAGGAAACATTGAATCAGGTGGAGAAAGTAACCAAGCCAGAAAATCAGCAGAACCAGAAAACACTGAATCAGGTGGGGGCCAGTGAAAAGTGTCCTCATCCTGGGCGTGTTAAAGCAGGAAAAAAATTAGCAGAGTGGAACAGACAAAAAAAAATAATGTTACAGAATATAACTCATCATGAAAACATAACACCGCCAACGCCAGAACAAGTTAATTCAATGCCAGCTATAAAAACTCCATGTGATTCAAGACCTACAGCGCCAAAGTCTTCATGGAATATTGAACTTAAACTGTTGCCATTTTTGGCGCCCTTGCTGCTGTTGGGGGCAGTTATTACGGTTATAAAATATATAACCAATGGCAACAAAAAACAAAAGAAGTTAAAACAACCTGAACCACTAAATACAGAAAAAGACAACTGCACGCCAAACGGCCAATAACAAAGCATCATTTTGATCCATTTCAGATGGAATAATATTTTAAGAACTTAATTTTAAATTTTTTTTATAAAAATAGATCATGGCGTATTATAAAATGATAAAGTCAATAAATAAAGACATGGAGTCTATAAAAGACATTTCCATAGACCAGAATTGTAATCAATGCGGTTGCTTAGGATGTAAGACCTTCATTAAGATCTATGCAGAGAACGCTGAGCAAGACATCCTCAACAATGACACGTTTTTGAGGCGTGTGTGTACTATATTAGACATCTACTATTTAAGATAAAAACATAGCTTGTATTTTTTTGATAATTATAAGATAACTTAATAAGAACTTGGTTGTACTTAAAGGATGACTTAGTTATGATCTTGAGGTGACTTAATCAAGAACTTAGAAGTTACTTGATCAAGAACTTATTAGGAACTTGAAGTAACTTAATTAAAAACTTAATTAAGAACTTGGGGTGACTTAATTAAAAACTTAATTAAGAACTTGGGGCGACTTGGGGGTAGGAGTGTGTGTGGTGTACACAGGGGGGTGGGGTGGGAGGACGTGCGTGCGTGGGGTGGGGGTGGGGGTGGGGGACGTGCGTGCGTGGGGTGGGGGTGGGGGGACGTGCGTGGGGTGGGGGTGGGGGGACGTGCGTGCGTAGGGTAGGACAAAACACACACACAAACAAACACAAACAAACAACAAACAAACAACAAACAAACACACAATAGACAGGACAGTGCTTGTAGGAAAAGTGAAGTGCAGGGCGTTGAAGCAGGTTTTCAGAAGAAATGTTTGCCAGGGTAGGTTGGCAAGATGGCTACCGATCATGCATGATCGTTACTATATTTAGAACCACGTCAGAGCAGCAAGATGGCTGCCGATCATGCGGCGGTTACGCGTACGCAGAGCAGCAAGTTGTAGGTTAGCAAGATGGCTACCGATCATGCATGATCGTTACTATATTTAGAACCACGTCAGAGCAGCAAGATGGCTGCCGATCATGCGGCTGTGACGTGTGCAGGTGGAGTAGAGGGGCTTTGTGGGTCAATCAGCAATCGGCCTAGTTTTGTTATATTTAGAACCACGTCAGAGCAGCAAGATGGCTACCGATCATGCATGATCGTTACTATATTTAGAACCACGTCAGAGCAGCAAAATGGCTGCCGTATACAGCCTAACAGCGTGCGGGGTTTGGACTACTTAGTAATTAGCGAACAGCGCTATCAACGGAGGCCAATCGTCGAGGAGCAGAAGTGCTCAGCAAGGCCTGGGAGGGAGGGAGGGTGGGGAGAGCGACAAGGGGAGGCTTGGGAATCGCCAGTAGTTAGTACACCCGTCATTGTATTTTTGAAGCATTTATATGAAGATAGTGCTGGCTACACACTACTCCTCTCCATACTAGTAGATGTACTAAGGTCTGCCTAGCCCTATCTAGTTTTGCCAGAACATTCGAAAATCGCCATTCAGTTGCATAAGGGCACACTTGAAGGCAGATGAACTGGTTAGAATTAGAAAAGTAGAAAAGTATACACATCTTAATACACAGATCAGCTTGCTACATGAACACTGAATCTGTAGTTAACAATCAATCAAGTCTGATACAAACTGGGAACATTTTTACTTGGGAGGAACAGCAAAAATGTTTCAAATATAAGTTTTTAGCATACGAATCAGCCGTGTTTACCTCCGCCTTAAGAAATGAACGCCATGTTTTTTAAACATGGCTTTAGCTGTCTCAAGCCAGCTCCCAACAATCAACGCGTGATGGTTTGTTTTGCTTCGGCCGACTTTCAACAAAGCAGCGCCATTTTTTTAGATAAGGAACCATCTCATCGATAGCCAAACACGTATTAAAACTGGCTGTATCTTTGTCAACAATATTGCCTTCAACGTTTTCATTTCCTTAAACCAACAAACCTTTAAGATACACAATTCTGTTCTTTGGTAAACCGGTTATTAGAATAACACACCCACAGCACAGTAAAACACGTCATGCTTGTCCAGCAGTCAGTGGAAGAATGTGTGGGGTAGCCTAGTCATGTGAGCGCCCGCTGATTGGCCAGGCTAGAACAGCGCCGCCGCGCGGGCAGTGTTGGCTGATGTAATATGTTGCAATCAAGCAGGCTCGGTGGGAAGGAGTGGGGGTAGGGAGGAAGTGCAGCAGTATTGATTTTTGGCCGGAGACACACCTGCAATGTAGACCGGGAGCACGCCACCGTAGGTGAGGGGTATGCCACTGTAAACCAGGGACACATTTTTAAATAGTGTGTGTGTGTGTGTGTGTGTGTGTGTGTGTGTGTGTGTGTGTGTGTGTGTGTGTGTGTGTGTGTGTGAGTGTGTGTGTGTGTGTGTGTGTGTGTGTGTGTTTGTGTGTGGGTGTGTGGGTGTGTGTGGGTGTCGTGTGTGTGTGTGTGTGTGTGTGTGTGTGTGTGTGTGTGTGTGGTGTGTGTGTGTGTGTGTGTGTGTGTGTGTGAATGTGTGTGTCGTGTGTGTGTGTGTGTGTTTGTGTCTTTGTGTCTTTGTGTGTGTGTGTGTCTTTGTGTGTGTGTGTGCGCGACGTATTTTGTGAAACACAGAACACGTATGCCTATAGCCCGTGTCTAAATGAAAATATCAGGCTGGCGTCACCTAACCGTGTGGCGAAGGATTGCTTGCTCCCTTATGGCGCCATAATTACAGGTCATAGAATCCGTCCAGGGCCGCGGTACAGGGTACGCCTGCCACAAACCCCAAGCCCTCTAATTAGGGCTGTTCGCACAGTGTCTCAGCCAAGTTTTAGTTTGGTGACTGTCTCCGCAAAAATGATAGTATTGAAAATGACTGTATGCGCGAAAATGATTAGGAAAACATAGTTTGAAGTCTTACTTGTCAGAGAACTGTAATATGCCGCTTCTAGGGCACTTTCGCCCGAAAACTGGTTTGAGGGCGAAGGTGAGTTAGAAGCGGCATATTACAGTTCTCTTCAGATCAATGCACGGTAGAACTAAATCACAAACCCCAAGTCAATGAAGTGAACTCGAGCACCAACCCAATTCGTAAGCACTGTCGGTTTCACCGGCACTAAGTAAGTCACCCACACGGTGCGGACATCGGCTAATGAATATATCAACACTAGCCTGGAGCCCTAACTCATGGAATGGAAACATCAACAATAATCAAATACAGAAACTGGTAACCAGTAACGATCCTCATCATTGGACTACTGCACAAAGTCCTGTTCACACAAAATACACACTCGTGTATCACTGAAGTCCTTCCTCTCCACAATGTGTCTTGAAACACACACTGTAACCCGCTCAGAGCAGTAACAACCGCCGAGCAATTGAAGAGCTTAATACGGTATATCTCTGTCCACACACAAGATATTTCTACATTCAAAAATCACATTTATGAATTCACTCCTAACGCACCCTTTACACGATCATAAAGTGTACACTACACAATTCCTAACAATACAACAGAGCCAAACAAACACGAACTAACCAACTTCCGTCAAAAGAACTATTTATGTCCTAGACTACAAAAGAGGAAGAAAACTGACACCTGTCACCACGACGCGACCGATTCAACGGTAGGACGGGGCCAAATCTAACGATGGAGTTTCCACGGTCAGCAACTCTCGATCTGTGAGGAATATAATAACCTAACTAAACAACTTTCACAAAAGAATATAAGAATAAACAGCAGTAGAGGGTTCTAGTCCGCCTCCAAATGTTACCCCCCTACTACGCTAGGGGTAACCCATCCAACCTCCACAACCTATTCCGTAAGCACAATTCCAAGCACAAACACTACGCCAAAAACAACAAACACAACAGGCAGCGCAAAAGGTCAAGAAAGGTCACAGCGATCCCGGACGAGCCCCATAATTGTCACGTGGGTGATGTCACGTGGTAATTGTTCAAGGGAAACGCTATGCTCAATCCCAACTCAATCGCGCTAACCACACAAACATCAAATTCAAACACGGAAATACGAGTACAAAAAAACTGAAACTTTACTGTCACAAAAAAACAGATGTTCACAACATGTTTACATACATATACAGTGAAACCCGGCTATATTGAAGTGGCACGGGACCCGGGAAGACCTTCAATATAGCCGGAACTTCAATATAGCAAATTCTCGGTTATATTGAATTTCCCTCCTTGTTCCTTCAGAAATTCAATATAACCGAACTTTTTTTTCACTATAGGTTCTTATTTCCGTGTCCACACATTGCGTTTGATGTGAGATTATATCCCATTAATCTTTCACCTGTTGGCTGTTGTTCTTCGAGCCTCCTTGCTTTTTTCTGCACACCACACACACACACACACACACACACACACACACACACACACACACACACACACACACACACACACACACACACACACACACATACACCACACATCACACCACACACAACACGCACGCCCCCCCCCCCTCCCTTACACACACAAACACACAGAGCCATTCACACTATCAGACCGACGCCAAATTAAGCATTTGATGAAAACTTTAATGAAAAAGAAGACATATGAAATAATCCAGTCTGTTATTGACTGAAGGATGGCAAAGTGCTGCGATGCTAACAGAAGAACAATGTTTGCCACAAAGGTTTAGACTCTCATATGTTTTGTAAGCTTAGCACAAAACATGTAAATATACAACAACAAAAACAAAACAAAAAAGAAAGAAAAAAAAACTTTCATACGACTCCATATCGTTACATAAGGGACAATGTTTAAGAGAGGATGAGAGAGAGAGAGAGAGAGAGAGAGAGATGAGAGAGAGAGAGGAGAGAGAGAGAGGAGAGAGAGAGAGAGAGAGAGGAGAGAGAGAGAGAGAGAAGGTAAGTGCAAAATAGTTCAGAATAAGCTATAATAGCGAAGCGCGCAATAACCATTAGAGCCGAACTAAGAGACACATTAAACATTTCAAGACAAAATGACATAACTGCTGTTCAAAAGTTCAATGTCGAATACGGAAAAATACCCCCCCCCCCACACACACACACACAAGAAGGCCATCATGCCATTAAGCTATGTTGATAACCCTTTCCGAAAGTTTCGGATCAGCACTGACAGACACGCGGTTCAAAGTATGGTACACAAACCACAAAGTGGCTGGGAACCCAGGTTGACGCAGGTTTGTCTTTCCCAGACAGGACGTCCACATGATAGCCGGCAAGCTTTCCTGGGAAGTGTTGATCTCACTTTGTCGACAGATGCGAGGATGTACAACTCTATGGAGGTCCTTTCTAACATTGAAACCTCCATACTGTGGGTACAAAGGCTGGACAGGCACACCCAGTACACTACTCAAACCATGGATTCCCCACATACTCATGTAGGCTCCTGGGCATCGGCAGTTCATCACCTCATTCTGAAAAAGGTTTTTCATGTCTTCTTCCGCCACGTTGATGGAAAATGCCTGGCCTGAGTATGAGATGTAAGTCTTCACCAAAATCTGAAGATCCGTCCCCGATGCAAGGAAATCATCAGAAGATACAGGTCTGAATTTTGAACCATCTCAAAAAATGATACGGACCCGCATCTCAGTGTGATGATCTTCATCTCCATATGCTAGGAGAGACCCGCACCGCGGCAGACAATTTCCGTCACCACGCACCTGCACTGGAAGACGCTGCGGAGCATCATCAGGATGCAGCTCGAGGGACACATAGTCCACGTTTGGTTTTTTGGCAGGTATGGTTTGTATGTGATGGGCGTTTGTGCGAACAAGAAATGCGTTTCTGTAGCAACAATGTTCTCAAGTTCTCGTAGGATGATGCATCTTTGATCAGTGTTGCAAGATTGTCAAAAACCGCGAAAGAGTCATCTGTTGTATGCCTGGTGTAACCCTTACTGGTTGATGGACGAGGCGTGTCCTTGCTGGTTGATGGACGAGGCGTGTCCTTGCTGGTTGATGGACGAGGCGTGTCCTTACTGGTTGATGGACGAGGCGTGTCCTTGCTGGTTGACGGACGAGGCGTTTGTCCTTACTGGTTGACGGTCGAGGCGTGTCCTTGCTGGTTGACGGACGAGGCGTGTCCTTACTGGTTGATGGACGAGGCGTGTCCTTGCTGGTTGACGGGGGAGAAGTGGAATGGCTCCAAGTGAATGAATGACTTGCCTGTTCAGGCTTTGATGGTGACGAAAAGAAATCTGTGATTCTGCTTTGTATTGTGGAAGTGTTAGAAGCAAATGTTCCAATTGACCGCTGAATTTCTGAAGTCCTCTTCTGATCTCTTCATTTGCTCCCGTTTGCAACAGATACAGCTCAATAGTTGAAAGAGCAGACAAAGCCTCCAGCTTTGAGATAGATGGAGGTTGCTCCCCACAGTCATCCCATCAGAGTCGCTTTTGTCGTTGATGGTCTCATCGGTGTCATCTTGGTAGAGCTAAGTGAGGACAAGATGTCTTCTGTTGAAAGGAACCGCGCATGTAGCAACATCAATGTCAACGTCACAAAACTCTTCCAGGGACACATCCAGCTCCTTGTAGAGTCGTGACAGGAGCGGCTCCATGTCAGCAGTCTCAATGTCAGCTCCCACGTCGCATGGCATCTCTGTGCAGGCTTCTCCTTCATCCAGGTCACTTCGATTAAATCCTGCTTTCCGGAAACAGTTTCTGACTGTGGATGGTTTGACATTGTCCCATGCGTGCTTCAGGTTCCTGACGGCATCGAGGAGGGTGACGCTGAACTCATCCAAGGGCAGGCCTGAATCAACGTGAAGAATGAGCCTGGGAGAGTTCCGTGTTCTGAAAAAATCCAATTTCAAACCTTAATTGTGTGCTAGTGTGTGAGTGACTGTGTGTGTGTGTGTGTGTGTGTGTGTGTGTGTGTGTGTGTGTGTGTGTGTGTGTGTGTGTGTGTGTGTGTGTGTGTGTGTGTGTGTGTGTGTGGGTGGGTGCGTGTGTGTGTGTGTGTGTGTGTGAGAGAGTGTGTGAGAGAGTGTGTATGTGTGTGTATGTGAGAGAGGGGAAAGAGAGAGAGAGAGAGCACACACACACACACACACACACACACACACACACACACACCACACACACACACACACACACAAACACACACACACACACACACACACACACACACACACACACACACAACACACACACACACACACGTACTCACCTGTAGAAGAATTTCAAATTCTTGATCACACCACAGTCCAAAGGTTGGAGTTTGGATGTGGCATTTGGTGGGAGGAAAAGCACTTCTGTTGCCAGGAGCCTTGAACTTTGACATGAGCAGTGCAATTGTCGATCACAAGTAAGACCTTTCGGTTTGCACTGTCCATGGACCGGTCAAAATCGCGCAGCCACTTCTCGAATAGGTCGGATGTCATCCAGGCTTTCTTGTTCGATTGTATAGCGAAAGTGGCAACTCAATGCCTTTGAAGCACCGGGGTTTGACAAACTTCCCGATGACCAAAAGCGACTGTTTCTCTGACCGTCCATGTTACAGCAAAGACTCACAGTTACTCTTTCCTTAGACTGCTTTCCTCCCATGGCACTTCTTAGATTTGAACTCAAAGGTTCTATCAGGCAGCATACGGAAGAATAGAGCGCATTCATCCATGTTGAAGATGTCCTTCTCCTTATACTTTTGAAGAGTTGGGGTCAGCACTTCGCTAACCCATGCATCTGTGGACACTTCATCTACGCTTTCACGTTCGCCGCACACTTTTCGGCAGTTGATGTTGTGTCGCTTGTTGAATCGGCTAAGCCAACCGTTCGTGCACTCCAGTCATTTAAGCCGAGTTTTCTTGCAAACTCTTCAGCTTTCGTCTTGAGCACTGGCCCACTTATAGGAATGGCATTACTCCTGGCACCTTTGAACCACTGAAGAAGTGCATGCTCTATTTCTTCCTGTCGAGCTACTCTATGTGGTCTCTGGATTTTTGGATCTATTTCTCCGCTGTAGTAAAGACTTTTCAATGTTTCTTTTTCTTTCATAATCTTGGTCACACAACCTGCCGAAATTCCATATTCCTCAGCTACTTCCTTTCTTTTTTTGCAGCCAGTTTCCAGCTTCTGAATAAGCTCGATTTTTCTTTTTTGTTTTGCAGCCATTTTTGCTAGTGTACAAAGGGAAACTACTCGCATTACATGAACAAGAGAAATTAAGTCGGGGAGATCTACGCACACAAGACTACATGGCGTGGCTGTCAGAGGCCCGCGGCATTGTTAGACCGTAATTGTTATCAGAGACCTCCTGACTCGAAAGTTGATGCTGATCTGGCCCTCCCCTTCCTCAACTGATTGCGCTGACGAGGCGTGTCATATCATTCGGCGCCCGCGCAGTCATTGTTCTTAAAAATAAAAAGTTTAAAAAATCTTTTGAGCAAACATTTAATATAGCCGTGTAAAAACGCCCATGGGCTGAATTTTTGTTTCAATATAGCCGGGATTTCAATATAGCCGATTTCAATGTAGCCAACATTTTTTAACAAAGAAAAAGTAGAGCTTCGGCCGGGACCTGAAAAATTCTTCAATATAGCCGGGATGTCAATATAGCCTACTTCAATATAGCCGGGTTTCACTGTATAAGGACGGGTATACATTTATAACTTCAAAAGGGATGTAAATAAATGGAAGGGACCACACACCCACGCACACACGTACACACAACCCCACACACGCACTCACACACACACACACACACACCCACACACACACAAAATAATCGAATCTCTCTCCACTAACATTCACGCCCCAGCCGGATTCTGGGTGGGGCCAGGAGGTAAGGTAGAGCCGGAATGCAATCAAATGGTCAAGGAAGTTAAAAAAAAAACAGGAATGCTGCCAAAAACTGATCCCTCGAAAATTAAAATAGGGATGACCAGGATTGCCAAGATGGAAATCAAGGACAACAACCTGTGGGATGAGACCGGATTACGGTTCAGAAGGAGAAATTTTAGCACTGGATAATTAGATAAGCAAGGCCAAAACAAAGGGGAGCGTCTTGGGCAATACCCTTAGAATGGGGGTAGTATACTGGGGAAGTTCAACTGCTAAGGGCTGTAACTAAACATCCAACATTAATTTCACTCTTTTCTTTAAACGCTATCAGACGAAGGAACAGTTCATCACAGAAAGATTGATAAACATTGCATGGTTAAACTTGGCAACATAGATAAACTGGAACCCTGCACAAGAAAAAAAACGCACCATACAGCGGCGACAACCTGGAAAGCAAGTATATATGGAAATGCACAACACAACATTCATGTTAGGCAAACATAACTATAATAGAATGATAAAGCGCTCTGCTGACAAAACTGATTTAACGCCTGTCCTTTGTCTCTGCAATAAAACGTGGATGCCAGACTTACGGACCGATCCCCCCAAAGCCTCAACCGTGAGACAGTCCTGTGCGGGTCCTGCGAAGGGAGAGCGCGTCTGTCCGTCGGAATGCACACCACGACAGGATAGCGTCCTTTCTCCTTCCAAGGAGATACAGTTACACACAACGAAGACACGAAGGTCCGATGGTGAAGGTGAAATACACTCCAGTCAGGCACACAGGTGTGGCGGCCGTCCAACACCTGTACACAACAGGTAGGGCAGTGGACACCAGCGACCCACGAAGCTGTAGTGGTAGAGAGTGGGGTCGCCGGCGCAACACAAAATGAAGGGGTCAGGCTGAAGGTCCTCTCTCCCAAAGATGGTGCACGGCGGCAGGTGCGTCCTCGTTCCGACCCCGGGGCGAGGAGTCCTTGCGGGTTCCCGGGAGAGGGGCAAGGAGGAGGACGGGCTGAAGACTGGGAGAGGAAAGGGGAGGGATGATGTGGGCGTAGAAGAAGATGGAGGTAGTTGGGTCAAGCCGTGGTCGCAGCAGCAGCTGCGGTACCGGTGGCGGCAACAGCAGAAACTGGAAAGGCGGCAAGACCCGCTACAGATGCAAGGTCAGCGGCAGCAGCAGCGGCACACAGGTAGGTCAGCCACTGGTGAGGGGAAGGAGGAAAAAAACCAACAAGAGGAAGAAGTAGAAGTAGAAGGACGAAGTAGAACAAGAAGAACTGGAAAACACACAAAAGATGGTTTCCCAATAAACATGTGCGAAGCAAAAACCCGTAAGCAGACATCCATTACAGAGAGTAACAAGGACAGGCCCTGGCAGAGCGCTTGCTATTTTTGTTCTCAAATAGTATTAAATACATTTCCCCAGTTCAGACACTTTGTCTACATACATATTTCCAATAAATGTTCACAACCGTTTATGTCAAACACCCTGGGGTTGGCTCTCTTGAGTTAAAAAAAAAAAACGAATCATCTCCCTTGGGACAACTCTTTTCCATTAACAGAGGCCGGAAGCATTAACAGCGCCACATAAACTTATGGGCGCTCTAAAAATTTACAGGAATGACAACAAAAATGGTAAAGAAAAAACCCAAGTCCTGAACACACGCATTTACAAGTGACGACCACTAAACACAAAACACGTGTGGCGAGACACATGACCCGGAATGCGGTACAGGCACGCGACAACACACAGAACACAGCAACACTACATATTTGGAAAGGCAAATGGATAACACGCCCTACTGCTGTAAATGAAAAATAAAATGGCCTAGAAGTAAATGAATAATTAAAAGTTGGTAATAAACGAAAAGGTAATATGATAAACGAAAATAATACTCAAACACAACAAAATAAATATTGAAAGAATTAAGTAATAGCTGGGAGGAAAACCAATTCTTTAAAATCGATTTGGAAATAAATAAATAATAAAGGAAAATAAATATGAACTAACTACGCAATGTACTCACCAACTAGACTTGTGAAAGGGACTCATTGAGGAGCTGGAATAGTAAGCCCTGCACGGCTCGTATCCCGGTCAGGGCCTAAAAGTTTAGGAAAAAAAACCAGGCTTCTGCCTCCAAGTGAATCAGGGATTCACGACTGCGATATGGATCACAGGAATACTACAAAAAGCTGGACAAGACGACAGCACTCCTATGGAGTACAATGGTTTGGTTCAACCCAAAAGGTAAAAACTGATGCCGAGAGCCCGGAGATATGGATCTCCAAAAAAAAAAATAATGCAACGCAGTTTCCCTCAAAGGCGAAACGATGGTGGCTCCCGAGGGATATGGATCCCTCACAAAATACAGTTACAAGAAAACTGCAAGCATAAGGCTTGCACTGCACGTTATTCTTTCCTCCCACTCTATCCCCTCCCAACCTCGACTGCCCCGGTCGGCTTCAAAAAAAAACCTGATTGGCAGGTGAGAGGAGGCTCACTCAGCCTACGTTTAACCCCGTGCAACCCGAGTCCACACGGAAAACACATGACAATGCAGGATGGAAGGTGGGTTGCAGAGTTTAAAAGCTAAAATAAAACTAAGTTGTTTTTTTTTTTAGACACAAGACACTCTGCTTAAGGTTACATTTTAACAAAACTAACCCCCTACACAAATTCTTCCCTCTAGACAAAACGGACCTTGAACATGACAGTTTGGAAGAAAACATGCAGTTCGTGACAATGTACAAACTTAAAATGTGACTAGTTTATAAGGTTGAGGATGTACAAACTTAAAATAGGATTTGTTTATAAGGTTGAGAAGGGTCCATGGTGCATACAGAACGACACACCTCCCAACCTTATGTATGTATGTATGTATGTATTGTATGTATGTATGTATGTATGTAATGTATGTATGTATGTATGTATGTATGTATGTAGTATGTATGTATGTATGCATGCATGTATGTATGTATGTATGTATGTATGTGTGTATGTAGATATGTATGTGTACATGCATTTGTTAATTTATTTATTCATTTATTTACACATTCATTTATTCATTCATTCATTCTTCATTCATTCACTCATTCACGTATTCATTTATTTACGTTTTACCCCAAATCAATTGGTGAGTTACGTACGATCAACCCGTAGACATGTTCTAGTGTATTCCCTTAACACGAAAGGAAATTGCAAATGAGGCAGGGAACTGCTTACATTAAATAACAAGCAAGTACGGTAACTCTTGCTCCCGTGATGAAATAATAATAATAATATATTAATAATAATAATAATAATAATAATAATAATAATAATATATAATAATAATAATGAATACTTATATAGCGCCTATTTTCGGCTGGAGGCCAAGCTCTAAGCGCTTTACAATCAAACACTAGTTTGCACAACGGGCTGCCTACTGGGTAGTGCCGACTGAAGAGCTGCCAGCTGGCGCTTCATTCAGTCATTTCCCGTGTCATCCAGTCAGTATCGTTCAATATCGATCACTCATTTTTCTTACTTCCTTCATTCTTTCCATTTCTCACACAGGGTGCATGCTATGTGTAACGTGTCATCCATACCAACGGCAAAACTGGCCTACTCTTCGAAAGTTGGTGATGGGATTTTACGTGTGTGCAAGATGTTATGCGTGCGTTCACACACGGAACCTCGGTTTATAGTCTCATTCGAAGGACTGTATGGGAAATGGAGTCAGAACTATTGTTAACTCCGAGGGAAAAATCCCCTGTACCGAAACGCCCCGGCGGAGGTTCGAACCCGCAACCCCAGGATCACCAAGATTACGAGTCCGGCGCTCTACCAACTGAGCTGAAATAAATGCACGTTCATAACTCCAAACCAATGCTGCTTACGACATTGAATTGCGTAGCAGATATGTCCGAACAGAGCACACAGAACAAACAAGGAAACATCTCCCTATAAAAGATGTTCAAAGCTTGCCTGTACCAGGCATCTACACAACAACTGGATAAATGAACAAACACATATTAACATTTATTCAAGACTGGTACAGTCTTTCCGATCTTGATTACAGTTAGCCAAGTACATGGCCCTGTGTCTGCTTTGTTTTTCAGATGTATTTTGAATTAACCAAATGCTGAATATTTTTGGTGACAGCATGTCAGCTGATTCTAAACGCCTGACGACATGAGTGTTCTTCAGCGTCTTCAGAAGATAAAGAAGTTTTATATATATATATATATATATATATATATATAATATATATATATATATATATATATATATAATATATATATATATATAAATATATATTATTTTTTTATTTATTTATTTATGCAATTAGCCACAATTCTTGGGGTACCACAGCATACCTCTCATTGTGTGGGTCCTGTCTTAATCCCGAGTTCATACATGGTGGTTGCTAAGCCCTGCACCACGCTGTGACCCCAGCCCAGTGTAAAGTGTTCAGCTGGCCACTTAGTTCAACCAGGACTCCATCCCTCCTCCCACCCCAGCAACCAGCACCAGATTCAACACAGGGCCTGTGACGTCCCTGGTAGCTTGCCATCGTCATTTATCCACTGTCCACATCTCCAACAGTCGCCTCACCTCCTCCCTCTCCAACAGTCGACCCCACCTCCTCCCATCCCGACCTGTCTCGCCAGTGGACAATGGATGTGTGCAAGTGCCTGTGATTAGTGTGCCTGTGTGTACCCTGGGCGAGTGTGTGAGTCGTGGACCAGCTGGAAAGCTGGCTAATCAGCACATCAGCGTGTGTGTGTGTGTGTGTGTGTGTGTGTGTGTGTGTGTGTGTGTGTGTGTGTGTGTGTGTGTGTGTGTGTGTGTGTGTGTGCGTGCGTGCGTGCGTGCGTGTGTGTGTGTGTGTGTGTGTGTGTGTGTGTGGTGTGTGTGTGTGTGTGTGTGTGTGGTGTGTGTGTGTGTGTGTGTGTGTGTGTGTTGTGTGTGTCGTGACTCTTCAGCAGACTTTCTTCCCTGTGTTCCACCCAGGACGTCAACCAAACATCATGTGCCCGGCGCTCAACACATAGGCCATGTTAGCGCCTAACACGCCAACTATGGCTATGTATAGAATTTGGCTTTGAGAAAATGTAAATATCTATGTTCAAGACCACCCATCTTATTTTGCACGAAAACCCCCTTTTCACAACAAATCACGTCCTTCTCATGTCACTTTTGGCCAAAATTAACACCTTTTTACAACCAAAATTAACATGCAAAAACCGCCAAAAATCGGCGTAATCGTTAATTTAAAATGGGGGCTTACGTGCAAGATAAGCTTTGGTGATTGTGAACATAGATATTACATTCTCTCCAGGGGCATAAAATCTAAGGGTTTACAGTACGCTCTTCTACTTCAAGTACCATTATAAATCAGAACAAACAACTGGCTCTCCATCTGGTTAGTTATTTTTACATCCAATGAATTTATAGGTCCATTAACTAATCTTTAAATTCACTGTTTTTTCCAACTGAGATAATCGATAATCGCAAAACCCTGCTCTAGTTGATGGCAAAACCTGTAGAACTGTAGACGGGTAGCCATCAAACAAATTAGCATATGTTTTAAACTGTTGTAAACGGACATACAACATTGGGTTCACGAGAAAATCAGAAGGTTTATTACCTTCAAATGATAGGCATCTTCTCTTGTGCTAAATCTATAAGCTCTGTCACTACTGTAAAAGCCTAAGATTTGAGCAAGGCCTTTAGGGAAAGTGTACTCTCTTCTTTCTTCTAGTGGAAATGTATAGTAATTCTGAGGTTTGCTTCGTTAATTTTTAAATATGCCAAATTCGCTAAGTACCTCTTTTAATAAGCAAAAGTGTAGTAACCATCAGGTATTTGCACATGAGTTATTTGATTGCCCACCTCGTTACTAATATTGATCCAGTTATTCTGAGCTTTTTCAGATATGTTAACCCACATAACTTTAAAGCCAATTTCTTTAAGGGCAATCCTACAACTCCCGCGCCAATTGACAATTGGATACGTAAGAACACACGTTTTTTTGTTGGGTTATATAGATGTACATCTTTTTTATAACTATTTTAAAAACTATTTAAAATTGGAACCTTTTAAATATAACGAAAGTGCTACTTACGATGTAGGAGCGTTTTATAACCCCAAATCTTTGGACTTCAGCAATTGAACCATTGCAGTAGATGAATCATACAGCTTCAAAGTCAGACTTGTAAACCCACTAACTAAATATTTAAATCCGCCAATAAAGAGTGACAGAGTGCCATCAGCATGGTTATCCCGCCCTATGGCTTTTTTCCAGAATTAATTAAATTTTGCCATTTACTGCGCAACTACTGGCTGTGGTGTTTCATATGCAAACCATTTAAACCATCCTAATCTTTTAGTAAAGTCAGTATATAACTTTCATGTTTATTACCAGTACAGACGAATACTAGCTGAACTACAAGTGCCCCTCCCCAGCGACAACGCGTTTAATCCATTTAAAAACCTAATGGACACTAATGCATATGAAAGAATCTGCAATGAATTTAACATTAAAACCCTCAACTGATTTTAGACAAAAGTTAGACCGCAATCATGGGTTAGGCACATTGCATTTGTTGGGCGAACGAAGAGAATATAATTATGACTACTGGCCTGGCCACACCTCTTTTCAACCAGACAAACAAGTTCGATTAGGGTCAATTGAACAAAAACATCCTAATGCTTGGCAACATTTATCTTAGATGAAAGTAAAGGCCTAACAATGCCAGGAGTGCAAAGGCTTAATGTCTCCATATGGACATACGTTTGGTGTCTATTAGGAGCACAAGCACAGACTAAGTCTAGCATAGTTGATCAATCCACAGGCTTTGATGCCAGAAAACAATTTCTAGCCAATTTAAAAGATGCTATTAACTCTGCTGTTGATTTGCCTTCCAGCATACAAAGGTATCAAAACGTTCTTGCACATGCTAGGTCAAAGGTTGACTTTGTTGTAGGCCATGGATTATACATGCTACCCTCTGACCTTAGACTACAGATTGGCATGATACAGAATTATAACAATGAAATCCTCATAGCTGGAGACGACCAAAACTTAGGACACAATCAAGGCTTAAACACAAGGCCTGCTCCATCCATTTAAAATAAAAGTACCTAGCTCTGAAGAAAGCGATCCAGTTATAAGCCCCCCACAGCCAGAAAGCAGTCCAGAACCAGAAAGCACACCGCCTGTTAATGTACCTGACACTGACAGTCACACTAGTGAAAAGACAGCCCTTGTTGTATTTTTAACTGTTATGGATTAGCCATACTTTATTTCACTAAAAATTAATCAACCGCTAACACTCTAAGTCCACAGATGGTCGGGCCATTTAACAAAAAAAAAAAAAAAAAAAAAAACCGCAACTTTGCCTATAGTAGACAAAAACCCAATACACTACACTCAATTTTGCCAGGCGAGAGCATCAAGCGCTTTGGCGCTACTTCTTTAATAAGTATGCTAGATGATGTATTGTTTTCTAATCCAAACTTTAACCACGGTGAGGTGTCGGAGGCGCTACTGGCCTGTGGTGCACTGCCGGACATAAAGAATAAACGAGTGTTAGAGATAGCAAACCCAACAGTGTTGAATATACTACTATTGTCATCCCCTGTTCCAGAACAAAAGTCCGTATTCGTTCTGCCAGCTAGTGTTTTCATAAAGTATTTTGTTTATAGTTTCTTTAATCTGCATGTTTGTGATGCTAGCTGCGCTTGTTATTAGACAGCATTTCTAAACCTGGCTGCCCTTTCATCATTTAAAATCCTGTATTTTCTTGCTCTATTTCTAGCCTTTTCTTCTGCCTAAAATTGTTATCATCTGCATTAGCCAGTTTACCTATTATTCTTCGTCTTTCTATCTAGGCTACACCACAGTTTGCTAATTGTTTGTTAGTTCACCATTATTGCCGCAGAGCAGCATTAAGCCCCAGGAATTTTACGCATGGGCAATGGAGAATCACAATTGTTTTAACTGTGTCTCCTCATTAAAACTCGCATCAATTTCTGCCTTATTAGTTCATCGTGTTTGATTTAATCTTGATGAGGTATGTTTTGCATTTCCAGAATGTTGTTGGCAACTCTGGGACAACGGCCCAGAGTCGTTCTCGTGGGGAAACGACTAACGGCTTGGCTCTAAGCTCTAAAAGGTTAATTGTTCTGCCTTGGCACTAGGGAGTTTTCGCTTATTGTGCTTAGTTATCTAAAAACTTGTTTGGGTTTTGCGTTGAAGTGCTTGTACACGGCCCCTGCACCAGTTTCTTATATACAAATGCCCATTCATCTCCTCAAATCGTTCGGATCAAGTACGCCTGGTAGCTCTCGTCTTGCTTCTATAGAATGATTCAATACGCTGTTGCAATAGTCTCTTTGACGATGGCTAGGAGGTACCGAACACGCTCCTTCAAGCTCTTCTCTGCAATGAAGGGCCCAGGTGCTGTTGCCTCTTTTTTCTTGTTCAATAGGATTAATCAATCGTCAAATCTTATCCATATTTATATTTATATTCTTTTTGGTTTTATAAAAAATGTACTCATACGGTTGTGGACCGATCCATAAGAAGAGCGAAGGAAACCCCATGGGCCGTAAAAGGATACGGCCGACTGTAATTGTGTCAAATACTCCATCAACGTTCGCTGGACATGCTTTTAACAGTCAAGTTCCCTGATCTTGGCGCTGGCGATGTTATCATGCAGGCACTGCCTAAACTATCATTCAAAATAGATATTACCTCGGACAGATCTATTGCTACTGTGTTCTACTTTGGGCAGGGGCAACGTTAAACATAAACATATAAGCAATCAAACTGGAGGCCGAGAAGTCTTAGTTATAAGCGAGGAGACATTTCTTACCCTTATTCTGTCTATGGCTGCCTAAAAAAGAAAGAAAAGAGCAACGTTTATCAGGGGAATACAAGGCGACTTAAACGGCCTCAAGGACAGGACGTAAAGTGGAGGATGCCAAAGGTATGATGTTAAAAGGATGAGGCAGTATCGATGCATTTGGCAACAGAAGATTCTGCATACCTCTAGATTTTGAGCTGTTAAAGCGCATATGCCATATTCCAGGTGCACTTAAAAGAAAAAAAAAAAAACTTACTTATGTACTGACATTTAATCTAGCGATTCTGGTTCTGTCTGAAGACCTTTAGCTAAAATACACAGTCAGCGACATTTCTCTTGAGTTTGATGTTGTTACTAACCCTCAACTGCCTAGAACATCTTAACACAGTATCAAAGATAAAACGTTTATTTATTAGGAAAGTGTTCTGCACTCCACTACAGAAAATAGAAAATACGCGAGTCCATCCTGGAACATACATTTAATCAGTCCTTGAAGTCATTAAAAGACTTTTGTCTTGTTTTATGAAGAAACAACTCCTGTTCACTGAGAATCAGAGCGGTTTTATAATCCAAAACTTGAGACGGTTGGATGTGCAATAAATGGCACGTCTGCTTCAGTTGTATTCAGGTCGTGGACTTTTTACTCACAACACTTTGATGAATAAGAAAGTGTTCGTGGGAGGCAGCAAAGGAGATCCTACAGTTGATCGATGTATGTAAAAAACTTCGCCTTTATGATCTAAAACTCGAAGACGACTTAACAACCGAATATGGGCTGTGGTTGGCTTTTGGAATCTACATTTGACAACAGTTGTTTGGAAGTGGAGAAAGTGTTGGGCAAGATGGTATAAAACTAAATAATCACAGACAGCAGCACGGAAAAAAACGCCCCAATAAAATGCACTGTTTTTATTGTGTGTGATGCTCAGACTAAACATTGAAGAAAACAGGCTAAAAAGAGTGGCTTATTTAAAATGCAGAAAGGAATAACCTATTAAAAAGAGATGGTTAGTTTGAAGTTTCTACCAAAAGATCGCACTGTTCTCTTATCTGCGGATACAGGTGTGGGAAAACTTGTCTTTTACTTGATTTGTTAAAAACACTATAAGGTTTAAGTACAGAGTACTTTGTTATATGCTGCACAACATTAAGCACAACATGTCTTACAAAAGAAAGGAAGTTTATTTGGACAGCGAGAATATATATTAGTATTTGATCCAGCGACAAACTCAGCGGATTGTTTAGAACAATACTATAGGACTATTTGAGGAACTGAAACCCTGTTTATTATTGATGACTGTTTCAGGATGCTTGAACAGGACATTGTTAAAAAAAAGCTACTGTCAAAGCTAGCCTTTAGTGGTCGACGCATTTTAGTTGCTGTGTGGCTCTTAACTCAAAAATACAATGATGTCTTAAAAGACTTTAGGATGCAGTTAAACTCGGTTGTATTATTTTACCCTAAGGACAAAGATAGTTTTGAAGCATGTTTCTAAGGGAAAATTATATAATAAGGGACAAAAGATGTGCTAAAGTAAAATAAAAGAGCAGTTTCGAAAAATCTAAGCACGCTAAGCTAGCTTGCGGACTGACCCCACAGTTCAATAGTTTGATCTTTTTATAATTTGTTTATATCGATTGCTTATAAACAAATTGATATTATAATCTTATATTAAACGAATGTCTCGAGGGCCAGACTCAAAGCGTCAGCTAGCCCTAAATGCGTTGCAGTAGGCTAAAGACCTAGCAGCCACACCGAGTATGATTTAATAGGAGTCCAGGACATGTTTATGGATTTGAGTACAAGATGATGGGGTTTACAAACGAACAGAAATTGAGACACAAAACGACCAGCAATATGAATCCTACCCTAGAAAGAGATAAGGAAATTTAAGGGCAAAGCAATTGTGGCAACATGGAATTACAAACTTCATAAAAGAGAGATGCTTGGCGTGGCTTTCCTGAATTGCTTGGAATTTTAAATTTGAACTGCGAAGCCCTAATGTATACGTTGATAAGAAAAAACAACAATTTTCGAAAATGTCTTAAATTGAAGGACCATTCTTGCTAGCCTAGTTTCAGTGAACACAGCAGAAAAAAACAGATTGACATAACTAGGCTGGGTTCTGAATATTTGGCAACAGAGAAAAGATCCCTTAGCTGAAGTGGATGGATGACACCGTGGCTTAGTATTTACCCCAACGATACCGTCCACTACCTTGGCAATGACGATGATTCTTTCGTTATTTCATTACTTCGAGGGAGGACGATCCGTAGTTTGCCAGAACATACGTTAATTAGAGGTGTACAAAATAAAGGCTGAAAACTTGGATGCCCCTCTTAAGCCTCGTTATTGCAATTACTAAAAAATGGTGAAGAAAATAAACACCCTTACCACCCTCTGCCAAGGTTACGGTAGATCGCGTTGACAAGACAATCTAACAGTACTCGAACTTTATTTTCATTATGTGTATGTTGGTTTTTATTGCGTTGTACTCTGTTTAATGAAGTGCTGCCAGAAGAATTTAATAATAAGAAGCTATGTACAAGAGTAATTTGAAAAATATCTTAGTTAAAAAATGAGGTTCAACAGTTTAGGTTAGAGCTGAATAATGAACTTCAAAGGAAATAGAAAGCGACTTGGCTAAGTATAGGGCTACAGAATTATGTAAAGCTTTAAATACTCTTTCTTATGTAATTACTGGCTCTCAGCTGTAGATAGCGTATCCGGTGCTGGGTCTAGTGTTGCTGTGATAGCTACTGGCGGTTGGAGCGCCAGCCTCTTTAGAATTCAGGGGCCTGGTTTAGGTTGTAGGGCCATTGTCTCTCGCTTGTAGTGGCTGTTTTAAAACAATAAACTCCACATTACAAAAGCAACGCCATTGTAGCCCTAGCAACAGCCAAAACTTTGTTCAATTAAGATTAAGAATAAGCAAATCATTAAGGATGAAAACATTACGGACGAAGAATTTCAGAAGCTTATGGCCGATGGTGAGGATTACAGACGACAAAAAATTGAACTTCAAAAGGAGTGGAGAAAGACTTTTACTTCACAACAGGTAGACACTGAGCAATTAAACAGAACATTGACAAAACAAACACATGATCGGTTAAAGCTAAAATAGGCCAAAAAAAAGTTTAACAAAAAATAAGTTCAGCAAAAATAAATACTATTGTTTTTTTAACTCATCTGTGTTTGGCGGGACAACTTGCAGCTCTTCACGAACAAAGGATCTTTAGGGGCAGGCTTTTTAGACGTAGTAGCACCGCTAGCAGAAAGAGTTTCTCTTAAATAATACACGGGAGGGGTTTGTTTTCATAAATCTTTCAATTTCATATACAATCTACGCTCCATATGGGGTCTGTGGCTCTAATTCTAACATCACCTTCTGCCTCTCCAGGAGCATACAAGTATCTTACTTTTAGTTCAAACGGCAAGAGTGTTTGAGTCCCTGCACATCTTCAGTAATGCTATTATTTTTTTTTTTAAATTTGATTGCGTTTACTGGTTTAAGGCCTGTTGCTTTAAATTCTTCATTGTTCATGCACGTAAGACTGCTGGCAAACCTCCTAACCCATTCTGTGTTGCGTTCTCTATCCATAATTTCTCTGTGTATACTGATAGGTAAACAGGCGTTTCAGCTAGATTCTTATTAAAGTTTTCTACTAGGGCTTGTGATCGATGGTTGCCTGGGATCCCTCTCTAACTGTAACATGATGTTTTAAAAACAGTTGGTTTACAGAACTTTAAACTCTTTTCCATCATCAACTTGAATCATCCTTGGATACTTTAATGGGCCTATCATGTATATTTGTTGTAAACCCACAGCCACAGCAGTTGAGCTTTTATCTGTTAAAGGTTCAGCGTCTTTGTGTCTTGAAGCCGTGTCAACAACTGATAAGGCATACTCAACTTTTTCTTCTAATTTGTTACGTGGAAGATAAAACAAGTCCATCGGTGGTGCATTGAACGAATTAACACATCAGGCCTTATTATTTTTTGGGGGGCAGGAAGATATTTTCCAAAATTCCCTGTTTGAAGAAAATCTTCCGCATCTGATTCAGGCCTCTAGCAGTTTTTACTATTTTTTCAATAGCAGTCTTTCTTTCCAATACCCTTTAGGAATAAAAATTTTTTTAATCCATATTTTAAATGCATTTTATTTTACACAAGAAATGAGAACAAGAAGATGGGGTCATGCCAACTGCAATAAAAATACTTTCACTTTTTTCCTCAAGGGGTTAAAAAAGCAGAAAATTCTGGGGGGTGGCAATGTTAAAACTTTTTTTCTTCACAAGTAATACCTTCATTGCGTCATAAACTTTGTAAATGTGTTCGCACCCCCTTTCCTTAACTTTTTTTTTAATAAAGTGTAAGTGAGAAATTTCGTCTTTTCCAAACGTCTCTTGCCTTAGCTAAATCTTCCTTGCCTTTTATTACTTTCTCTCTTAAAAACGGACCGCAATTTCTAAACATATAATTGCTTCTGGAAAAAGGCCAATGCATTAACAATAGCTCTCCCCCCATCAAAACCCAACCCAAATCTTTTATAAATCAAATTTTCTAGTTTAATCTTTCTATGCTTAAAATTTTTTGGATAATCCCTGTGAAAACAAAAAAGTCTTTGAGGCCCCCCTGCAAAAATTAAAACAAACCTTAACAACATCCTCAATGTAAAACCTTTTCGGGTCAGCCGGCTTTTTTTTTAAACATGATTTTTGCAAACACGCTATACCCTTACTAAACCGCCATTACGCAGAGGGGTAAATCGTTTTATAATTTTTTTTTTCGCTCATTTTTTTATTAACTAAAAAAATAATTAAACTAATCATAAATCCCAAAGGGCTGTCTATGTGCTTTTAATCAGATAAACTTTGTTGTTAAAGATAAAAATAAGGATGCAACTATTTTGGGAATCTCTATCTTTCCCATGTTGGGGGGTTTTTTATTCCTAACAAAATTTTGAAAGGTTAAATAGACATAAACCAACAATGGCACTGCATAAAAAACCCAGCGTTAAACCAGGTTTTTAAAATATTATATTTTTTTTTATTTTTTTTTTAAAAGGGATGTGACAAATTTTTAAAGTTTGGGAGAAAGCAGACTACTCAAAACCCACTGCCTAAAGAAAGTTATACTCTCTTGCTGCGTGTGGAAAAACTAAACGTATTTAGGCACTGAATAAGTGTTGAAAGATTCAAAAATTTGTCTACACAACTTTGAGAAATATTTTTTTGGGGTAAAAGCCGGGCTAGGTAAAAAATTTTGGTTAATCGGGGGGCAGAAAAATGATAGCCTTAGCTAAGTTAGAAAGTAAGAGACGCCATTCTTCAGAAGAAGATTAAAATATGACTTATCACAAACCCGGGTTTTTAAACAAGTCCCTAGAAAACCTTGCATTGCATGTTTTACAGTTTTTGGGATATTTTTATGCCCAATCATCTGGGTTTAAAAATATTTTTAATCATATTAATTTTGATCACTTTAAAATTTAATCCAAAAAAAAAAAATGCGAAAAGCCGCAGGACAGTCACGGGGCGAATGTCCACAAGAGAATGCGCCACAGAGCTCCCACAATGAGCATGTTACTAAGACTAAAAATCCTGGACGTTTTGAGGCTGGGCGTAAATGCTGAAAAGGAAAAGACTGCAAAAAAAACACCAAAAAAAGAAAACAAAATGCCACCGCCAACAAAAACCAATTAACAACAACCCAAACAAACATAAGATGTACTTATGATTGGGAGCCCTTGTTGTTTTTGGGTTTTTTTAAACAAAACCCAAAACCCCTACCTACAGCAAGTCACAAGCCCCACAGAAAAGAAGAAGAACCCCTTCTGCAAAAAAAAAACCCTCCCGCTGTAGACCCATTTTCTATGGATTTTTGTTTTTTTAATGAATAGATAAGAACTAGATAGACAATTAAGTTAGTTTTTTAAAAAGACTTTTTAAGTTAAGTGCAAGTAAATTACAAGAAGTGCAAAAGAATAAATTTCTAGTTTTAATAATTTGGTTCTTAATTTAAATTTTTTTTAAGTTCTTAAATAAGTACATTAGGTCTTTAAATAAGACAAGCCAAGAGTTAAGTTAATCTTTTAAAGTTTTTCCAATGTCCAAGCATATGCAAACCCGGGTTGACGTAAATTTCTTGTTTTGTTTTGAGACTAGGATTTCTTTTTAACTGCAGTTGGTTTTTTTTGATGAAAAATAAGCCAGATTAACATTTTTGGAATAAATACTTTGTTTCAAAAGAAACTTGCTTGAGTTAACGGATTTCACTTTTTTTTTTCAACTTCTTTTTCTTATGCCCTTAGCCTTTTTCATTACGAAATCTGGCTAGCAAATAACATCTTCGACCCCAAACCAAAAAATATTCCTGTATAACGTTCCATTAAGTTCATACTTCATCTTTTTAATCACTTCTTTTTCGCATTGAATGTAAAAGGTGACCCTTTCGGATAGTCGCATGTGTCATACCACCCTCAGTCCTTTAGATACCTCGGTTTAAATCCTTATAAAAGTCTTCTGTGGGGGAAAATCCAGAATAAAACTACGTGTCTGTGTAAAGAACCTGTTCGGGTACAGGGGTTTTAAAATAGGACAGAAATTTTAACCAATAACTTTTACAACTCTAAACGGTAAAGCTGATAAACACTGGTTTTTCTGTTTAAAAATCCCTTTTTTTTCTCCCTAATCAAACCCGGGTTCGTTAAATCTTCTAAAGCTTGTAGTTAGGGTTTTGAGACCCGCTAATTTTTTGTTTTTCTTTTTAACTAAATTTTACTCTTTGGTTTGTTGGGTTTTTTCCATATTTTTTCCAAAAAAGCTGTTGTTCTCATTTTTTAAAAAATCTTTTTTCTGAAGCGGGAGTGGCTTGGGGGCTGGAAACGGTGTTCTTCATGATGTATGGCCTCATAAAGGCTCTTGACCAGGGAATTATTCTGTGAAAAAGCTGTCAGCTTTAGCCCAGCTTTAGGGAAAACTTTTGGAGTCGTAATACAACATATTTAGTTTTTTTGTCCAAGTTTAGGAGGTTCGATGGGACTCATCTTTAATCTTTCTGCGGCTAGGGGTAATTGTCATGTGACGTAGCCTCACATCAAGGCATGTGACGCTCTATCACATGTAGTTAGTGATATGAATCATTTCCCCATGCCACAACTAAAAAGGAAGAATATTCATGTGGCTTGACTAGTGTAGCGGGCGTCCCCAAAATAATTGTGAGAATAACTCATTAAAGAAACAAACGTGGTCATTGGGTGAAAGTGACCACTGAGAGATAGTTTAATAAGGGCTGGTAAGGTGCTGGTCATGTGTTTTGAACACTGAGTATGCACTCACTAGGAGGAGGGAGGAAAGAATCAGTTTTAGCCCAGCAGATGGCCTAGAGACTCGAACCTGTCAGGACGCTGGTCCTCACTGCTGACCAGTCATTACCAGGTGAGCCATAGATAGTTGGGGAAAGCTACAGGGGAAAACCTAAAGAAAAGAGAAAGAAAGAATTCATAATTAAATTGGGAAGCAGGTTACTTACACGAACCTTATTCGTGTTTCAGCCCTTCACCCTTCGCCCTTCACCCTTCACCTTTCACCCCGTGAGGTGGTTAAGATGGCCATGGTGTGGGGAACACACCGGTAGTTCAGCCCCAGCAATTAAAGACTCCAGGGAGAGGAGTTGGAACTCATCTCTCCAGTGACAGGAGAAGTCGAGGGAGAGGAGTCGGAAATCATATCTCCAGTGACGGGAGAAATCAAGGGGGCGAGACGCTGTTTGGGAGAGACAGGGAATCATGACATGATGGAGCAAGCCTTAATTTTGATGCAGGCATAGCATCAAGGAATGAAAGACTTATTTATTCTCCTGGTCTGGATTTTGGGGCCAATGTTATTTGAAGGCCATGATTTGAATGAATGAGTTTATCTCTCAGAGTAAAGAGAGATACATGCATAAAATCTGTTTATAAATTGCTTGATGTGATTTAGTAAAGTGTTTTCCCTGAAGGAGAGGGGGAGAAGAAAAAAAAAAAACATTCGGTAGTGCGCCTTTTGGTTGATTGGAAAGATTGCGTGTGCGTATGGAGTAAATGCTGTTATGAATGCGCGTGTGCAAAAGTGACAGTGTGACAGTAATCGTTGTGGAGATCGTGTAATTCTTTAGGATATTCTAAGTCTACTTCTAAGATTAGTCCTATTGGATTATCAGGTGGAAGCTGTGACAACATACCTAACACAGTATTAACATCATGAGGCTTTTTTATCATTGTAAAATTTCTCAGTGGAAGGGCTGGCTCATAGCCCATCCATACAGATTGTTGGCGTCTAAGTTCATTAGATAGTTGGATGGTTTGGTGGGATCATAGTCATCTAAATATTTGTTGTTGGCTTTGCAGTAAGGATGTGAGGCCATGCTAATACCTCCCCTTAGGCCGTCTTCAATCATCTGAAGTGAGGGTAGATCAGAAATTAAGTCAATCTGGATGTTTGTAGACTTTAAGAATGCATCCCAAGATAACCCTGGGGCAGAGATGTAATGTGATGAGTCTAGACAGTAGTGTTTCATGCAAGTAGCTCTGTAGTTCTGAAAGACGTCTGCCAATAAACACACGTCAGCCATCAAGTAGTGATCGTGATAATCGCCCATTGTTTGACAGTGTAATTCTGTCCAGGCCTTTTGAGCGTATTCATATTCAGAGTCAGTTATGTCTTTGCCTCTAAGACTAGAAAAGAAAGCGCCTTTAGGAGGAAGCGAGTCTTCATCAAACCTATCCCACGAATTCATGTATTCATAGGGGGTAAACACCTTTACGCACTAAAGATGGGTCAAAGTATTGTTTAGTGATAGAAAAGTCTTGTAGAGATCCCGCTAACGTATTTAAACTTGCCATCAGATGTTGGGCTGAGTCATAAAAGGATAAACAGTCAAGAGTAAAAGTCATGTACTTTTCTGAAGACTGTGTAATGCAGGTAACCCTCTTATATTCAGAAGTCACTGCTTGCATGATAAAATGAGAATCGTAGCCTCGTAGGTTATGAAAGAAGATAGGCAGTTTCCATGTCTTAGGATCAACCTTAAGTTGAAGATTACACTTGCTGTGTGCTGCTCCTCTGAATTTTCCGCTAATGTGATCGTGGTCTCTTACAGCGCCACCTAAGAATTCTGTATTACATATCCAACAGTGAGTGGCTGAGTCATAGCGTTCTTGGTCTTCAGGAGTCATAACAATGTCTGAAAGAATTTAGTTGGTTTGAGTAGTAATTACGAAGTTGTTTCATCTGCTCTAAAAACCTACTAGCTGCGTTGGGGCCTCTGTAAATCTCTGGGTGTGTGTGTGCCCCATCTGACCTAACAACAACAAAGGCATCAGAACAGATCTGATGGTGGTTTAATAAGTTGTTTGTTGTTCTTGCTGTTGTGGACCGTAGTACTGTGGCAAGATTGATTCAAAGTCAGCATAAACTACGTATGGGCTCATCTGCATTTTGTGTACATTCTTAAAACTAACTTTAGACCCTGGTTTAGGTGTAAGAAGTTCGTTTCACAGTCTACAAAACTGTTACAATGTTTCTTATGACTGGCGGCTGCTTCTATAGTTGGGATTCTGACCAAACACCTTCTACAAAGCCCTTGTTTAAAATTGTCTTTTGTAGTATAAGCCATAAGTCTGCTTATTGTTCTGATTAATACATAATGACTCTTTGTACTATCTGCAAACAGGATCAAGTCTACATGTTTGTTAAGTGGTTCGCCAAAAGTAGGAGCGTTTGGAGAAATCCTTAGAGGCACTACTATGGTTTGTTTTGCTCTTCAAACTGAGATATACTTTCTATACTTACTGGAAAGGTTATGTCATCAAAGTTCAGGCTATCTTTGTATTGTTCATAATTGGAAACTCTGTTTGCATGATTTTTGACAGGATGTAAATGCGCTAAAACACACCACATAAAACATATGTTGTCAGAATGAGAAACTTAGCTGAAAATTATCGTTCCTTCACCGCTAGGTGGCGCTGGCTATATACGCTGTATGGCTGCCAGTGTCGAAGGTAAACAAACTGAGGACAAGCACAGGATCGTGTCGGCCTTTGAAAACATTTTTAGCACAGATCTTTTGTGTGTGACGGTTTTTTTTTTCATTTCTGTAAAAGGAAACTGATAAACGAAAGACGTCATTGCTTCTTTGTCACTGCGCAGCCAGTTTTAGCCGGTACGGGAAGGCGAAGCGAATCACTTGGAAGTCGCATTTCAACACTATTGATTTTCAACATGACTTCGTTCGGAGACATGAGACTCGCTGAACTACGCGAAGAATGCAGAAAACGAGGAGCAAAGATGGATGGAAGGAAAGCTGATCTAGTCGAAAGGTAAGAGAATGAACGCGAGCGATACAGCATGCTAAGCTGACCGGGTCAGTGCCTGAGCATCAGAAGTAGTTCTGTGGCTCGACAGTAAACCCCACGTTGACCTACTGATCTTGAGCCAGGTCAACACACATTTTATTTGATTGTATATGTCACCACTTTTTACAAAGCAGCTTTCTCATTTGTGACCCCAAAGACTTTATGTCAAAAGGCACACATGACAAAGGTGTTGAATGACAACATCAGACTGAAAATAGGATTTGATTTTTTTTTAAATTTAATGTTTTTTTCTGCCTGTTACAAACACACAAAAACCCCCACACACACCCCACACACACACACACACACACCCCACACACACACACCACACACCTCCTCTCTCCCTCTCTTTTCCCCCTCTCTCTCTCTCTCTCTCTCTCTCTCTCTCTCTCTCATGCACACTCGCATCACTCTCACCCACACACATGATATAGTCGTACTGTATTTCTTGCATTTGTTCCGCGACACTGAGATCTGTTTCTTTAAAACAGAAAATCTTTTTCCTCTTTTGTTTTTGGTCACAATTTATATTGACCACTACATATCAATACTTTTTTTTTTAATCTGCCAAGCATGTAATGATGATTTTTCTAGATACTTTATGTCAGTATTTAGTACTTTAGTGCTCATGTGGCTGTTATGTGTTTCAGTTATGAAGTCAACGGGAGAGCTGAACTTTCAAATACCAGAATCTTGATTTTTCCTTCCTTAAGGAATAAAAGAATATTCATAGTTTTGCTGACATGGTAGACCATGGACATTAATTCCAAAATATACATGTGCTACCTTTTTATTTGTTTCCTTCTTTAAAAATTTGTGTTTCCCCCCTTTGTTTTAATAGATATGAAAAGCTTTGGGGTGACCATCTTTGCTGTAGCAATGCAAAAAAATGTAGTTTTTGTTTGTGTTTTTTCCGGGTTTGGGAAGCGAAATGAACACAATGCGAATTTTGGACACGCCACTACTATGGAGCCAGACTTCAGCATGAAGACCCAGACTATGACACTATCGTGACATCAATTTGGATTCATCATTGCCTTTTTCAGACGTGAATGCTTTTGTACATTTTGATTATCAATAAACCCAAAAATTTTCGAAGAAAGCTAAAGTCTGTATAAGACAGTATGTTTCTGCCGATGGCTGCTAATCATTCCACAAAGACAGTTTTCATACGTCCCAAAATTTGTCAGGCACAAATGAAAAACAGCATTATGTACACTGTTGATATTGAAATAGACCATGATAGTGTATTATAGCTGCTCAGTGTGAGTGGCTGCTGGAAAGGGGCCCATAAAGCTCACTGTAAACATGTCACTTCTGTGCTGCATGGTCTATCTGTGTATCAAAAGGAGGGGGCCTTCAAGACGCAGGAAACGTCCCACACAAACATTACAGCGTTTCCCGCTAGGAACGACCGCATGGGGGGCCCACCAGTAAAAGCCCAGAAATGAAACTGCCTTTCGGGAAGGAGTTGGGTATATGACCCCGGGCCCAGAGAGCGAAGGAATATGGCCAGCTATCCAAGCCATTTTTCAACACTTGGAAGGCATTCCAAAGGTGACTGACGCCCCGTGTCACACCTCTTTCAATCGGTAAACATGTATGCCTTTTTCCCCATGATCATGGAGGTTTTTTGCACTCACTCTCTTGAAGCTCAATGTCCTAAAGGATCATCAGATCATTGCAATCACAAAAAACCGAGAGAGTGGAACTACAAAAAGAACTCGTGGTCAGTCATGCAATAAAACAGTGGTCCTGGAAAGAACTAAGCGACGCACTCCTAAAATTTTGGGCGGATATGTAAAATGACAGAAAAAAAACAGATAAAAATAATTTTGCCTTGAGTCTGACAAGTGTAGGGCAAACACTGAAAACCCCAGCCATTATGCATGGTAAGAGACATGAGCCATTGCCTTGACAAGTTTCAGTGCCAAACAGGAAAAGCGTGCCGCAGTTGTGGCATTATTGCCTGCAAAAAAATTTCCTTTCCCTAGCCTGTTCACCTGATGCAGGAGGAAGAGGGGTCATTTTCAGTTGAAAGGTAAAATGCCCTTACACCGCAAGAGATCAAAAAATCTCCCCTTTCCCACAGTGCCATACTTAGAAAATGTTGAGGGTCAGTTGAAACTAAAAAAGAGGGCAGAGTATTTTTATCAGATACAGGGACAGATCTGTGCACAGGATCAAAGACATCACTTCATTGTATATACGTTTGTGGACTGTAAGGTTCTGACGGTTCAGAAAGATGATGTTTTCATTCAAGACATGACCAAAATCTCCAGATTTTCTTTGAAAGTCATTTCAAGGTGCTCTCTTAGAATCCTTTGTACAGACCTTTCTCAATGAAGATCATCATGCTTACAGTGTCACCTGATGTGGAAAAAGTTTGAAACGTTTTAATTTCCCTGCATAGGAAAAGAGTTAAGGTTCAATATTGGACGGGACTGATGAGGCCCATATATTTCGATTCGCTTTCACATAAGCAGCTTGGATTCCTCTGTGAATTTCCTAAGGGTGTTGTTTTTGGGGGTTGGGGGGGGGGGGGGGGGGGGGGGGGGGGGGCGGGGGGGGGGGGTTTAGCATGAAACAGCCTTTTAGTGTGAGTAGGTGTGAGTACTCCCCAACAATCAAAGCAAACATTTCTTTGATATTATACATTTTTAAATGAGAAGGGTGATTTAACTTTGCTTTAAAAACTAAAGTATTGTGAAAGGTCAAATTATCTTGCTTACATTTGCATAAATTACTGTCAGCTTGGTTCATATATCCAACACCACAGTTTAGTACTCTCCACTTCTGGAAAATTTTTTTGCTTATTTTTTGAAGTCTTTTGATGTGTTTAGTGTCACTTTCTAACTTAATGCTCAAAATTCATGCTGACATAGATCAGTTAAATTCTGCTGGAAAGAAAATGTGAAATGTACCCAAAATGCCTCCATCCTTAACCTTTACCATGTTTACGGTCTTCATGACTCGAAAAAACCATATTTTTTATAACAAGCTATCTCACAAAAATTGTCAACGATTAATAAGCCGTTGGTCACAGAAATGTCATGTATGGCACAATCAAAACATAATTAGTCGCAGTTTTCCCGAGGACCTAACAATATAAATGGGTTCACACATGACCCAGCCATCAGTGAGAATACGCTCTGATCCCTATATCAGGTTGGGTCAAACAAGACCCACTGATCTGAATAGGATAACAATAGCAAAATATGTGGTCTTGGCGACCCGCACAAATTGGTCTGTGTAGTCAAAACAACATCAAGTAAAGGTTAACATGGAAAATCATATTACCCCCCCCCCCCCCACACACACCCCACACACACAACACACCACACACACACAAAACCACACAGAAGACACTGACACAGGCGCGCACACTGAGGAAGCATTCTAACAGAAAGAACAGGACTTCCAATGAGAAAATCTTTCACTCACAAGGACATGATGCTAACAATGACAACTGACAGCAATTTGAGTAAATTTTATTGAATGCATCATCTGCAGCAGAGTAAGCATTCTTATTTTTTCCAAAAAAAATGATAACCCCCATTGGGTCCACTCATTTTTAACACATTATTAAATTAAATTATATCATTGCATCTGTTTGTAACGCTTTTCTTTTTTTTTTTTTTTTTTTTCTTCATTGTTTATGAGATAAATCTAGAGATTATGCATTCAATAAAAAACATGCTGTCTGAATCTTACGATACTTTCAGGTAGTAAATACTAGAATGACCAATGTGCCCCATTGTACACATTCAAAACTATGGTATATTGATGCAAACAGTGAACTGAAAGGATGACAATGTTGACCTACTCTTTTTCTTGAATATGTAGAAACATATTTCATAACAAGATATTTACAATGTTGCGGGGTAAATAAAAAAAGACACAAAACTAAGGGGGAGAAGGTATATGTGGAGTAGGGGCTTGCAGCAAGTGAACCCCCCCCCACCCCCCCTAGCCTCCACATACAAATTACATATTAATTTTTTTTTCAATGAAAATTTAAAAACAGAAGATTTGCTTTGATTACAATGACATTAGTAGGTAGTAAGCAGGCAGAAGTGTACATCTGAGTTGGCTGTTCACTGTATATCGAATCTGATGTAAAAGGGAAGGATGTTGAAAAAGAAAATCTTGATACATAAAAGTTTAATACCACAGGCAAGTCTAGAATCTTTAAAATTTGACAGAAAACTGAATAAACATTACCAAGTGGGTATTTTATGCTCCCATAAGAAAACCTAACACAGGGTAAAATTTTATTCAAGACTGGCACGGGCCTTTTAAACCTTGAATAGTTTTTCATAACAAGATATTTAAGATGTTGCGTGTAAATAATAAAAGACAACAACAAAAAGGGGGAGAAGGTAAATTGGAGTGGGGTGCTTGCAGCACTGAGTAAACTGAATTTTTAACAGTTTTGAGAGTTTCTTTTATTACAAATATACATGTTCTGTATATTTTTATGTACATATGAAAGATTTTTCTGCCCTTAAAATCAGTTCCTGTGTAATCTGGGGAAAAATACTATGATTAATGAATAAAATAATGTAAAATAGCAACATTGTGTGTGTGTGTTTTGTGGGTGTGTGGTGTGGGTGTGTGTGTGTGTGTGTGTGTGTGTGGGTGTGTGTGTGTGTGTGTGTGTGTGTGTTGTGTGTGTGTGTTTTGTTTTGTGTGCGGGGCGCAGATGAGAAAAAAGAAGTGAATTTCAGCGAAGCACACACACACACACACACCACACACACACCCCAAAACACACACCCCACACACACACACACACACACACACACACACACACACCCACACACACACCACACAAACACACACACACACATATATTTTAATAATATATATATATAAATATATATATATATATATTATATAATATATATATATAAATAAAATATTATAATATATATATATAATATATCTATCTGCTATGGTTAGGACAAAATTCATATTAAAACAGGTACAATGGAACCCACCATCTTGCCATGACTTGTATCATTGTTGGAACAAGATCTACTGATCATTTTGATGTAAAATAGATTATTCAAGTGACTGATATACATTTTTGGGTATTGGAATATCTAACCAATTAATAACTAATAAAAACTGCCATTGAAATGGGGTTTTACTAATTTATTCATCATTGGTCTTATTGCCTTGTTTGTGTGTGAATGAGAACAAAAAAAAAATAATAGAGTATTACACTGCCAAACATCATCATCTTTCTTGATAACAAACAGTAACACCATTTGGATGTTTTGCTCTCAAGGGCATGCCAAACCAGTACAAAACCATTTGGATGTTTGCTCTCAAGTCATGCTATAACCAGTACACCATTTGGATGTTTGCTCTCAAGTCATGCTATAACCATACACCATTTGGAGTTTGCTCTCAAGTTATGCCATAACCAGTTCATTGACCCAAATGAATGTTGCTACAAACAGAAAAAAAAAATCTTCATGCATACCAATCAAAATTCCAAACAAAATTAACAAGAAATTAAAAAGATTTTTAAAAAAATTTAAAAGCAAAGAAATTTGCATTTTTATAAATGAGAGACAGGAGTGAGTGCTTTTAAGTAGGGAAAGGCATGTTGGTCACATGCATCAATCATAAAGATGAAATGAATCTGAACACTTCTCGCCAACCATCAGCTTGCATAGTGATTTTATACACTGGACCTCTTATATGGATTATAAACTTGTTCCCTAACTTGAAATGGATTACAAACTTCATTATCTATATTTTTGCCAAGTGAATTTGGCCAAACACCTAAAGTTGCTTTAGTTTCAAGCAGTCTTGGGGGATTGTATATATATCTATATCTAAATATATATATATATATATATATATATATATATATATATATATATATTTATATATATATATATATATGCAGAATTTAAATTTCTGCAAGCGGCTCCAATGTAAGCATTACCACAGTTCTACCAATCAATCTAAATTTGGAAGAACATTTTTCGTGTCCCCCCCCCCCCCCCCCCCACCCCAACACAACTGCCACTTACTTCCCTCATCAGGGGGCCTGACAGAAAATTCAGCAAAGGTTTGCACAAGACTGCACATCATACATAATACTCAGGATAAAATTTTTTTTCCTTTAAAACAGCAGGAGAGGGGAACTCTAGTGTGAAATAGGAAACCTGATAGCTCATGAGATTCCACAAACAGGAGGATCTTGATTACACATGCAGTAAAGACAATACAAGAGACCAAATCCAACACACATACCATTAAAATGTTCAATGTAAGCATTACCACAGTTCTACCTATCAAACTAAATTTGGGAAAAACATCTTTTGTGTCCCCCCCCCCCCCCCTCCCCCCCACACACTGCCACTTACCCCCCATCTGGGGCCTGACAAAATCACAAGGTTTGCACAGACTGCACATCAGACATAATACTCGGATAAAGAGTTCTTTCTTAAACACGAAAAGGGGAACTTCTAGTGTAAACAGAAAACTTGGGTAGCTAATGAATTCCCCAAACAAGGGTCTTTATTACCCCATTCAGTAATGACAATAAAGAAGACAAATCCAACAACACCTGACCATTAAAAAGTTTAATGTAAACATTACCAAGTTTCTACCTATCAATCTAAATTGGAAGAAAATGTTTGTGTCCCCCCCCCCTGCCCCCCCACCCCAACACACCTTTCCACTTTCTCCCTCACAGGGCCACAGAAAATTCACAAAGTTGCACAAGACGCACATCAATCATACTCTGGATGAGTTTTTTTTCTTAAACAGCAGAAAAGGGAAATCTAGTGGGGCAACAGGAAACTGATAGCTTATGAGATTCCACAAACAGAGGTTCTTGATTACATATTTGTATTGAGCATACAGAAACCAAATCCAACACACCTACCATTGAAAACGTTCAAGCAAATCGCTGACAACTGTCCTCCTGAAATTGCACAGAAAGAACACCAGAAATGATTTGCGTTGCAAGTTTGTTTCAGAGGTTAGTCGGTGCTGGCATATATGTTGACTTTGGGCCCTTTCAATGATTTCTTCTCCACATGAACTCCTTACTGGCAATCTTTTGTCCATTTGTAGAGTTTTGGGGAAGTCTGTTTTCATTTTGAGAAAGCAGAATGTTAACTTTCACATCTCTGGGTGCAAACATCTCCTGCACTTTAAAACCCTTTCAGCCATTACGAATCCCCTTTTCACAGAGCTGGGCAAAGGGCCCCTTCTTTCAACAATTTTAAAGGTCACTGAGACCTGCATTAAACCATTTGAAACAAGGGGGTCAGACCCCCTGGTGAACCAACAAGAACTTCATGGTATTTCCATGATTTAGGCTGAAAACTTCCTCTTGAAACGAGGTTAGATGGCTCTTGATTCGATCTCAGTTGCATCTAGAATTACCCTGGTGCTGAAACTTTTTTTTCTAAAATCAGTTGGGGAATTTGTACCGAACAAGCTTACCCTAGCCAACAATTTATTTCAACCATTGTAAAGACAGAAGTTAATCCATGTCACAAAGAATTTTCACAGAAACTCAGGAAAACCCCCAAACATTTCGGCCTAATTCAAAGTGAAGTAGTGGCGTCTCAGCTTCACTAGCATCAAAAGGAACTGATTTTCTGGGGACAAACATGAGCAGTTTTCAGAAAAACTGTATCTAAAATGATTTACAATTTTCACCCAAAAACCAAAATGCAAACCATGAAATATTGAAACTTCAGTCCATGTAAAAATGCACAAAGTTTATCTACCCTTAATTGAAATCAACACTAAAATAATGCTCTGTTGTCAATTTTGCTAGATGTCATCCATACCCTCACCACTACCCCTTTTTTAAAAGTTGGAACTGCTGCTTCCTTTTTCGGTAACGACTATTGGGGAAAATGATCTGGAAAAACAAAAATCACACACTGCAGATTATTCTGGCCTATACTGACAAGTATTGTGTTTCTAGTTTATTTTTAGAGTTCACTGTATAAGGCTTTGGGTCTTTTTTCCACAACACAGTCATTAGAACTGTAAACCTGCTTCAACACTTCATTATCTTAAATTATTTGACACAGAAAAGTTCTTTCCAATTCTTAAAATTCACCTTCAAGGTGTGCATGTTACTATCTAAACCTTGTCACGTCCCACAAAACTAAATGAACAACAAAAAACTTCTTCTGAGGCATTACAAAAATCACTAATTGAAGACAGTGCGCTTCTTTTTAGCTGCGGCGCTTTTCTGTTCTTCAGCATTCTATTTACCAGCTTCATCTCGTTTTTGCTTTTCCTCTTCTCTCTCTCCCACCTGAACACTGGTTTGGGGCCTCGTCCATGGAAATACACTAGGACAGCATCCCTTTTCAGTCTGGTTCCTCTGTCGAAGGTACCTGAAAAATATATATTTATCTTTTTTAAGTCTCTAAAATAAAATGAGTCATTGTAATTTGCAGTCCACATTCCTAAAGTTCATTGTAATTTGTAGTACATGCGTGGACCTATGTCCTAAAAGTAACTAAGAATTTTTACTGGAAGTACAAAACACTCATGCCACACATACATACATGTACAAATGCACACGAGAAATACTTACAAACACCGCACTGTCTACTTTTTTTTTTTTACTATAACAATCTGGTTTTTGTTCTTTTGTGGAAAAGCTGCAAATACGTACATTGTATGAACAGGAAAATCACAAGAAAAATGTTTCTTAAACACACACACGTACACACACATCTTGTATGCAAATGCAACAATACCACATTAACAGTATTTATCAAGCTGATCAAAATTATAATCGGTAGTACAAAAAAAATTGTTCATATTATGGCAAACGCAATCCATAAATTTCAAGAAGTTCAGAGAATAAAAATCTATGTTCTTGTTTGGTCAAATTTATAAAGCATGATCAAATTTCATGAGATCACTTCGGGTTTTTTGATAAGTTAAATCCTTCCTCTTTCTGCACTGTTGGGACTGTTTTTTGTTTTTTTTCTTTTTTGAATCAATCACAGACATTTAAGTGAAAAAGTACTTTTGGGTATGTGCTTTGGTAATTTTGGGAAAACCTTATGCATTCTTGAAATTTAATCTCACCAATGAATGTAACTCATATAACTATTAACGTACTCCTTTCACTCATCTTCAATCAGTAACGTTATTTTAGACTCGTTTACAATATATTTTTGGCCAACTGAAACTGGGAGCTCAATACTTAAACAATACTGATTTTTGGTAAAAAGACACCTTATCAAACTGTGAGGAGAATGTTGGAGAAATGGTGAAAGGTATGGAGACTGACATGTGTCAGGTACAAATGATTAACTAAACATTGGCATCCAAGCAGAAGAATCAAGAAAGACACAGTTAACAAATGGATTTCTATTGATCTGTGTGTAGAATTTATCAAATTCTTTTAGAAACCTACAAACCCCTTTATCTAGATCGTAGATCAAGTATCACAAATCAGTCTGCAAGGGAATGAGAAAGCCTCAGGAAGAGAGAAAAGAGAGAGAAAAGAGAGAGAGAGAGAAAAGAGAGAGAGAGAGAGAGAGAGAGAGAGAGAGAGAGGGGGAGAGAGAGAGAGAGAGAGAGAGAGAGAGAGAGAGAGAGAGAGAGAGAGAGAGAAGAGAGAAGAGAAAGAGAGAGAGAGCGAGAGAGAGAAATCGACTCATGGTTTTAAGCATGAAAATACAGGGAAAACAAAATGAAAATTTCCCTTTTTGGACATACTGCCAAGGTAGTCCTGCGCAGAAAATGGGGCAAACGATGGACCGATCAGTTGGTTTCCATTTGTCTCTCCGTACAGCGACTGTCCACTGCTTTTCGGCGTTTTTTATCTTTCGGAAATGAATGGCCCATTTTCGATGCACATCCCACTACACAGCAAAACCCACTGGGCATTGTGTTTCGTCGTGAAAACGCCAGGAAAAATGAACAAAATAAGAAGCAAGTGGTGTTTGTTTACAACTGCAGCTCAGCTCAACCCCCCGAAGTTCAGCGTATACACCTTAAGACCCAGCGCCACCCCGCGGATTCACAGGGGGATAATTACAGCTAAGTCGACCATTTTGTATTTTAAGACTGCTAGTTTTTAACTCAACCTTTTTGGGGGAGGGAAAGGGAAGAATTGCCAACTATAGATAGAACTTTGTTCGTCTTAATCTGATTTCAAGGACTGTCCCTTCAGACCAGCCAGACCCCCTTAACTTAGCCTCCTCACACATGGTTAAATTGTGTAAGCATGTAATCAGCCCATTCAGAATTAAGGTTGCGATAGCTAATAACTTCTTTCTGTTAGTTGAAACCCAAACTTGCATGTTACTATCATCAGGCGTTATATAATCAATCAGAACGGCCAACAACACTTTTTACTGGCGGCTCCATCTGAAGAAACTCTGGGGTTTTAGAGAAAAGCGTACGTCACGCTTTCCTGAACGTTTGTAGGGTTAATAATATTCATGTCTACTTCACTAAAACTATTGCTTAATTGTTTGTCACTATCAAATATTTCTTCCATCGTATATAGTTTTCCAGCCTTGGATTCTCCGTGTTTGGCCGTCATTTTTAAAGCCACAATATTTATGTAAATTAAAAAAAAATAAATGTAAATAAAAGTAAGTAAACACGCTTTTATTCTTCACCCAAGCGTTGCAACACTTCAAGACACGTTAACCTTACAATAACACCTGCTAATATTTTAGCTTTTTCTAAATCACTACAGTCAATGCTCATCACTTTAATTGCTTCGTCAAATAGTTCACTATGATCTTTTATTATATTGTTTACATCATTCTCAAAACCAAATTTACTAAAATCAATGTTTAATACTTTCATTGTTTCGTCAAATAGTTCATTACAATTCTTTAAATCAGATTCACTGAGTTCGACAGCCATTTTTAAATCTAAAAATTTAAATAAATAAAAAATAATTGTAAATTCAGCTGTTATTCAAAGTCTTTTCTAATCTTAAAACCTGATCTTCATTAAAGCGAATAGCTACTCCTTCAGAGTCAGTAGAAACAGTCAGATTAACATCTTCAGGAGCCATATTATCAACTAAAATGGCAAACAACTTTATAACTGGTTGGGGCCAAGAATCTGGTATTTACTGATGGCCTGCTTCACGCTTTCTCGCATATTTATGCGCTCAAAAAGATCAGTAATTAATTCTTCAAACCTGCTCTTTAACTCTTCTCTATCAGCCTCCCGCTCCCAATCCAACTCGTAAAGTATATTAATAAGCTCTGTAGCTAGTTCGACCTGCATGTTTTAAACCAGAATATAAACAACAATTAAAAAATTAATTAATTCTGTAAACCCTTAATTTGTATGCCCCTGGAGAGAATGTAAATATCTATGTTCACGATCACCAAATCTTATCTTGCACGTAAGCCCCCCCCCCCCCCCCCCCCCCCCCCCCCATTTTAAAGTAACGATTACGTCGATTTTTGCCGTTTTTGCGAGTTAATTTTGTTTAGAAAACAGGTGTTAATTTTTGTAGGTAAAAGTGACATGAGAAAGGACGTGATTAGTTTGTGAAATGGGGGGTTTTCGTGCAAAATAAGATGGGTGGGTCTTGAACATAGCTATTTACATTCTCTCTTTGGCAAGGCATGGCTGAAGCTTTCTAATTGTTTCCGTGCACCAGTGCGGTACCAGGACCTACCAGCCATGGGGACAACTACATGCTCCATAGCCCACAACAGGCTCGTTTCACTGGACAATGCCCTTGAAAAACAATCAAACACACAGCAGACCCCATACAAAATAAATAGTGTCTCAGCATAAACTCTTCACATTGGAGGTATATGTCCTTTTTTCACAGATATGTAGGTAATATGCAACAAAAGCCCGTACACAAATGGACAACTATGGACTTCATTACAGGGACATCATGATGAAATTGTTCCACTGTGGGTTTCGATGGTCCCATCCCATCAGATTGTTCAGTCTACACCAGGGATACAGGCTGGTCTGAAAAAAGCTAAATACTTATATATGATACAACCACCGCAATATTTCTGTTCAGGGAAGGGCATGTGAAGACTGGCGTGGACAGTGAATCAAAACGTGAGTTGCATTGTACACACAATGGCCACAGGCACTGTCTGCCGTCAAATCCTGTTAGTGACTCAGACTTACGTCAGTGGGACCACTTCACTTACAATGGCCATTTGCACCAGTGGGCGATGCCCAATAGCTGCACACACTTAACGTAGGTACCAGGGGAGATCATCGACATGAGGAAAGTTAGTGAAGTGTGTTGTCGGTAGACGAGACCCACGGATGTGTACCTGACTCTCATATCAGCCCCCCTCACTCCAGTGCAAAGAAGGTGGCGTGTTCCCACTTCCCTCCCCATACCCAGTCGTCTCTCAACCACTGTGTCCAGCTGCTGCTTCTGCTTCCTCTTCCCATCCTCAGTACCACACCATAGAGGGAACAGAAAGCTGGGCTTACTACGTAGGCCTCCTCGACACAACAAGACAACGATGGACGTCATTCCCTCCACAACAGAATCTGCCGTTACTAAAGTTATGCGTGCGTCACCCAAAGATCCCTCCACTTTGTACCGCCCCCCCCCTTCTTCCAATGGCTTATCAAAATACCAAACCCCCGACATCCCATCCAGCAACAGGGGGCTCATTTCCCACTCCATTCCAATGACTCATTCAACAATCTGCTTATCTCTAAAACACATCGTTCCCCCACTCAGAAGTCATCCAGTTCCCAACCAACCCTGCGCAAATACAGAAAAACAAACACCTCCTGCCTATTGACATTTCTTCTCCTCTCTCATCAAGCACTCCTTCTCATTCATTGTCTGCCTCCTCTGTGACCCCTGTCGCAACCCAGTAGTCACCTCCTCAGAACTCATTCCCTCCGCTACTACGGTCTCTTCCCTTTCCGCCCACTACCACCACAAGAAGACCTGGAGGACGCCTTCAATGGAACAGCGTTTTAAGTTTTACAGTGTGGTGTAACATCAGCACTGGTTTACGCAGTTATGCCGAATACTATGTGTGTCTTGTTCCCCCCGAAAAAATATTTATACGTGTGTATTGAAGGCCGTTTACAGTTTTACGAGTGTGATGTAACATCTGCATACGTTTATGCAGGTATGCTATGTGTCCATGTGTGTCATTCTAAAAGAAATATGTAATATATCTTTATATAGGGAGGAAAGAGGGTGGAGGAGGGTGGGGGGGGGGGGGGCCGGGGGGGGCGTGGTAGGACTAGTGTGCACGTCGTTACACACATTGCCTGACAGGTAGAAAATGCACAGCCTTCCGTGCGTTGGAAGAAAGACAGTGGATTAAAGTGACGTCCAATCCAGTCCGAAAAAAATGGCAAACCACAATAAAATGGAATTGTGGACATTTTGCATCAGGAAGCACATGTGTGGTGACTGTAACAATTTCTTTTATCCAATATTCATATCTGACTGAGAAACTCTCTCTCTCTCTCTCCTCTCTCTCTCTCTCTCTGTCTCTCTCTCTCTCTCTCTCTCTCTCTCTCTCTCTCTCTCTCTCTCTCTCTCTTCTCATCTCTCTCTCTCTCTCTCCTCTGTTTTTATATTCGTTAGTCTCTAGTGTAAATAAATGATGCGTGAGCCGCTAAGAAACCCCCTTGTAGTATAGTCAAAGAATCAGTGAAACTTGTCACAGGTCGTGTTACATAACTTAACTTCTGCCTGAGTGTTCATATTAGTTATCCTTTTGCATTGCATATTGTTGTGTCTATGTGTGTGTGAGTGGTGTGGTGTGTGTGTTGTGTGTGTGTGGTGTGTGGTGGTGTAGTGTGTGGTGTGTGTGTGTGTGTGGCTTGTGCTAATATATATGTGCGTGGTGCGTGCATGCTTGTGTTGTTGTGCTTGCGTGCGTGCGTCTGTGCGTCCGTGTTGTGCATGCGTGCGTGCGTGCGTGTGCGTGTTGTGTGTGTGTGTGTGTGTGTGTGTGTGTGTGTTCGTGTGTGTGTGTGTGTGTGTGTGTGTGTGGGAGTGTGTGTGTGTCGTTGTGTGGGTGTGTGTGTGATGTGTGTGTGTGTTTGTCAGGTACAAAACAATGAGTAAATCTGACAATAAATGGTTTCAGTCAGTCAGTCTCGGTGTGTTTGGGTTGTTGTTTCACAAATTGCTTGTAAATTATTTCTCCCTGGTAGTGTTTTTGTGTGTGTTTTTTTTTTTCAATTCACTGTCCTTATGCCATGAGGATTGTTGTTGTTGTGTGTGCCGTATATGGGCCACGTGTCATTTAGTATTGCTGGTGTATCCTCACTATATTCGTTTCCGTTGCCAATGATGTTGATCCATCTTAGTCGTGGCTACAGGAATGGCGGACTTACGTACTGGACTCTGATTGTGAACCTTATATGAGGTACCCACTATACTTTATAATAAAGGCAAGCCCTTTCATATGTTTGGCTTTACTGAATCAGGACGTTCAGTATTGTCCCTGATTATCATTGTATAATCTCTGGCTACAAAAAATCCACTCAGCCCCGATCATTACTGATCCAAAATCTATGGGTAATTTTAATTTACCTTCCATGAAATAGTAGATGCTCGACGTTTATATGAACTTGAAAAATTTTTAGAATTGTGCTGTATAAATAGTAATCACGTTGAAGAGAAACGGAAAGCCATCAAAATCGGTTTGTGTATCGAAACCAGGAGAGAGGAAAAAATGCTGATTAGCTGAACACGCTTATGTACATTATGATAAGATAAGACTTTTTCGTAACATGTTATCCCAAGTATAGTTATGCCCAGCCGTGTAACGCCACTAGCCAAAACATTACTCACCTCATCTATCTCTCTCTGATCCACATTACTGTCATAGTGAAATGTGTGCCTTTGAATGGATTTGCAGAGCGACCACTCTTTCCAGTATGCTTACGTGTATCGAAGTGGAATCAAAAACCGTGTAAAACCGGCACAAAACTTTATCACTTGCAGATCTTTTGGACAATTTCCAGAGGATTATCTTTTCATACTGACCTCGTTAACTCCCTTCTCTAAATGTTCATAATTCCACTGATCCAGAGAACGAGCTAGAGTTTGGCGGACACACGTTTTATTCTGTCATGACAAGCAATGCTCCAGTCAAAATGTTGTACAGTGAAACATTCTTCTGTGCTCAACCACAGTGGATGACTGATGAACTACACAGTGAAACATTGTGCTCAACCAAAATGGCATGACGTGAACTGCCCCGGCTGCTACAGTGAAACATTGTGCTCAACCACAGGGATATAACTGGATGAACTACACGCTGTACAGTGAAAACATTGTGATCACCCTCAGTGGATGACTGATGTTTTTTTTTAAACTACACGCTGTACAGTGAAACACTGTGCTCACCACAATGGATGACTGATGGGAAACTACACGTGTACAGTGAAAAATTGTGCTCACACAGTGGATGGACTGCTAATGAACTTTACACTGTGAAAACACTTGTCAACCACAATGGAGCGGAGAACTACACGTTGTACAGTGAAACATTGTGCTCAACCACAGTGGGATAACTGTATGAACTACTCGCTGTTACAGTTGAAACATTGTGATCAACCTCAAGTGGATGGATGATGTACTACTCCGCTGCTACAGTGAACACTGTCTCTACCACAATGGATGACTGATGGAACTACACGCTGTACAGTGAAAACTGTGCTCAACCACAATGGATGACTGATGAACTACACGCTGTACAGTGAAACATTGTGCTCTACCACAGTGGATGACTGATGAACTTACACAGTGAAACTTGTGCTAAACCACAATGGAAGACGGATGATCTTACACGCTGTATACAGTGATGAAACAAGTGCTCAACCACAATGGATGAATGATGAACTACACGCTTATACAGTTGAAACATTGTTGCTCAACCACAATGGATGATGATGAACTACACAGTGAAACACTGTGGCTTCAACACAATGGATGTACTGATGAACTACACAGTGAAACATTGTGCTCTACCACAATGGCATGACTGATGAACTACACGCTGTACAGTGAAACACTGTGCTCAAACCCCCCCCCCAAAACCCCCCCCCCCAAAGGGGGGTGGGGGGATGACTGATGGAACTACACGTGAAAGCACTGTGCTCAACCAATGGATGACTGATGAACTACACAGTGAAAAACACTGTGCTCAACCACAATGGATGACTGATGAACTACACTGCTGCTACAGTGATAAAATTGTGCTCAACCACAGTGGATGACTGATGAACTTCACGCTGTACAGTGAAACATTGTGCTCATACACAATGGATGGGGACTGATGAACTACACGCGTACAGTGAAACACTGAGCTCAACCCACAATGGATGACTGATGAACTACACGCCTGTACTGTGAAATCCAAACTGCTGCTTCAACACAATGGATGACTGATGAAACTCACACGCTGTACAGTGAAGTCACCTGTGCTCAAATACAAGGGAATGACTGATCGAACTCAGTTGTACGTGAAACCTGTGCTCAACCAAATGAGTTGGATGAACTACACGCTGTACAGTTGTAACACTGTGCTCATACCACAATGGATGACTGATGAACTACACGCTGTGTAAGTGAAAATCATTGTGCCTAAACCACAATGGACGGTTGCGAAACTACCACGCTGTACAGTGAGATGAAAAAATTGCTCAACCCCAATGGGATGACTGGATGAACTACACGCTGTACAGTGAACACACTGATGCTTCAACCACATTGGATGTTAATGTTGAACTTCACCGCACAACAAGCTGTACAGTGAAAACATTGTGCTTTCAACCAGTGGCAATATGACGGATGAAATACCGCTGTTACAGTGAAAATTGGTTGCTCAACCACAATGGCATGACTGATGAACTACACGACTGTACAGTGAAACATTGAATGCTCAACAACAATGGATGACTGATGAACTAAACGCTGTACAGTGAAACATTGTGATTAACCACAATGGGATGACTGTTGAACTACACAGTGAAAACACTGTGCTTCAACCCACAATGGGATGACTGAATGAACTACACGCTGTACAGTGAAACACTGTTGCTCAACCACAATGGATGACTGATGGAACTACACGCTGGTTCAGTGGAACACTGTGCTCAACCACAGTGGTTGAATGCTGACACTACACGCTGTACAGTGATACACTGTGCTCAACCTCAATGTTGACGATGAACTAACCAGTGAAACACTGTGCTCAACCACAATGGATGATGATGAACTACACGCTGTACAGTGAAACATTGGGGTCAACCCACAGTGGATGACTGATGAACTACTCGCTGTTGTCAGTGAATGACAAGCTCAACCACAATGGATGTCTGATGAACTACACGCTGCCTGGTTCCCACACAACCATCTGCTTGCATGCAGAAGGGAAGTGGACTGATTTTCAAGCGATAGGAAAAAAGCCAATTCACGCAAACAAGGCAGAAGGGAGTCGGGCAGGGCAGGCAGATTTAAATGCGATGAAAAAAAGCCAACTCCACTCAAACAAGCAGCTTTTTTTTTTATAGAACTAATATCTAAGTAACAAAATAAACTCGACGTTCATATGGAAAGCAATAAATGAAACTACCAAGTGATACTTCACAGCCAGATAAGTTCTCATCACCTGCATACACCAAAGGAACTCATACAAACAAGTTGGCGGGGAGTGCCGACCGCATTGTCAAAGAAACGAGGTCGAATGAACACAAAACTATAGAACTTCTGCATCCTTTAAAAACATTCCATCAGGTCCACCAGTTTTCGCCTTTGCCAGTCTAGGTGGTATTTTCCTACGTGTTGCCATTTAAAACAGACTTGAAGTATCGGACCTTGACGGCTTTAATGATAAAATTCTGAAATTTCAGCACCCGTTGTATGTGGAACACTTACTTATTCATAATATATGCACTGATAAGCGTAAGTGTCATTTTCCCGCACAGTTCAAACTTGTAAAAGCGATACCCATTGTCAGATCTGGAGACAATTCTGAGCCATCAAACTACAGACCTAAATTCATTTTGTCAGTTCTGTCCAAACCCTTGGAAAATCCCATGAATAAACAGCTATACCACCTTCATGACCTCTACAATATA
>CM031602.1:102525876-102638534 GCA_018398815.1 Conus ventricosus | reverse complement strand
GATAATGTCCTTTTCCTAGTGAAGAAGATTGTAAAAGGTTTATGAACTTTCCTGTGCATGTATGCTCCGGAAAAGAAATTGATGTGATAATCCGGAAAGAATCTTGTAATGTTATCATTTTGAAAAAAAAAATTGTATTGTTACAAGATATGCTGATGTGGCTCAAGTTTAGTAAAATATGATTGGCTAATGAAATGAACATAGTTATGGCCAAGTTAGCAGATAGAGTAGCTAATGACATGAGAGTTGTATTCTAATGAATGGTGGCCATGATAATCAAGGTAGTTCCCCCAGGTTGATAGTGTTCCCTGGACTAGGGGAACTAGCTATACCCAGGTGAGGGCCGGGGCCGTGATTGTGGACGCCCCGATCTCCACTGCTGCTGGTAGGCGGTCGGTCGGTGAGCCAACATCTGCCTACCTGTTACTACGCCCGTGACCGAGGGTCGGGCCAGCGACCTACGTTTTAAGGTCATCGTGAGTGTGGTGTGGGTGCCACACTCCTGTGCTGTTGTTGTGTGCCACCGACCTGCGTCGTTCCGCCCTTCCAGCCTACCTTTCTTGTGTCAGCGACCTGTATTCCAGGACGTTCGCTACGAGTATGTTACTGTGGTGAGCCACAGCTCACAAGTGCTTAGAGCCACTGCGACCGAGTGCTGGCAGAGACGCCGCGAATCAGCTTATTTCTTTGTGTGTGTGAGCCACCTGTGAGAGGCGTCGTGACAGTCTTGCCTCGTGCTGTCCTCATCGGCAATAACGGCAGTTACCATAGAAAGAACTGTATTGTGTTAGTTTATTTATACACCTGATGGTGGGTGTGCCATCTCATGTTTAAATTATATGTATATCAGTGTGTGTGTTTTGTTTGATGGCTCAGGCAGTATAAAAAGAAAAGAAGAGTTGCTCTGTTGCCTGGCCGTCCATGTTCGGATGAATGGGTGTGTGTAAGTAAGCCCAAAGTCGTGCATGCATCCACAATTTTCTGAGTGAGAGTCAGACAGACAGACAGACACATGCACACACGCATATCCACCCGTAACACTGAATAATGTTGTATATATTGAGGTTTGTGGGTTTGCCACATGTCTGAATGACACTGCAAACATAATGTGAATTCCATGTGAGATACCACAATTCTTGTATACAGTTGACTCGCAGGACAATGAATATGTGTACGTTTGACAAATGTCTTGAACAGTTATTATTTCAAGTCAGAATGTAGTGTGTGTGTGAGTGTGAGTGTGTGTGTGTGTGTGTGTGTGTGGTGTGTGTGTGTGTGTGTGTTGTGTGTGTGTGTGTGTGTGTGTGTGTGTGTGTGTGTGTGTGTTGTTCTTCAGTTTAACGTCCTTCCACTTAAAGTGATTCAGACAATATTATAGTGTAGAGTGAGCTTGATGTAAGAAATGAGAGAGATGCATTTTTAGGGAGTGTAAGGGGGTGTAAGTTTTAAAGTGGTACGTAATGAATGTAATCATAACCCTCCACCCCACCCTATCATCAGAACATTTAACTTAAACTAAAATTGTAACTGTAACAATCACAAATGCTAAAGATAAGTATTAAGTGAACAGTCTAATAAACATTTAGAAATAGATTCAAGAGTCGCAAAATTGTTTAATATACTAGATAGAGGTAAAAGAGTCGATCCATCAACAAAACCCTCAATACCTGATTTATTAAAAAGCTCTTTTGTTTTGGGACAATGAATCAGTAAATGATTGACACTTATAGAATCCCCACACATACATTTAAATATCTTTGCAATATTTTGTTTTAAACGAATTTAAACGAAGCCTATGGATTAGACTTTCAATCTCCCTGGATGAGAAAATATATTTTTTTGTATGATGTTATCCCATTGTTTTTGTCATTACATTTGATGCAATTGTTATAATAATATATGTCCGAGTTCCTCAGTGTTTTTGTCGCATTATCAATGAGATGTTTTATTTATGATAGAGAAACATTCTGTCAGATCTAAGCGAACTTTTATTGTTACTGTGCCGCTAAGGTTTTGAGCTGCCTTTTTTTGCAACTTTGTCTACTTGTTCATTTGCCGATATACCACAATGAGAAGGCACCCAACAAAAAGTAATATTAATGCCTTTTTGGGAAAGAAGATGTAATATATGATTAATTTTCAGTTATCATGTCTAATCTTACACATGAACTTGAAGACTTAATACCATTCAATGCTGCTTTTGAATCAGCGCATATTACGACTTGACTGTTATTTATGGGGAAATTCAAAATGAAATCCAATGATTTGAGTATAGCAAGTAATTCTGCGCTATATATAGACAGACTTTTACCAAGATGAAATAACTTTTCTATTTTTAAGCTAGGAATTATGAAGCTGCCCCCGTGCTATTATCATCTAATACTGAGCCATCTGTGAATATTTTTAAGTGATGGCTGTACTTATTTTCTAAGTGAGTGTAGACAAAATTTATCAAAATGTTGGAGAATCCTTTTAGTTAAATTATTGTAGTCAATATCAAAGGAAGCTTTTGATTGTACCCATTTTGGAATGGGTGAAAACGTAGGTTTTCTGGCGATATTATTTTTATCTATTTTTTGTATCTTTTAGAAGATCCGAGGAAAACGAATATATAGATTTTGTGGATTGCATATATTGTGCACGTTTTCCAAAATCCTTTTCCGAATCTAAACATACCTCTTCTGAGCAAAACTTTTTTTGTGAGAAACTTTTTAAGATGAATTTCAAAGTAGAAGCTTTTCTAAGTTCAGATAGAGGTAGAACTCCTACTTCGTGTAATGTCCCTAAGTTTGACGTATGTGTGGGTACCCCTAGGGCAATTTTGAAGGCTTTGCAATCAGTGCTCTGAAGTTTATTTAAGAGATATGTTGGTGCATTAAAAATACTTCCTGAGCATATGTAAGTCTTGAGCGTACAAGGGCAGTTGCTAAAACAGTTAAACTTTTAGTGTCTTGCCCCCAAGAGTGTTTACTGACAATTTTAAGGAAATTAAGACTTTTTCTTGCTTTATTTAAAATATGGTCAATATGAGTATTCCATGTTAGTTTACTACTTAGGATTACACCTAAGAATTTAACGCTTTTAACATAGTTTAAATAAGTGCCGTCTAATGTAAAACTGGAAGCTTATTTGGATCATTTCCAGAATTAAAAAGCATCAAATTCGTTTTTTCAGGTGATAGGGATAGCCCGTTTTCCTGTAAAAATGTACTGATTTTATTTAGTTCGTGTTGGTATTTAATTTTAATTTAATTCAGTGATCTTAATGGAGTATTTCTTTTCATTGTTACTTTACTCCATAGACATATATCGTCAGCAAAATTGGGCTAACTCTGTATCTTTAGAAAGACCTTTGGGTAGATCAGAAATCAAAATATTAAACAAAATTGGAGAAATTACCGATCCTTGGGTAAGCCCATTTGTAAAGGTCTTGGGTTGAATAGGTATTTCCTACTTTTGTTTGAATATGCCTACGATGAAGAAAACATTTAATATATTTGTACATGTTTCCGTTAATACCTATATTCTTTAATTTAAACAAAAGCCGCTTGTGCCATACTTGTTCATAGGCTTTTCGTATATCAAAAAGCGTTGCAAGTACGTTTTTTACGACGTGCAAACTGATGCTTTACATGCGTTGTGAGTCTGACCAAATGTTCCATTTGAGATCTGCCTGTCTGAAATGCAGCTTGGTTGATTGGTATGATTGTATGATTATTACAATGATGAACAAGTCTTTTTAAAGCAATCTTTTCCATCAATTTACATGTATTTGATGTCAATGCAATAGGTCGATAACTATGTATATCTCTGAGTGGTTTCCCCTTCTTGTGAATTGGAACAATAATATGAATGCTTCCAAATTTGAGGCATGTTGCCATCTGTCCAACATTTTTGAAAAAAAATAATTGCAAAAAATATATCATATTTTGTGGAAGATGACTTAACATTTCATTAGAAATGCCGTCTAGGCCCACTGATTTATTCTTATTCAAATTCATTATACATTCTTTGACTTCCTGCAATGTTATTGAGGTATTCAGACAATGATCTTCTACTGGCTGTGGACTATTATATATATTTTTTCTTTTCTTCATTTTCACGGTGTTTATTAGTTGTTATAAGTTGTCAATACTACTGTTTCTTGCAAAGAGATCAGCAAAAGCTTCAGCTTTATCAAAATTTGATGGAAACTCTGAATTGTTTAATGTGATAGGGCACTGCGGTAGATTAACCTATTTTTCATTGTTTTAAATGTGTCCAAGTTTTTTGCATATCTTTAAAATTTGACACCTCATTCTCACAAAATGAAGACAATATTGCCGCTTTGCTTGTGCATTTACTTTGTTTTGTGCGTTTTCTTGCTCTTTTCTTCTCAAGAAGCTTTTAACTTTTTCCTTGGGATCTTTTTCTCTTTTATATTCTTTATTTTATTCTGTTTCTCTTCTTTAGCCTCTTGACAAGTCTCATTCCACCAGACATTACCCAAATGTTTCTTTGATTTTACAGATTTTACTGTTGGAATTGATTCACTAGCAGCAGACAGTACAGTCTTTTGAAATCGATCATACAATGTTTCTACATCTTGACTACTAATTTGTTTCTTCATCAATATAAAATGAGCTTAACAAGAATGAAAATTTATTCCAGTTAGCAAATTTATAACAATATTTTGGAACTTTATCGTATGTTACATTGTTTGTTTCAGGTCTCATCGTTTCAATGTAATGACAATGGGTAGATGGTCACTATTTAATGTGTCTAAGAGTTTGCCAATCACAAGAAACCGCTAGCTCTGGAGATATTAATGTTAAATCTATGGTACTAGGATTATGTTTGGGATTGTCTGGAATGCGAGTTACATTTCCATTGTTTAAAAGGTAGAGAGATGAGTCAACTATGTTTTCAATAAAGCGTTACTAGTTATGGCTTGACATCCTTTTTCCCAAAATGGAAAATGGGCATTAAAGTCACCACTGACAAGATATTTATTTGACTGGTCTGGCTGAATCGAGTGAAGCCATTCTGTGTTTGTATCATTTGGACCTTGTGGTAAATAAACAGAAACAATTGTTAGTACATTACAATTTACCTGTACCTTTACTGAACAAGCATGCAATCCGGGAACGTCTGGTGGAACAGGGCTTGTGCATGGCAGGTATTTTTCTCCTTCACGAATATATATTGCTACATTATTTTTTCATGGTTATCTACTTTTTGAATAATCGGTGGAAAATAATAATTGTCTATATAAGGTAACTTTTCCTTCCGTACATTTAATGATTGTAAAGCTAAGACATGATATTTTTCTTCTGATAGTTGTTGTACTAATTGATCAAGCGTGGTTGTGATGGATCGACAATTCCTTTGAAATACCTTAAACACTTTATCTGTCATGAGTAAAATACGAGGACAAAATATTGATTAATGTACTTTTTTTTCTTCTTCTTCATATTAGGCATACATAAATATGTAAGGCTCAAGATGAGGATGAATGTAGACAGTCCTAATTATGTTGATTTCAACAATGTTTAGAAACCAAAATAATGTTCATTGCTTAATATAGTAGGGCCGAACGTGTATGCTGCTCCAAGGGTAGACATGCAGGTCATTCGGGTGGGGATGGAAGGGCCTAGGGTTGAGGTAGCGGCACCGTGCAGTCTTCTTTGGCCTGGTCCAGAGTAGCCCATTCAGGTGATGCCCAATTGTCCTGGTGAGGATACTGGTGCCCGTGAAGGTAGGGTGGAGACCGTCATGGAGGATGTTGGTCGTAACTGGAAGCCGCAAGTGACTGACAAGGGAAACATTTTCCATGTTACACAGCTCAGAAGCTACTATGGCGTTGAACAAATCCGCCTTTACATTCAGTTGGGGGTCCTTGACAGGCGTCACCTTACTAATGATCAGTTTCATTTGGGGACAGATCTTAGAAATGTCTTTGATGCATTTCACAAGTTCATCAGCGCAGCTTGCTGGTGTTGTATTCTTTAGGTCAATGATTCCACAATGGACTAGCAGTGCATCGTATGATTCGTCAACTTTCTTGAGTGCTGGTTTGATTTCACTTATTTTGAAAGCTTTTTCCGTTTTGCCTCTAAACCCGAAAGACTTCCCAAGTCTGTTCTTGTTGATTTTTGAAAGCACAGAGTCATGGATAAACAGCACATTTGGAAGTTCCCTTGTTTCACTTTCATCTTCACCGCGTTTCTCTGTCTGAGCGATGACGTAATTTGCCGTGATGATTTCTGACGTAGTAGTTCTTATTTTTGACGCTCTTCTCTTTTCATGTTCTGTTTTTGTTTTTGCCTTTGGATTCTTTGCTTTAGATTGGCACTCTGTTGATTTTGACACTTCTGTTTCACTCGGCCTTTGTTGAAGAGCAATATTTGATGGGTTGACAGGTCTAATAGGCTCGGAACGCAAGGCATCTGCGTAAGAGGGGGTGGTGAAGAGTCTCGGTTTGTGTCTCTTGGTCTTTGGTTTTGTGCTTTGACAACGTCGACTCGATGAGTTTGCACTGGTTCTCGATGATTTTTTCGAGATTATAGACTCTGTCGCTTAGCGATTTAACCAGGCTTTTCACATCAAGCATCTCTTCCACTTTTTTTTTCAGCATTGTCCCCAAAATTAAATGAATTGTGTAAAAATGTAAAAAAAAATTTTAAAGTCGCGCTCCTTTGTTAGTTAATACATGAAAATTTAAAATTGAAAAAGCTGTTTTTACGTGAATACAGAAATCCAAATTAAATTTTAATTTATCGGGGTCAGTACCCTTGTACGTCATGCCGTGGGGTAAACTCCCTTTTAAGAGTTTTTGGGATACCCTTTTGCTTTTTCTTTTTCCTCCTTGTCACGACCACAATCAATTTGATTTTATTCTTTTCATTATTAAATGTTGGGGTTTGTTGTTTTTTGTTCACTCATCAGATGATTTTCAATCCCTCCCTCGTAAAGGGGGGGCTTTTGGCCCTTTCCTGAAAAAAAAAATTTTTCTTTTTGAAGGGCCCCAAGAAAACCCATACCATATTAAAAATATATAGATATATAAATATATTTATATATTATATTTATAAAAATTTTTTATATATATATATATATATATAATATTTTTAAATATATTATAAAAATTTTAATATATTTTATAAATATATAAAAAACAGACAGAAGAGGAGAGAGAAAGAAGAAAAAGGGGGAGAAAAGAGGGGGGAGAGAGGGGAGAGAAGAGGGGAGAGGGGAGAGAGAGGAGGGGGGAAGAGAGGGGGAGAGAAAAATTCTTGACGTATGTTTTGGGGGAAGGGAAGGGGTCGTGTTTTTGGGATTCTCACGCAGTGGGGATCTGTCTTGAAAACAGGTACAAACACCCACCAGAACGAAGAGGGGAAAAAAGGCGTATCCCTTACCTACTACCCCAAAAAGTGTGTGTTTTGTGTGGTTTTTGTGGTTGTTGTTGTGTGTGTGTGTTGTGTTGTGTTTTGTTGTGTGTGAGCGCGCGGGGTTTTGTGTGCACCCGCGAGCCCCAGTGTTTGTGTGTGTTTGTGTGGTGTGTGGTGTGTGTGGTGTGTGTGTGTGTGTGTGTTGTGTGTGTGTGTGGGGTGGTGTGTTGTGTGACGCGGTGTATGTGGCCGCGCTTAGCGCGCGCCCGGGGTGTGAAAAAATTGGTGTTTTGGGGGTTTTGTGTGTGTGGTTGTTGGGTGTGTGGGTGTGTGTGGGGTGTGGAAAGGCGCGCGCTCATAAAACACATACACTACATGTGTACAAGAGGAAAACAGAAAAAAAGAAGGATGTTTATTTGAGCGGGGACAGCAAAATGCCCCCCCGGGGGGTTTTTTGCCCAGGGGAACAAATTTAAAGGAAGGGGAAATTTTAACACATCTGTGTCATTCACCTTGGGAAGGGACATTTCTACCCCCGGAACCAAAAGTTGTGTAAAATGAAGTGGGTTTAGGGGGGCCAAAATCACAAACACACACCACCACACACACACACACACAAAACACCACCCCCCAAAAACCCCACACACACACACACCCCACACACACACACACACACAAGCCCCCCACACACTCCCTATCCTTTTTGGGGTTTAAAAACAACGGGCCAGCTGGCACGTGACAAACTGCCCGTGTCCACGCATCACTGCCTTTCACAGTCCAGGGTTTTCCCACGCAGCTGTCATTTGGACGGGTTTTTCATTCCTTTCCCGGCCTCAGGGGTGGGCCTTTCAGTTTTCCTTTTTACTCCAGGGGTCTGTTTGCTCTGTTGGGCCCCACAAACTTCTGATCTTTCACTTTCCACAGTCTTTTGCTTGTTCACCCCCCGCAGTCTGTTTGCGGGGGTTCACCTCTAGCAGTCTTTTTGCCTCCCAACCCAGCATCTGTTTGCTCCCCTCCCCCCCAGCAGTCTGTTTGCTCTGTAAACCTTCCCAGTTTTTTTCCCTTTTGGTTTACCTCCACGGGCCCGGTTTGCCCCCGACCCAGAAATCTTTTTTGCTCGTTCATCTCCAGCATCTTTTTCCCCTCTCTCCATCCCACCCGCCCCTGTTTGCTCCCCCCAGACCCAGCATTTCTGCTTGCTCGTTCACCCCCACGGGTCTGTTTGCCCCTCCCAGCCACCCCAAGTTTTTGCTTTTCCCCGACCCAGCGTCTCTTGCCTGCACCCCAACCCAGTCTGTTTCTCTCTCCACCCCACCCGTCTGTTTCTCTGTTCCCCCTCCACAGCCCTTTTGCCCCTTTTTCCCGCCCCAGCAGTCTGTTTGGCTCTGTTCCCCTCCACAGTCTGTTTGCTCCCCCCCCAGTCACACATCTGTTTGCTCTCCCCCGCCCCACAGTCTGTTTCCCTCAATCACCCCTCCACCAGTATTTTTGCTCTCCCCGAGCACCATCTGCCCTTTTTGCTACCTAAATCATTCTGATGTTCTGTTCACCTCCACCCGTTTTTTCTCTCCATTTACAGCACGTCTTTGGTCTCCCCCCAGTTTTCACATTCTTTTTTCCCTCTCAAGCTCCACCAGTCTGTTGCCCCGATTCACCCCCACCAGAGTTTTTGTTGTTCAACTCCAGCAGCCCGGGTTTGCTCTTTTTCACCTCCAGCATATTTAGCTTCAGCTCCAGTGGGGTCTTTTTTGCTGGGGTTTCACCCCAGCAGTTTTTTTGCTCGATCACCTCCACCCTCTGTTTACCCCAAATTTTCCAACCCGCAGTCTTTTTCTCTGTTCATTTCCAAAAAGATTTTTAACTTCAGCTCCACCCATCTGTTTGCTGTGTTCACCCCAGAAGTCTTTTTGCCTGATAAACCCCCGCAGTCTGTTTGCTCGATCACTTCCCCCCATATGTTAATTTCCCAGCCCAAAGCGGGCTTTTTTGCTCGTTCACCTCCACATCTGTTTGCTCTTTTCACCTCCGAAATTTCCGTTTTGGTGATCACTTCCCGGGTCTGTTTGCTCGGGATCATTCCGGGCAGTCTGTTGCTCTGTTAAACCTCCCAGTCTGTCTGTTACCTCCACCATCGGGTTTTGTTTCTGATAAAACTCCACAGCGGGGGGTTTTTTAAAGCTCCAGCATCTGTTTGCTGTTTTTCAACCCCGCAGTCTTTTTGCTCTGTTCACTTCCCAGCAGCCTGTTTTTCTTGATCACTTCCTGAGCCCTTTTCCCTCTTTCCCTCCAGCAGCCCCTTTTTTGCTCTTTTTCACCCCCAGCAGTTTTTTGCTCTGCCCTTTCCACCCGTCTTTTTGCTCTGATCCTTCCAGCGTCGGGTTTGCTCTTTTCCCATTTCCAGCAGCCCGGTTTGCTTTTTTGCAACTCCACAGAAAGGTTTGTTCTCTTAATTTCCCATCTCTATTTGCCTTTTCCCCCCCAAAAAACTGTCTTTTGGGCTCTCCCCCGCTCCGGTCTTTTTCACCTCTAACAGTCGTTATCTCTAGCAACACCCAATCTTTTTTTGCGCTCTGCATCTCCACAATCGTTTGCCCCCGCTGAAGCTCTAGCAGTCTGCTCTCCCCAGCTCCACATCTTTTTGCCCCCCCAAACCTCCAGCATTTTGTTTACTCCCCCCAGCCCAAAACGGGTCAGTTTTTATTCATCTGGGCACAGTTTTTTCCCTCCCCCCCCACCCCTTTTTGTTAAAATTCCCGCCCCAAACCAATCTGCTAGCCTTTACAGCCCCCAACAGGTCCGTTTTGTTTCTCAAAGGGGCTAAAACCCGCTTTCTTTACTTTTTCCAGAGCCCTGTTTTTTCCCTTTATTTGTTCCATCAGTCTGTTTTTTTAACTACCCCCCGGGTCTGTTCTTTAGGGTCCAGCAAAACTGTTTTTTATTGTGCCCGCAGTCTGTCTGTTTTTAAATTATTCCAGCAGACTTTTCTTTACGTTCACCCAACTTTTTCTTTACTGTTCTAGCAGTCTTTCTTTCGTTCCGGGCAGACGGTTTTTTTTCCGGGTTCCGGGCGTCTGTTTTTTCTTTACTTTCCCCCAGTCTGTTTTTTAAACTGTTCCATAGTGTGTTTGTTCTTTACTTTTCCCCGCTGTTTTTATTTACTTTCCAGCAGTCTTTTTGTTTTTTTACTTTTCCGGCGGGTCGTTCTTTATTTTTCCGCGTCGGGTCTTCACTTTCCCAGAGTCGGTTGTTCTTTACTGTTCCGGCAGTCTGTTCTTTACTTTTCCAACCCAGTCTGTTTTTTGCTTTTTCCAAAGCATTCTTTTTTATTTTCCCAGCAGCTGGGGTTGTTCTTTACTTTTCCCACATTCTGTTCTTTACTACCCCACGGGTCTGTTTTTTACTTTTCCCACCCAAACTGTTTTTTACTGTGCCACCCACCCCTGTTTTTCTTTACGTTCCGGCGGGTCTGTTTTTTACTGTTCCAGCAGTTGTTCTTCACTTTTCCAGCAGTCTGTCTGTTTTTTACTTTTCCCGGGGAATTTTTTTCCCTTTACTTTTCCCACGTCTTTTTTCTTTGCGGTTCCCCATTGGTTTTTTACGGGGCCCGCACCCTTTCTTTTCGTTACTTTTCCAAAGCAGTCGTCTTTTTTTACTTTCCCACCCTGTCTTTTCGGTTCGAAACTGACCCCAGCGTCGGTTCCCATTTTCCCCGCAGTCTCTCTGTTTTTTAAAACTGTTCCGGGCAGTCGTTCTTTACTTTTCCAGCGTCTGTTTTTTACTTTTTTCAGCGTCGGGTCTTTTCTTTACTGTTCCAGAAAGTTTTTTTTCTTTCTTTTTTCCGCAGTCTGTTCTAACTACTCCAGCAGCCCTGTCTGTTTTTTAAACGGGTTCCACCCTTTTTCGGGCGTTTTTTAAAACGTTCCAGCACCGTTTTTAAACGATCAGTTGTCTGTCGGTTCTTTAGTTCCACCCGGGTCTGTTCTTTACGGTTCCAGCAGTCTGTTCTTTATTTTTCCCCGCGTCTGTCTTTTTCTTTATGTTCCAGCAGTCTGTTTTTTCTTTTCCGGGCAGTCTGCCTTTCTTTACTTTTCCCGCTCTGTTCTTTGCTGTTCCAGCGTCTTTTTTGTTCTTTATTTTTTTCCAGCAGTCTGGTTTTTACTTTTCCCCAGCTCTGTAAATTTCTTTACTGTTCCAGGTTGTTCTTTACTTTTCCCCAGCTCAACTGTTCCAGAAGTCTTTCTTTACTGTTCCAGCATTTCTTTTCTTTATTTTTCCACAGTCTTCATTACTTTCCATCACCCCTTTTTTTGCTTTTTGCTGTCGAGCGTCGTCTGTTCTTTACAATTCCAGCGCCCGGGTTTCCTTCCCTTTCCCGGGTTCGTTTTTCTTTACCGTTCCGACCCGGGGGGGTTTTAGGTCCACCCCTTTCTTTACTTTTTTTCCAGCAGTCTGTTTTTTCCTTTACTGTTCCAGCAGTCTGTTCTTTACTTTTTTTCAGCAGTCTTTTTTGTTCTCCCCCCCTTTTCCAGCAGTTGTCTTTTCTTTACTTTTCCAGCAGTTTTTCTCTACTGTTTCACCCGGTGTTCTCAAACTGTTCCGAGTCTGTTCTTTACTTTTCCAGCAGTCTGTTTGTTCTTTACCCTTTCCCAAACCCAGCCCTGCCTGTTTTTTTACTTTTCCAGAAATTTTTGTTCTTTACTGTTCGGGCCGCTTTTTCTTTACTGTTCCAGCAGTCTACGTTCCACATTGTTCTTTATTTTTTTCCGGAAACTGTTCTTTACTTTTCCAGAAGCCCCTTCATTACTTTTCCATCAGCCCTGTTTGCTTTTTCCCTTTTCCCAAAGCAAGTCGTCGGGTTCTTTACTTTTCCCCAGCAGCCCTTCCCTTTACCGTTCCAGCAGTCTGTTTGTTTTTCCCTTTCCCACTTCTTTTTGTTCTTTACGTTCCACCGGTCTGTTCTTTTACTTTTTCCACGGGTCGGGTTTTTCTTTACTTTTCCCAGCAGTCTGTTTTTTTAAACTGTTTCACAGTCTGTTTTGTTCTTCCCCCCCCCCAAGCACCCTGTCTGGCTTTACTTTTCCCAGCATTCTGTTCTCTACTGTTTAGCAGGGGTGTTCTTTTACTGTTCCAGAGTCTTTTCTTTACTTTTTTCCAGCAGTTTTTGGTTCTTACCCATCCCGCACCCTGCTGTTCTTTACTTTTCCGCAGTCTGTCTTTTCTTTATTTTTTCCAGCATCGTTTTTTCTTTACTGTTCCAGCATCTGTTTGTTCTTTACTGTTTAAAGCAGTCTGTTCTTTACTTTTCCCCGCAGCTATGTGTTCTTAATGTCCACAGCCCTGTTTTTTGTTTTACAGCTCCGGGCATCTGTTTTTTTAAAAGTTTTCGGCGGTCTGGTTTTTTTTTTAAACAGCCCAAACAGCCCTTTTCTTTATAGCCCCAGCATTCTTTTTTTTCCTTTATTGTTCCAACAGCCCCTTTTAAATTCCCATTTCTTTTAAATGTTTACAGCTTCGGGGGCCCCTTTTTGGTTTTTTACTGCTTCAACAGCCCTGTTCTTTACACCCAAAAGCAACTTTTTTGAAAAGTTCCGTTTCAGAGGTGTATTTGCTGTCCTAAACCTTCAAAAAATGCCCCTGGTTTTTCCCAGTTTGAGCTGAGTTGACTTCAGCATCTGTATTTTTTGGCAATTTAAATTTAACCTCCTATTTTCAGCTTCAGAAATTTTTGATTGTGGTTTTTTTTCCCAAACCCAGTGGGTTTTTCCTTTGAAAAGTTTTCAGCATCTGTTTCCTTTTTTAACTTCACAGTTCCTTTTCTTTTTTAAACCCCCAGCAGTCTTTTTTCCTTTGTTAAGTTTCAGCAGTCTTTTTTCCCTTTTTGTTAAGCTTTTCCGCACTAAAACCCTTTTTTTTGGGGGCTTGGGCCCTTTCTCATTCCTTTGTTCCCCCCTCACCCGTCTCTTTCCTTTTTTCCACCTTCTGCAGTCGGGTTTCTTTGTTCATTGTTACAGTTTTTCCTCCAATTTATCTTGAGCAGTTGTTCTTTTGTTAAGGGGTTTGCGGGCTTTTTTTTTTCTTTTTTTCTAGTTCTACCCTTTTCTGGGCCCTGTTCAGTTCAGCAATTGGGTTTTCTCCGTTCCCCCTCAGTTGTTTTGTTTAATTGTATCAATAAAGAAAAGAATTGTTGGGAAATGTTGTGGACGTGGTTTTTTTTCAGGCCGTTTTAAATTTTTAAATGCCCCAATGAAAAAGAATCAAAATCCCTGCACAATTGTTTTTTCAGCTTACAAAAATTCCCCAGAAAACAAAAGGTCACACACCTTTTAGACAGCCACTGCGACTGTTTGGGCAGGAAGGTGGGCCCCAAACATATTGGGGAAAAATTTAAAAAAAAAAATACTATTGTGCCCGACAAAAGGAAAAACACCTTTTTAAGAAAAAAAAACATGACGTGGTTCCCCTCTTTGCTCTTTTAACAGGGAAAATAAACAACCTTTAGGGCAAAGAAAACAAAAAACGAGCCAAACACTCATTACATTCAGGGCAAGAAATCAAAGAAAAGAGCAACCCCCCATCTCCCCCATATTAGGCGCAAAAAAGGACGATTTAAAGGACAAAAATTTTTTTTTTGCTGTCATGAAAATCAAAAACCCTATGAAAAAAAAGGATTTCACTGCAGTTTTCTGGGGGTTTTTAAAAAATGTGTTGCCAAAAAGAGGGGTTTTGGAAAAACAAGGAAAATTACTTTTGGGCCCTGGGACCCACTTTTCACGAGTGGAATGAGGGATTCTTTTAAATCGATTTGTCAAATCCGTCCCCATGAATGTATGGGAAAAGGGGTATAGCCTGTTTGGCATTTATTGCTAATTTTTATTACTCACCAGCCACCCAAAAAACCTTAAACCCGCATGAACAGGAAATTAATGGGGAGTGTTTATTTTAAAAAAAACAAAGAGAAGATATTAAACTAATTTGTTTCTGTTGCATGTGTTTAAAAACTCAAGCTCCCGCTAGGGTTTGGGAAAAAAATTCACCCAAATCTCTAATGACCAAAACCAATAAAAAACAAAAGGGGAAATTTTTCCCCTTTTCAAAAAAAAATTTAAAAAAGAGAGTTTCCCCGGATAAATTAAAAGAAACCCTTCGAAATTCCAAAACACGGGGCAGTGTGTTGCTGTCCCAAAATTTTGATTTAACTTGCCACCCACACAAAACCCAAAACCCCACAAAACAAAACACACACAACACACACACCCACACACACACACAAAACAACCACACACCCACACACAAACACCCGTGTGGTATATTTCCCCTCACTTTAAAAGGAAAATGACCCCAATTGCCAAGATGCAAAAATGGGAATCCCCTACAAAAACACTTAAGACTAGGCACAAAAAAAGCTTTATCCATAACAAAACCCGGGCCACTGCTGCACTGGGCCAGGGGGGGAAGGGCCAAAACCAAAAAGCAAACCCGTCAGCCGTCTGGAGGGAAGACCCCTGGCTGCTCTGAAAAAAAACAGGCCCAAATGGCTGTTGAAAAGGAAGCATTTTTGGGGGCAAAAACCTTTAGAAAGACTGTGCTGCCCCAGAAGAGGCAAAGGACCCCAAGAAAACCTCCCGGGATTTCACTCAGCCCGTTCGACCCACGCCTCAATTTAAAAACCCTTTTGGGGAGGATTTTAAAAATTTCCCCGCCCGACCCCAAAAAGCAGGGGAACAGAGAAAATAAAGGGGCAGACGTGACTGTTTCCAAACCCATTAGCTGATCTGTGTTGGCGGGGACCGGGCCCTTTTCAAATTGACAGCTGAGAACAACTCATAAACAAAAAAACGAAAAATTTTATTCGGCTATACAAACGGCACACTTCACGACGTGCGTGGGGGCAAAGGGCCCCCCCCTCCCCAAAAAAAAAAACCCCAAACCGCGTCAGCTTTCATAGAAGAAAAACTTATTTAAAGGGGTCAAACCTTGGGCCCCGGTTACGGAAATTAAAAAGTCCAAGCTTTTTTACAGCCAAAAAAATTTTAAACTTTTTCAAAAGAAAATTTTTTAAAAATTCTTTAATAATTTTCAAAATTTCCTCAAAGATATGCCCACACATACAAAAAAAATAACCAAAAAAAATAAAAAAAAAAAGACGAAATGGGGGTTTAAACCCAAAAATGCGGGAAAAAAGGAAATTTTAAAAAAGACCCTTTAAAAAATACCCTTTTTTTTTTTTGAAAAAATTTTAAAATGCTTTTTTCAAACCCCATTAAATTCCCAAAAAAAATGAACTGGCTTTTTTCTGAGAATTTAGAAATGAGGAGGGAATTACCCTAAGGGGCCCAGACAATTCAAGTACAGGACAAGGGGAAAATTTCATTTCGACCTCTTGGGGCTTTTCAAAACGAAAAAAAGACCAAAAAAAAAAAAAAAAACATTTAGGACCGTGAAAAAAAAGAACGAGAAACCCCCTCTTATTTTCATGTTTGCCGCCCAACCCCCAAAAATTTCCACGGGGCGGAAAAGAGGGCCCCACAGGAGGGGAAAACAGGGGAAGGGAAAAAAAAAATTTTTGTGAGGGGGTGGGGGGAAAAGGGAGGGAAAAAGGGAAAGGGGGAGGGGAAAGGGGGGTGTGTGAAACAAGGGGCTTTTAGCTTGTTGTAGAATGGTATGATATATTTATGGGTGTTAAAGATGGGTTATAAAAGGGATTTAGTGGGGCTAAAACAAAAAAAAAAATAAATAAAAAATAAAAAAAAAATATATAATTAAAGATAATTAGAAACAAAAAAAGAAAAAATTTTTTTTTTTTTAAACAATTTAATCAATAAATAAACGGGCGTCCCCCTGGGGGGTTTATGGTGTTTATAGCAGTTATGTGTGGGTAGTTTATGTGGGGGGTGGGTAATGTTTTAAAATCAATGGGAGGAGAAATTAAATTTTGCTTGTTTTTTTTGGGCCCCCATTCCCCCATGTTTTGAAATTATTTTGACTATAGATCAGGACAAAAAGTCCCATCTTTACTACCGCAATCTAGAAAAGCAACCCAAAACCCAAACAGGGAATTTCAAAAATTTTTTCCGACCAAAAACAGTTACGGTAGCACCGGGGAACCCCGGCCATTGCAATGAGTACTAGTGGAACAATTTTCAAAAAACCCTTAACAACCTGAACAACACCCATAAACGCTTGCAACAGGAAAAAGACCATCGAGTGGGCTCCAGCACTTTTGAAAAAAGAACTTGGGGGTAAAGTCATTGGGTTTTTGGTCTGCCCCCCGGGGCCCCCAGTTTTGTCCCCCTAGAAAGCGAGTACTTCTGGAAAAGACCAAACAATACCCCAAAACCCCCCTCCAATAGGAAACAAGGAAATCTCTTTTCTCTCCTCTCTCTCCTCCCCTCTCCTCCCTTTCTCTCTTCCTCTCTCTCTCTCTCTCCTCTCCTTTTCTTCTCTCTCTTTCCCTTTCCCCTCTTCCTCCAAAAACCTCACTTCCCCAAAAAACCCCACCCCTCATGCAAACCGTTTCCCCAATTGGGGTGTTTAAAAAAACCGGTTTTTGGGAAAACTCTACTTCCTGAAAAAAAACCACACCCATTCCTGAAAGATTTGCGTTGGTACTTTTTAAAGAAGGCAAAAAGTTAAAAATTTAGGAAAACCTTTTTTCAAAAACCCTATTAGCTGAAAAGTTTGAAAAACTAGGTTCCAGGTAAGATTTGGGCATGGAAAAACCCTTTCCTGAGGTTGTCAAGAAAAAACAAAGAAGTGGAAAAATGGAACCTTTTTTTGGGGAAACCCCATCCAAAACTGGTTTGGGAAAACAAATTCCTTTTGCAAAACATGGGTGCTTTCCAAACCTTCAAGAGGGCCACCAGAATGCAAAAAAACAAAAGAAAGAACCCTATGGAAACCAAAAACCCCCCCCTTGGAAAAAGGGCGGGCCCCAAAAACCCAAACCAAAAGGAAATTTTACAAAAATTTTTTCACATTTGAAAAATTGCTTTTTTTGTCCTAGGGAACCAAGAATTTTAAAAAAAAATTTGGTTGGGGTAGACCCCCAGGGAAAAAACAACAAAACCCTAAAACCCCTTCAAAAGGTTTAAAGGGGCCAAAAAGAAAACCCCGGGATCGTGTCCACTGGTTTTTTCAAACGGAATTTTAAAATAAAGCTTTCTAGGTCCCCAGGTTTTTCAAATTTGCCCCTATTTTTTAACAAAAATTAATCTGGAAAAAATAATGGGTTGATTTTTAACCCCTTTTCCAACAACATCCAAAAAAAAGGGTTTAACCAAATTTTAAAAAGGAAAAATTTTAACCAGGGAAAATCCTTTTTCAGAATTTTTTTTCTCCAAAAATGGTTTCTTTTAATACCTTTGAAGGGAAAGTAAAGGGGGACGCAGTTTAATGGGCCAAAGTTTTTTAGAAACTGAAGTCCTTTTAAACACCCCCCCAAGTCCTTTTTCAAAAGGTAATGGGGTGGTTTAAACCTTGGGGTTTCCCAACAGTGGGACCCTAGAAAAATTTCGGGCAAAGCCATCCCGAAAATTAATTCCTTTTAAACAAAGTTAAAAAAAAATGGGAACACAGGGGTTTCACTTCTTTGAAACATGAAAATTAAATTTTCTCACAAACTAAATTGTGAAACCTTTTAAAGGGAAAAAGTAAAAAGTGGGGAAAAAATGTTAACCGGAAAGGGTTCCCCTCCTAATTTTTTTTCTTGGGAGAAAAACCCTTTAATTTTAGGAAAAATCCCCAATTTTTCCCCCGGCCTTTTTTTAATTTTCCCAGTTTTTAAGGGTTTAGAAACAAGTCCCGTCCTTTGGGGTCAAAATTTGTACAAACAGGGGGGGGGAAACGAAATTTTTGGAAGGGGTTTCCCCAACTCGGAAAGTAATTCTTTCCACCCTAAATTTAAAGGTTTTGGAATTGGTTCACAAGCTTTTCCGTGGCAACCAAATCAAAACAAGTTCCCCTTTGGGGGGGGTTTTTCCCCTTTTTAAAATATTTAAGGGGCCACAAACCCCCCAATTCCTTTTTTAAAGAAAAAATTTTTTTGTGTTGATCAAAAAACCCAGGGGGGAAAACCCAAAAAAGATTTTTGGGGGGGAAATTCCCGTTGGGTTTAAAAATTTTTCCCTTTTTCCCAATTCCCCGGAATTTGTTTTTTGGAAACCGGGGGGCAACAACACAAATACCTTCCTCATTAAACAGAAAAAAGGGGCCCCGGCCAAAAAATTTAAAACATCCTGGGGCCTTTTAAAAATGTTTTTCCCTCAGCACAATTCTGAAAATTTGACAAATCCAAGCCTTGCCTTTTAAAAGAATAAAACGTTTTGTTTCCAAAAAATTGGGCCCCTGGAAGGAATTTTAAACCAAAAACCAAAATTTGCAAAAATAAGACCCAGGTTTTTTACCCCTGAACTTTTTAAAGGTAAAAAAGGGGTTAAAGAAAAACCTTGCGGAAAAGCAAGGGAGGCAAGTCCCAAAATTTTTTGAGGGTTTTTGGACCAATTTTTTTAACCCGGATTTTTAAAGGGGACCAAAAAAACCTTACCCGCCGTTTAAAACTGGGCCTTTGGGGTTTGTTCCCTTTTTTTGGACTCCCCGGGGGTTTAAAAACCTTTTTAATTAACCCTTTAGTTCCATTTTCTTTTATCCCCCCTTTTTCCCCAACCCCCTTCCCCCAACCCCCTTAATTTATTTTTCGGGCCCCTTTTTGGGTCCCTTTTTCCTCAACAAAGTAAAAAACCTCAATTTTACCTGCATTTTTCCCCCCCAAAAAATTTTTACCACAACCCAAACAACCCAAAAAACCCCCAAAACCAAACCCCCAAAATACCACCCACCCACACCCCACAAAAAAAAAACCACAAAACAACCCAAAAAAAGGACAAAAAGGGGGGGAAAAAAAAGATAGAAGGAATCAATAAGAAAGAAAAAAAAAGAGGATTGGTAAAAGTGATTTTTAAATAAAATTTTGTTGGGGGTGTTGTGGTGGTTGTTGTTTTTATTTGTGGGTTTTGGTTTTTTGGGCGAATGTGGTTTGGTTGTTTAAATTTTCCTGGTGTGGTTCCCTTTTTTTGTTGCCGTGGGTTTTTTCTTCTTTTTTTGTTTGTTTCTTTTTTTTTTTTTTTTTTTTTTTTTTTTTTTTTTTTTTTTTTTTTTTTTTTTTTTTTTTTTTTTGTTTTTTGTGTGTGGGGGTTTTGGGGGTGGGGGTGGGGGTGTGGGGGGGGGGGTTAGGGGGTGTGTGAGGGGGGGGGGTTGTGTGTGTGTGTGTTGTGTGTGTGCGATTTTTTTCTTTTTTTTTTTTTTTTCCCCCCCCCCCCCCCCCGTTTTTTGTTTTTTTTTTTCATTTCTTTGGGAGCTATCTTTTTCCAAACTTGTAAATTTTTGATTCATAAAATACTTCGTTTGCTAAATCATTACAAATACTATTTTACCAGCCCACCGTACTTCTTTTTTGCCTTGAGCAATACTTTTAGAACATTTATTCTTTTCTTGCTTCATGATTATAAAGTTTTCATCTGACTTGTTTCTTATCCATGTTTGTAGCTTTTTCGCTTTGACTGAACAGCGAGTCTACTTTCTTCTGTCCACCATACGTTGCCTACATATTTTCCAATCTTTTTGTATTTATATTTTGGGATAGTCTTTTTCAGCTGCTGGTAACACTACTTTTGAGAAATTTGCATAAAATGTATCTTGATCATCATCCTCAATTGTTGATGTATTTTGCGACACAAGAAAAGTTTGAAAGGTTTCCCAGTTGGCCAAGTTTATAGTTACATTTTGGAATTTTGCATTCAGTGGTAGACATTTCATTAAAATATATTTTCATTAAAACGTATTGTATTGCGACCAGGTCAAGCAATTTCCCTTCACATTGTTCATTCGTCTCATTTGGTGTCTGGGAGTACCAATAAAAAATAAGATTATTGCGCTTGGATCGACATTCTAAATCGTCTGTTTTTCTTTCTAATTGCTCAACTTTTAGCCAAAGCTCAGAGTTTTTCTCTGCCAACTCCGAGTTTTCTCTCCTCAAATTCCCCACCTCCTCCCGCAGATCATCAAACCCACTATGCATAGCAGCAAACTGATCTCGAAGGTCCTTTAGGCTATTTTCCATTTCAGCAAACTTACAGTCCAGCTTGTTCATCGCGTCTGCTATGGTGGGTTGCTGCGTAAAAAACAGAGTCGTCTGCCCGGCGTCCAGAGAAGTCCCAGGCCTGTCCGTGCTGGTCCTCCATCCTGTCGTGGCACTCTGGCTGCCCGTCCTTGACTGCCGCACGCCGGTGGGTTCAGGGTTCCGCTCGACGTCCCCGCAGCGAAGAAGCAAACTGCCCCAGAACATCAGCGTGAGGAGCAAGCCTAGGGTTACACCGGCAGCTCTGGTTCGCGGTGTCAGCATGGCGACTCGTTTTGCAGTTTTCTCTGTGGCCCTTTTCAACATGAAGTTGGCGTAAATTGGCAAAAAAGATCCACAGGATGCCCTGAAGACGAGGTTATGTGCAGCTATAGGCATTAGTAACGGATATAACGATAAAATAAAACATCGGGCATTATCCGTGACCTATAATGAACATACCTAAAATTTTCAAAAAGATCGGCCAAGTAGTTCTGTCTGAAGCGTGGAACACATTTTGACCACGGACGGACAGACAGACACACAGACAGCTTTTCTTCGTTCCCGTTGTAAAGTACCCCCCTGTTCTATAAGAACTGGGAGTACAAAAAAAAACAACGATTAAAATAGCAAACAAGAATACAGAAATGGATTACTGAGAAGAAGAAAAACTACGCAGACGCAGACATAGACAATGCAATCCTCCTATTAGTTATCAAAGGAACAAGAAGAGAGAGAGAGAGAGAGAGAGAGAAAAGAGAGAGAGAGAGAGAGAGAGAGAGAGAGAGAGATTACATTCCTTTTGTAATCTATCACCAAGTACATACTGCTGAGGATGTTAATTAGACAGCTACACTGCATCAATAATATCAGCATGTTATTCACATTTTTCTGATGTGGTTACAATGCAGTAATAAAAGGGACAGTACTACAGTCAGTTACCAGTTAGCGACAATGCATTCATAACATCAATAATCTTTAACAATTATTTATCATGAGAGGTGTGTGTGTGTGTGTGTGTGTGTGTGTGTGGTGTGTGTGTGTGTGTGGTGTGTGTGTGTGTGTGTGTGTGTGTGTGTGCGTGTGTGTGTGCGTACTGTGTATGTGTGTATGTGCGTGTGTGTGTGTGTGTGCGTGTGTGTGTGTGTGTGTGTGTGTGTTTTGTGTGGTGGTGTGTGTGTGTGTGTGTGTGTGAGAGAGGAGAGAGAGAGAGAGGAGAGAGAGAGAGAGAGAGAGAGAGAGAGTCAACATTCGAGGCTCAAATGTTTCATTCATAAAGGCCTAGCCCCTTAGAATGGGGAAATACACTGTGTTTCATGTTGCAAATTGATTTTTGGTATTCTTTTGGTATACAGATACTTCGCTTCTTGAACGCTTTCTGTAAATGAAAAGCCGAATGTTTAACGGTGTTTTCCTTTTATGACGACATTAACAGGGTTAATTTGAAAAGGCATGGATTATTGAAATACTCTTGTGGGATTCGATACTGGACAAGCCAATAAGAAATGAACTTCATCCTCTTTGTATTTCAATATAATGGCCGATCAGATTTCTGGTCAACGACTGTCTGTAACGAAAATAGTGAGTGAAAAGATCAGAGACACTAGATCTAGACTTAGTCATAATGCGTTTCATAGGTTTTTGTCTAATTTCATTTAATTTAGACAGGTAAACATCGTAAATGGCTGTACGTTCTGTGTAACTAAAATCAGTCGCTGTTTTGTACATGGGAATTCCAATTAAGCTACTTACAATCAGTTACCTTATTATTTTTTCAATTATTCCTTATTCATTTATTTATTTATTTATTTATTTATTTATTTATTTATTTATTTACGTATTTATTTTTATTATTATTATACTATTATTATTATTATTATTCATTTATGTTTTTCTAATTTCTTTTTTTTTCTTACAATTATGTTTCATTTATTTATTTATTTATTATCATTTTTTTTTCTTGAATTTATTTATTATGATTTTTATATAAATCTAATTTCTAAATATATTTCTGTATCATGCTTTTACTACCTTTACCTTCAAAATAGTTGTTAGCTGTATCATCAGTAATTTACTATTGTTAGTATTGATCTCACCATCGCCACTAACGCTGTTGCCACGGCAACCATGCCGTTTGCCATCCTCTAACCCACTCTCCTTTCTCCCATACTACAACTGTTATTTTGCCTTATCACCAAAAGTAGTAGTAATCCTGTCTTGATATATTATTTCAATATTTAACCTTTGTTACTATTCCTATCAGTAATAATTATTACCATCATTATTACCTTGACTCACACATTATCTCGCCTTCTAACAGACTCGTTTTTATTCAACGCCTACCTTGTGCTGAAGAGATCAAGCTAAGTGACAAACTCATTCATTTTCATTGTCCTATTTGTTGGTGTCTTGCCTGAAGAAGACAAAAGAGGTCGAAACGCGTCGTGTTTTGTCTTGTGACTCGTTTGTCCACGTTTCTCTTGACGGTTCGCTAACATTTATTTAAGACATATGCATACAATCACCATGTTTTTCTTTCCTCTGTCATCTGAGTCTGACATCATCCGATATTGCTTTGTGTGTTAATCTGTAATCCTGCATCTGAATAATTTTAAGCCAATAGTGAACACATTCAACACGGAATTAAAATATATTGGAAATCTAGCTATTTCACCATGTAAAAATCATTTGGCGTTAGCAATAATACTCCAAGGATTTTTTTTCAAAGCACATTTAACAATGAGCACTAGCAGCAGTATCAAGGCCCCATACTTCAGCTCCATTATGTAACAAAGGTTGAACTTGTGCATCAAAAAAACTTCAAAACAAAGTAAGGGAGTTGCTATTTGGCAACGTCAATATCTTTAGTATGCTCAATGATACATGTTAGTCCTACTGTTAGATACTTGCAAGCAGAGATAACATTTAAGCACGTTGATAAATATATTATTGCTACCTAGAATTAGACCAGTCTCCCAACAGAAGAAGATGCACTACTCACTCGTAGCTTTCGACAGCCATCCGGCCATCTTCCTCAGCGATGCTGTTGCAGACTGAGTGAACTCGATTCAGATCACGCGACCATGGGACATACCAGGTCACGAGACCGAATCAGTGAAGCGTATAGCAGGGGCAACGTGTAGCGGCCTCGGTCTCTGTTGAGCGGGGGATTTGTGGCTGCGATGTAGATGGCCTGCTTGACTCCTCGCTGGAACGACTTGTTTAATAGATATATTCCCGAGTATGTACATACATTAACAACAGGCATTATAGATTCATAGTATGTTTCATCTGAGAGAGAGAGAGAGAGAGAGAGAGAGAGAGAGAGAGAGAGAGAGAGAGAGAGAGGGGAGAGAGAGAGAGAGAGAGAGATGCCAACACAATCACCCCCCACCCATTTTTTTTTTTAAACTATTTATATACAACCCAAGACTAGAAATATCAATTAAGTGACGATACATCAACAAGTAGCCGTAAATGCGGAGAGAGAGAGAGAGAGAGAGAGAGAGAGAGAGAGAGAGAGAGAGAGAGAGAGAGAGGAAGAGAGAGGAGAGAGAGAGAGAGAGAGAGAGTGAGAGAGAGAGAGAGAGAGAGAGAGAGAGAATTTTTATACTTTAATTAATTATTTTCCTCTTCTAAAAATCATGTACTAAATATTTCTATGGATTTTGAATAAAGACAACAATGCACCAATACATTCAACAGTAATCAGAACACAGATTTATCACTATGTAGTTGCAGAGCTACCACAAATGAATCGTATGATGATATCAATCAATTAGTGATATGCACCAATAAAATCAGTGACCATGACACTCCACTCATCATGATGTAATTCTTCTTCTTCTTTTTCGTCTTCTTCTTCCTTTTTATAAAACCAACATCATTTAATTGATGGTTATGTCGTAGTTTGGGGAGATTGTCGAATATTGTTGTGAGGATTTGTACTGGGAAGGATGGCAGAGGGGAGGGGGGATTGTAGGGAATAGTGGTGAGGAGGATGGTAAGGGTTGGGGGGGATGATGGGGAAGGAGGGGGTGGTTGTTTCAGATTCTAGAGATGGGAGGCCAGCCTGGACTTGAAGCAGTCCAGTGACTCTGCTGTCACAACCTCCTGAGGCAGGTCTGTTCTAGGGTTTGGGAATCTGGAATTTGGAATAACTGCAATCATTGAAAAACAAGAGTAAGCATATCTGTCATTTATCCCTTATCTGGTTTTGAAAATCAAAGGTTGGGGAAGTGACGTAACAGTTTAGGTACGTAGCGAAACAGGAGGTGTGCCGTGGTACAGCATTTTGTCTCTAACAGTGATTATTGCTGTGAAATGTGTAATCAGTTGTCTCTAACAGTGATTATCTGCTGTGAAATGTGTAATCAGTTGTCTCTAACAGTGATTATCTGCTGTGAAATGTGCAATCACTTGTCTCTAACAGTGATTATCTGCTGTGAAATGTGTAATCAGCTGTCTCTAAGAGTGATTATCTGCTATGAAATGTGTAATCAGTTGTCTCTAAAAGTGATTATCTGCTGTGAAATGTGTAATCAGTTGTCTCTAACAGTGATTATCTGCTGTGAAATGTGTAATCAGTTGTCTCTAACAGTGAGTATCTGCTGTGAAATATGTAATCAGTTGTCTCTAACAGTGATTATCTGCTGTGAAATGTGTAATCAGTTGTCTCTAACAGTGATTATCTGCTGTGAAATGTGTAATCAGTTGTCTCTAACAGTGATTATCTGCTGTGAAATGTGTAATGAGTACTTCTCAGAAGGATTCTGCATTTTGAGTGCATCGGAAATGTAGTGGAAGTGAATTCCAAACAACACTACCAGAGTAGGAACAGCTTGCTTTTAAACAGGTCTGTTCTAGGTGTGGAAATCTGGAATTTGGTTGGATAGCTAGGGTTTATGTGAAATTTAGACTGAAGAGATTGTGGGGCTAAACCAATGAATTGTTTTGCATCAGCAAACATTTGTTGACAGCTGTCACACTGTCACTTTTGCACCCGCGCATTCATGACAGCATTTACTCCATACGCACACGCAATCTTTCCAATCAACCAAAAGGCGCACTACCGAATGTTTTTTCTTCTCCCCCTCTCCTTCAGGGAAAAACACTTTACTAAATCACATCAACAACTTATAAACAGATTTTACACCTGTATCTCTCTTTACGCTGAGAGATAAATTAATCTTTACACATGTATCTCTCTTTACACTGAGAGATAAAATAATCCAGTCCAGCTTCTATAAAGCCATGGCCTTCACATTACAGTAGCCCCAAAAAAACCAGACCAGGAGAATAAATAGCTCCTGTACTCACTGATGCCCTGCCTGCATCAAGTAAAAGCTTCCATGTTTTCCCGATTCCCTGTCTTTCTTAGACATCGGATTGCCCCCTTGAATTATCTCGTCACTGGAGATATGAGTTTCGCCTTCTCTTCCTCGACTTCTTCTGTCCCTTGAGAACTGACGAGTTCCAACTCCTCTCCATGGAGTTGGTACTTGCTGGGGCTGAACTACCGGTGTGTTCCCCACACCATGGCCATCTTCAACCACCTCACGGGGTGAAAGGTGAAGGGTGAAGGGCGAAGGGTAAAAGGGTGAAGGGCTGGTAATGACTGGTCAGCAGCGAGGACCAACGTCCTGACAGGTTCGAGTCTCTAGGCCATCTGCTGGGTTAAAACTGATTCTTTCCTTCTTCCTCCTAGTGAGTGCATACTCAGTGTTCAAAACACATGACCAGCACCTTACCAACCCTTGTTAAACTATCTCTCAGTGGTCACTTTCACCCAATGACCACCCTTGTTTCTTTACCGAGTCATACTCACAATTATTTGGGACGCCCGCTACACTAGTCAAGCCACACGAATATTCTTCCTTTTCAGTAGTGGCATGGGGAAATGATTCATATCACTAACTACATGTGATGGAGCGTCACATGCCTTGATGTGAGGCTACGTCACATGACACCCCCCATCCTGGGATGAAAAAAATTTCTCCAGAAAATTTTTTTTTTAAAGGATACACAACTTCACTTAAAACACATCTTCAGCCATGAATCTCAAAATGTGTAACCATCACACATGATTCACCAAATTAATAATCAACGTATAGAATCCATCATCATGATCCACCATAAATAGCATATTTCAAACTTTCAGTCTTTTCTAAAAAAAAATTCATAATTGATCACCACATGTCACAAATTACATTTCACAAATTACACGTACAAAACAACTAGGAATATCAACAATTCAAAGTACAAAATGTGTTTATATATTAAGATGTGAAGCACATATTTTCCCTTGATCTTTGTCTCACATCATATGTTTCAAAACCCTCATGAAAATGAGAATATTTCCAAGTGTAAATGTCTCTCAATAGACATGTAAACAAAATAAACATTGTTTTTTTTTTCACATGTAATGTTATACTCCATTGAAAAGTGAAACATATTTTCCATTGTTGACAATTAACCAATGAAAACAATAGGTTTGTCTCACTGCACAATCAAAACATGTGTATATACATTTCTAAAGAGTTATTTGCTCATCACACATACATAATATTCATCTTCACAAGCAAGTTAGACATAAATAGTACATGATGATTTCTCATTCTTTACTAAAGAATAAAGCAAAGAATAGGTATGTAATACATCAACATCAAGTAGTTTTTGCTTGTAAAACACATGGTCACTCCAACAAGCAAATTATGCATAAATACCACTTGATTTAAATCGTCAGTAGCATACAATGCACTGTCAAATGTGATCACACCGTAATCATTAAGAAAGACTAAAACAGGAATAGTCCTTCCCTTGAAGACAGTTACATTTGTCCATGAATATTCATACACGTGACAATAAATCTGCCATGACATTTTGTGTTCCAGGCACTGGTTCAATGGTAAATTGGAATTCCTTTAGTCAAGTATACTTTCATAAAATAATTTCCTTCTGAGAGCTGACACAGAAGTTCTTCAATGTCCGGGATGGGCTCGGCATCGAACACAGTGATCTTGTTTAGTTTCCTGTAATCGATGCAAAACCGCACCGAACCGTCAGGTTTGTCCACCAATACAACTGGTGAGCTGTACGGAGATGTAGAAGATTCTACCACCTTTAAATCCAGCATTACATTGATTTCTCTCTCTACCACCTCTTTTTTTGCAAATGGGAGGGGGTATGGTCTGGTTCGCACTGGTATTTCAGAAGTTAACTGAATACTATGGATTTCAATACCAGTTACTGTACCGGGGTATCCGTCAACACATCCTGAAAGTCTTTCAAAATGTCTTTGAGCTGTTCTGTTTGACTTGTAGACAAATCATTCGACAGAACCACATCCTCATAGGTTTCACCTTTGATAGACAGAATAGGAAGGGGTACAACATCATCTGCACTGGTAGATGTTAACACTCCTACATTTGCTGTTTTCATAACCTTTGATCTGTCCCTGTACGTTACATTGGGTACAAATTCATCACTGATAATGTCTGCCATGTTGACATCAGTTTCTGACACAGGACATATCCACTCAACTGACTGGTTGATGGCAACATTTGCACGTTCAACATACTTCTTCAACATGTTCACATGAAATACCTTCTCAGTGTTTGCCATTTTGATCTTATAATTTACTGCAGAAAGTTTTCCGACCACCTGAAAAGGACCCTTCCACATAACACGAAGCTTGTTATGTTCATCAGTGAGTAGTACAAGGACTTTATCCCCTACACTGAAGGAACGTGCCTTTGCTTTTCTGTCTGCAAAGACCTTGTACACATCTGTTTTTCTATCAGCTGACTGTTGAGCAAGCTCACATGCATCCTTCAAACGATTATGCAGTTCATAAACGTATTGATAAACAGTTTTACTGTCAGGGATGTCCGTCTTATTTGTCCATTGTGTCATCAGTAGATCCAAAGGACCCCTTGGTGAGTGTCCGAAAAGAAGCTCAAATGGTGAGAATCCCAGCGTTTCGTTCGGCATTTCCCTGTATGCGAAAAGCAAAGCCGGTATGAAACGATCCCATTCATGAGGTTCCTGCCTTGCAACCTTTCTCAACATGGACTTTAACGTTCCATTGAAACGTTCAACCATGCCATTTGATTGGGGATGATATGGCGTGGTTGAAATGGAAGAGATTGACAACAGTCTGTAAACTTCTCTCATGAGATCGGAAATGAATTGCGTTCCACAATCCGAGAGAATTTCGTCTGGAAGACCCACTCTGGAAAAAATCGCAAGTAAGGCTTCAGCGACAGACACTGTATCAATTTTCTTCAGTGGAATCGCTTCTGGATACCTTGTCGCTGTATCCACCAAAGTTAAGATATAGCGATATCCCGAAGAAGACAGTGGTAAAGGCCCAACAAGATCAATAGCCACCTTCCGAAATGGGACGGAAATGAGAGGCATTTTGTGCAAAGGTGCACATGGGACGCGACCTTTCTGAGATGTCTTTTGGCAGATGTCACATGAACGGCAGTATTCTGTTACTTCCTTTGTGACACCTGGCCAATAAAAAGAATCAAGAACTCTCTTTGATGTTCTTTGATTCCACAGTGACCAGCGAACAATGCATCATGAGCCGTGTGTAGTACCGTCTCTCTAAGTGGCTTTGGAACGACTACTTGGTTGTTGTCCTGTCCAGGTGCACACCTATAGAGAATGTCAGAGTCCAGTATGTACGTTGGTTTTTGTCCGTTAGTTTGTCCGTTACAGTCTGTTTAGCAGCAGAAAGTATTGTCGTCAGCGTCTCGTCTTTTTCCTGCATTTCTTTTAGATCATCTGGGGTAATCTGGAGTTCATCCAGTTTTGAGACTTTTAGCGGCTTTGTAGCCTTTCCCTGCTCTACGATGTCTGATCTGGTACTCACAAGACAAGGAATGAACGATCCTCCAGCCCCACCATGTACTGTAGCGACACCTGGCAAATTGCCCAAGATCAAGTCGCAGACTGGGTTATCAATAACACAGGCGGTAAGAAATCCGGAGTAGTACGGTGTATCGACTGAAATTTTCGCCAGCGGAAACTTTTCAATCTTGCCTCCAAACGATCTACACTTTTGGACAGTGTCAAGATACTGGTTTTGAAGCACGAAAGATTTTCGTACACCAGCATGGTGCACCCAGTGTCTCGCAAAACCGAAGCCTGCAATCCATTGATGGCTCCGTTTTCTAACACCAGTCCATCAACCGATTGATCTGGTGCCAAAACAAGTCCTTCTTCACAATCAGTGGAGACTAATGCGGATTTTGAATCATTTGGTTTGAACGGGCAATTCCTTTTCAAATGGAACTTGCAATCGCAAAAGAAACATCGCATTGTCTGATCGGCAGCTGACTGATTTTGTGAACTTCTGTTCTGTCCACGAACTGGCCCAAAAGGTCTACGCGGTGGTCGTTGTCCATGACCTCGGAACGTTTGCTGAGGAGCAACAGGTCTTTCCAGCGGCGAGTACTGGTACTGACGAAAGTCACTCGAACCGCGGAAAGATCCCTATCCGTTCCTAGGATAGGTATATCCTTGAGGACCCAGAAATGACCCACGATTTCCTTTCCTGTAATATCCCTGTCCGATGGGATAGTACATGACGCATGAGACTCAAAGATGGAAATTCTCCTTTCCTAGCCACGCCCTTGTCTGGGTGAGCGATACAATACTGATCAGCCATCTGACACATTTCCTCAACATTTTCAAATTGCCTTTCTTTAAGGAAAGTGGTCAGTTCTTTGCTCACGCTCTGGAAAAGTTGTTCTCTAAGAAGGAGATCTCGCAGTGATTGAAAAGTCTTGTTCGTTTTTGATAGATCGATCCATCGATGTAAACAATGACTCATACGAATTAGAAACGATGGAAACGATTCTCCTTTGTCAGGGCGCACAGAACGAAAACGTTCGCGAAAACGATCAGCAGAACATTGAAATTTCTTGAGGAGTTCTTCCTTCAACTGATCCCAAGTTAAATTATGTTTCGCCGCGAGTGTGTGGTACAATGCCAAAGCGCTACCCTTAAACAACGATGCAATATACAATGTCCACTTTTCCTTTGGCCAACCACAAGACGTTGCGTGACTTTCAAATCTGAAAAGAAAACTATCAATGTCATCCGTTTTTTCCTCGAAAGGCGGCAACTTTGGTATGTATGCTGTTTTTGGTTGAGGCACGCTTGCGGAACCGACTGGTGGAGGTTCTCTCGATGCCTGTAATCTTTTAATTTCAGCATCAGTCTCTAGTTCTAACTGCCTCAACTTAAATTGACGTTCGTCAGCTTCAGCTTCCCTCTGTAATCTTTTTTCTTCAGCTTCAGCTTCTCTCTGTAATTTTTTTTCTTCAGCTTCAGCTTCCCTCTGTAATCTATTTTCTTCAGCTTCAGCTTCCTCTGTAGTCTATTTTCTTCTCTCTCTCTTAGCCTGTCTGCCCTATCTATGCATTGTTGCACATAGTTAGTAAGTTTTTCTCCATCAAAACCCAAGCGTTCCGCTTGTTTAACATATTTATCAAAATCATCCATAATGAACCGTCAACAGATATAAACACAAAACAATTTCTAAGTATGAATAAAAATAAGGCGATAAATGATGATGTTGTATATTTCACAAAAACTGTAATTATAGTATATACAAATAAAGAATTCAATTTCCGGTGTAAACAGAAAACAGCTTACCAAACAGGGTAGATATCAAATCCAAGGAATGTATTTTTCCAAAAGTAATTTGCAAACTGCTATCAATTTGGAATTTAAAAAAAAAAAAAAATGAAGTTCAATGCAAATCTGTTTTTCCTAAGAAAGGAAAAAAACACAATAAAGTTTTCTGAAAATAAATTCTTTATAAAGTTTTAGTTCTTAAATGTTCTTGTTGTCAGTCTTTCTTTCTTACTTAATTTCAAATGGATTTACAAAACAAATGCACCGCCTTATACAAAAAATGAATATAAATTTACAAAACAAATGGAAGCACAAACAATTAAAAAGAGGGAAGAAACACAAACTAGCGGAAATCCTACCTAAAAGATGAAAATGTTGAAAGAAAACTAGATAGGAGCTTATTGATGAGAAGGTTTAAGAGGTTTTGAAAAAGGGGGTGAAAAGGAAATGAAAGGATACACAGGACCGGAACAGTGAGAATAAATCAAGAACAGTAAAAGAATCCCTCAGACAGCACCCTAGTGGTCACTGTCTCCCGTGAAACTGGAGACGGGAAAAAACAAATCACTCACAATATACACAACACTACAGCAATAATGCAAAATAATAAACAATCAATTAATAAATGCACATTCACCCAAACTCAAAAAAAATCTCGCACCACATCCAGAAAAAAAATAATCAAAAGATAAAGATGTTTATTTGGGTTGAGCGGTAATCAACTCCACCACCTACACTAGTTGCGTGACGGAGTGAAGTCGATCCCACACTCTGAGGGGCAAGGGGAAAAATCAAACTGAAACAATAGGAAAGGGAAAGAAATAGATATTTACGAGAAGGGAAGGACTACCGACTCCCCAACGCCATGCCCCCCTGCTAAACGCAGGAAGAGGTTGGGGCTATCAGTCTGGGGAAGGGGACAAAACAAATCTAATACTCTAGGGGAAGGACAGCGACTCCTCAACGCCCTGCCCCCTTGCTGCCAGGTACGAGCAAGAGGAGGTTGAGGCTATCGGTCCTGAGGGGGGAAAGGGTCAAAAGGAAATCCTACCAAAAAAAAAAAACCTTAACGGAGTAGAGCAACCAAAAGAAATGTCAACTACCCGAAACACATATAAAAATAGAAAAAAAAAATGCAAATATTATACACAATAAATAATTAAACTTTCTTCTTTTTTTTTCCTTCCCTCAAAGGGTACAAATAGAAATTTTTTTTTTCAGGTCCCGAGGGTATAAATAGAAATCTTTCCTTTTTTTTCTTCCTCAAACCCTTGAGGGTACAAATAGAAATCTTTTTTTTAAAGCCCCAAGGGCACAAATAGAAATCTTTCTTTTTCTTTTTTCTTTTGTCGGGGTCACCACTGTCACACTGTCACTTTTGCACCCGCGCATTCATGACAGCATTTACTCCATACGCACACGCAATCTTTCCAATCAACCAAAAGGCGCACTACCGAATGTTTGTTCTTCTCCCCCTCTCCTTCAGGGAAAAACACTTTACTAAATCACATCAACAACTTATAAACAGATTTTACACCTGTATCTCTCTTTACACTGAGAGATAAATTAATCTTTACACATGTATCTCTCTTTACACTGAGAGATAAAATAATCCAGTCCAGCTTCTATAAAGCCATGGCCTTCACATTACAGTAGCCCCCAAAAAACCAGACCAGGAGAATAAATAGCTCCTGTACTCACTGATGCCCTGCCTGCATCAAGTAAAAGCTTCCATGTTTTCCCGATTCCCTGTCTTTCTTAGACATCGGATTGCCCCCTTGAATTATCTCGTCACTGGAGACATGAGTTTCGCCTTCTCTTCCTCGACTTCTTCTGTCCCTTGAGAACTGACGAGTTCCAACTCCTCTCCATGGAGTTGGTACTTGCTGGGGCTGAACTACCGTGTGTTCCCCACACCATGGCCATCTTCAACCACCTCACGGGGTGAAAGGTGAAGGGTGAAGGGCGAAGGGTAAAAGGGTGAAGGGCTGGTAATGACTGGTCAGCAGCGAGGACCAACGTCCTGACAGGTTCGAGTCTCTAGGCCATCTGCTGGGTTAAAACTGATTCTTTCCTTCTTCCTCCTAGTGAGTGCATACTCAGTGTTCAAAACACATGACCAGCACCTTACCAACCCTTGTTAAACTATCTCTCAGTGGTCACTTTCACCCAATGACCACCCTTGTTTCTTTACCGAGTCATACTCACAATTATTTGGGACGCCCGCTACACTAGTCAAGCCACACGAATATTCTTCCTTTTCAGTAGTGGCATGGGGAAATGATTCATATCACTAACTACATGTGATGGAGCGTCACATGCCTTGATGTGAGGCTACGTCACATGACAAGAGCACATATAATTTTAGTGGAGAAGCCCCTGCTTTAGTATAATCACCTTTACTAAGACCTCACGGTTTAAAAAGAACTGCTTTAAGTGCTCTTTTGTAGACACTGGTAAGAGGTTTCATTACTTTAGCACTAGGATAGTCAAATAGTGCTGAATAATTATTGGTTGAAGAGAGAATATGCGCATGTATGGATAATTGTCTAGCATAAAGGTTTAAAAAATGATTGATCCTCTACAGCTGATATGTCTGTCTTGATATTGATTTACATATTAATTGTGCAAGTAATAAGACAAGGGAAGAGTATTATCAATATGTACACCTAAACCTCAATGGCTATCCGCCACTTCAGTTTCCTGATTATTGGGGGAAAAAACAGATGGAGGCTTCGTGGTTATAGTTTGTCTTCTTTGCCTTGTTATCAGGTTCAGTTTTGTTTTATTAGGATGCAGTGACATATGATATACATTCCACCAATCACATAAGACGTCGGCATTCTTTTGTAACGAAGTGAAAACAACTTCTAAGCTGGAGCTGCTTGTGTGGACAGTGGTATCATCACAAAAGAGTTCACATAAATCCTCAACATATAGAGGTAGATCATTCATATAATCTGAGAACAGCAACGGGCCTAACGCAGAACGCTGGGGTACGCCATGTCAGGTAGATAACTTCTGTCATGAGTTGACACAAACGGCCTGTCGACAGTCTTCTAGGGATGATGTGATCAGTTGGAAGGTGCTTCCTGTTATACCATTCGATAATGTTTTCGTGCATGATAATTCGTTGCCAGTTATATCAAAAGTCTTTCCAAAATCAACAAGCAGTGCTCAACAGTATCTATTTTCATTTAACACTGATTAGCCATTGCTCTACTAGGTTTGTAAGTGCTGTATGACAAGAACGTTTTCCCCTGAATCCCGATTGAAGTTCATTTAGTAGATTGCAGAGGTCATGATGGTGGTATAGGTGTTATTTTTGTGATTTTCCAAGGGTTTGGACAGAACTGGCCAAATTGATTTAGGTCAATACAAAGGATAATGAATATGAACAACAGGCAGAAGCGTGAGCTCGCTAAGAAACATCAGTGTTTACATGGGAATTCCAATAAAGCTACTTACAATCAGTTACCTTATTATTTTTTCAATTATTCACTTATTCATTTATTTATTCATTTATTTATTTATTTATTTACGTATTTATTTTTATTATTATTATTACTATTATTATTATTATTATTCATTTATGTTTTTCTAATTTCTTTTTTTCTTACAATTTATGTTTCATTTATTTATTTATTTATTATCATTTTTTTCTTGAATTTATTTATTATGATTTTTATATAAATCTAATTTCTAAATATATTTCTGTATCATGCTTTTACTACCTTTACCTTCAAAATAGTTGTTAGCTGTGTCATCAGTAATACTATTGTTAGTATTGATCTCACCATCGCCACTAACGCTGTTGCCACGGCAACCATGCCGTTTGCCATCCTCTAACCCACTCTCCTTTCTCCATACTACAACTGTTATTTTGCCTTATCACCAAAAGTAGTAGTAATCCTGTCTTGATATATTATTTTCAATAGTTTAACCTTTGTTACTATTCCTACCCAGTAATAATTATTACCATCATTATTACCTTGACTCACACATTATCTCGCCTTCTAACAGACTCGTTTTCATTCAAGCCTCCCTTGCGCTGAAGAAAATCAAGCTAAGTGACAAACTCATTTCACTTTCATTGTCCTATTTGTTGTGTCTTGCCTGAAGAAGACAAAAGAGGTCAAAAAACGCGTCGTGTTTTGTCTTGTGGACTCGTTTGTCCACGTTTCTCTTGACGGTTCGCTAACATTTATTTAAGACATTGCTTTACAATCACCATGTTTTTCTTTCCTCTGTCATCTGAGTTGACATCATCCGATATGCTTTGTGTGTTAATCTGAAATCCTGAAATCTGAATAATTTTAAGCCAATAGTGAAACACATTAAACAACGGAATTAAAATATATTGGAAATCTAGCTATTTCACCATGTAAAAATCATTTGGCTTTTAGCAATAATACTCCAAGGATTTTTTTTCAAAGCACATTTAACAATGAGTCACTAGCAGCAGTATCAAGGCCCCATACTTCAGCTCCATTATGAAACAAAGGTTGAACTTGTGCATCAAATAACTTCAAAACAAAGTAAGGAGTTGCTTTTGGCAACGTCAAAAATCTTTAGTATGCTCAATGATACTTTGTTAGTCCTACTTTTTAGATATTTGCAAGCAGAGATAACATTTAAGCACGTTGATAAATAAAATTATTGCACCTAGAATTAGACCAAGTCTCCCAACAGAAGAAGATGCACTACCACTCGTAGCTTTCGACAGCCATCCGGCCATCTTCCTCAGCGAGGGCTGTTGCAGACTGAGTGAACTCGTTTCAGATCACGGGGACCAAATGGGACTTACCCAGGTCACGAGACCGAATCAGTGAAGCGTATAGCAGGGGCAACATGTAAGGCCTTGGCCCTCTGTTGAGCGGGGATTTTGGCTGCGATGTAGGTGGCCTGCTTGACTCCTCGCTGGAACGACTTGTTTAATAGATATTTTCCCCGAGTATGTACATACATTAACAACAGGCATTATAGATCCATAGTATGTTCATCTGAGAGAGAGAAAAGAGAGAGAGAGAGAGAGAGAGAGAGAGAGAGAGTAGAGAGAGAGAGAGAGGGGAAAAGAGAGAGAGTGCCAACACAATCACCCCCCACCTCATTTTTTTTTAACTATTGATATAAAACCCCAAGACTAGAAATACAATTAAGTGCCCGATACACAACAGGTAGCCGAAAAATGGGGAGAGAGAGAGAGAGAGAGAAAAGAGAGAGAGAGAGAGAGGGGAGAGAGAGAGAGAGAGAGAGAGAGGAGAAGAAGAGGAAGGGAAGAGAGAGAGAGAGAGGAAGAGAGAGAAGAGAGAGAGAAAAGGGGGAAGAGAGAATTTTTATACTTTAATTATTTTCTCTTCTAAAAAATCATGTACTAAATATTGCTATGGATTTTGAATAAAGACAACAATGCACCAATACATTCAACAGTAATCAGAACACAGATTTATCACTATGTAGTTGCAGAGCTAACCATAAATGAATCGTATGATGATATCAATCAATTAGTGATATGCACCAATAAAATCAGTGACCATGACACTCACTCATCATGATGTAATTCTTCTTCTTCTTTTTCGTCTTCTTCTTCCTTCTTTATAAAACCAACATCATTTTTTTAATGGTTATGTCGTAGTTTGGGGAGATTGTCAAATATTGTTTGAGGATTTGTACTGGGAAGGAGGCAGAGGGGGGGGGGGGGGGGTTTGTAGGGAATAGTGGTGGGAGGAAGGGTTTAAGGGGTTGGGGGGGATGATGGGAAGAGGGGTGGTTGTTTCAGATTCTAGAGATGGGGGGCCAGCCTGGACTTGAACCCAGTCCAGTGACTCTGCTGTCACAACCTCCTTAGCAGTCTGTTCTAGGTTGGGAATCTGGAATTTGGAATAACTGCAATCTTGAAAAACCAAAGGGTAAGCTATCTGTCATTTATCATTATCGGGTTAGAAAATAAAAGGTTGGGAAGTGAGTAACATTTAGGTACGTAGCGAAACAGGAGGTGTGCCGTGGTACAGCATTTTGTCTCTAACAGTGATTATCTGCTGTGAAATGTGTAATCAGTTGTCTCTAACAGTGATTATCTGCTGTGAAATGTGTAATCAGTTGTCTCTAACAGTGATTATCTGCTGTGAAATGTGCAATCACTTGTCTCTAACAGTAAATTATCTGCTGTGAAATGTTAATCAGTTGTCTCAAGAGTGATTATCTGCTGTGAAATGTGTAATCCGTTGTCTCTAACAGTGATTTCTGCGTGAAATATGTAATCAGTTGTCTCTTACAGTGATTATCTGCTGTGAAATGTGTAATCAGTTGTCTCAACAGTGATTATCTGCTGTGAAATGTGTAATCAGTTGTCTCTAACAGTGATTATCTGCTGTGAAATGTGAAATTTCAGTTGTCTCTAACAGTGTTTATCTGCTGTGAAATGTGTAATCAGTTGTCTCTAACAGTGATTATCTGCGGGTGAAATGTCCCATCAGATGTCTCTAACAGTGATTATCTGCTGTGAAATGTGTAATCAGTTTGTCTCTAAGAGTGATTATCTGCTGTGAAATGTGTAATCATTTTGTCTCTAACAGTGATTTCTGCTGTAAAAATGTGTAATCAGTTGTCTCTAACAGTGAGTATCTGCTGTGAAATATGTAATCATTTTGTCTCTAACAGTGATTATCTGCGTGAAATGTGTAATCAGTTGTCTCTAACAGTGATTATCTGCTGTGAAATGTGTAATCAGTTTTTTCTCTAACAGTGATTATCTGCCGTGAAATGTTTTAATTAGTACTTCCCAGAAGGATTCTGCATTTTGAGTGCATCGGAAATGTAGTGGAATGAATTCCAAACAACACTACCAGAGTAGGAACAGCTTGCTTTTAAACAGGTCCTTTTCTAGGTGTGGAAATCGGGAAATTTTGGGTTTGGATAGCTAGGGTTTATGTGAAATTTAGACTGAAGAGATTGTGGGGCTAAACCAATGAATTGTTTTGCATCAGCAAACATTTGTTGACAGCACTATATATTTTAGTGGAGAAGCCCCTGCTTTAGTATAGTCACCTTTACTAAGACCTCACGGTTTAAAAAGAACTGTTTTAAGTGCTCTTTGTAGACACTGGTAAGGGGTTTTTAATTACTTTAGCACTAGGATAGCCCAAATAGTGCTGAATAATTATTGATTGAAGAGAGAATATGCGCATGTATGCTAATTTTTCTAGCATAAAGGTTTAAAAATGATTGATCCTCTACAGCTGATATGTCTGTCTTGATATTGATTTACATAAATTGTGCAAGTAATAAGACAAGGGAAGAGTATTATAAATATGTACACCTAAACCTCAATGGCTATCCCCACGCAGCTTCCTGATTATTGGGGGGAAAAAACAGACGGAGGCTGCGTGGTTATAGTTTGTCTTCTTTCCCTTTGTTATCAGTTCAGTTTTGTTTTATTAGGATGCAGTGCATATGATATACATTCCACCAATCACATAAGACGTCGGCATTTTATTTGTAACGAAGGGGAAAACAAATTCTAAGCTGGAGCTGCTTGTGTGGACAGTGGTATCATCACAAAAGAGTTCACATAAATCCTCAACATAGAGAGAGAGATCATTCATATAATCTGAGAACAGCAACGGGCCTAACGCAGAACGCTGGGGTACGCCATGTCAGGTAGATAACTTCCTGTGATGAGTTGACACAAACGGCCTGTCGACAGTCTTCTAGGGATGATGTATCAGTTGGAAGGTGTTTCCCTGTATACCATTCGATAATGTTTTCTGCATGATTATTCGTTGCCATTTATATCAAAAGTCTTTCCAAAATCAACAAGCAGTGCTCAACAGTATCTATTTTCATTTAACACTGATTAGCCTTTGCTCTACTAGGTTTGTAAGTGCTGTATGACAAGAACGTTTTCCCCCTGAATCCTGATTTGAAGTTCATTTAGTAGATTGCAGAGGTCATGATGGTGGTGTGGGTGTTTATTTTTGTGTTTTTCCCAAAGGGGCTTGGACAGAACTGGCCAAATTGATTTAGGTCAATACAAAAGGATAATGAATATGAACAGCGGGCAGAGTAAGGTTTTGTAACACACCTGTGACAAGTTTTAAACTGCGCTTTGTCTACACTACAGGAGGTTTCTTAGCGTGCTCACGCATCTTTTAGGTACCCCTAGGACTGCTTGTCATAAACAGAATTGATGCTCAAAAATTTGTCTCCAGATCTGAGAATGGGTATCTCTTTTACAGTTTGAACTGTGCGGAAAAATGAGACTTATCGCTTATCAGTGCATATATTATGAATATAGTGTAAGTGTTCCACATTACAAGGGGTGCTGATAGTTTCAGAATTTATCATTAATGCCGTAAAGGGTCCGATACTTCAAGTCTGTTTTAAATGGCATACACGTAGGTAAATACCACTAGCTTGCATAGGCGAAAATGGTGGACCTAAAGGGAATGTTTTTGCAGTGCAGAAGTTTTATAGTTTTTGTGTTCTTCGACTCGTTTCTTTGACAATGCGTTCTGCAATTCCCGCAAACTGTTTGTTGAGTTCATTTGGTGTTATGCGGGTGATGGGACTTGTCTTTGGCTGTGAAGTTTCATTGGTAAGTTCATTTATTGCTTTCCAGTGAACGTCGAGTTTTGTTTGTTAGATACTAGTTCAAGAAAAAAAAATGCTGCTTGTTTGAGTGAATTTGGGTTTTTTTCCATCGCTTGTAAATCTGCCCGACTTCCCCTCTGCTTGTTTGAGTGAATTGGATTTTTTCCAACGCGTGTAAATCTGTCCGACTTCCCTTCTGCTTGTTTGAGTGAATTGGCTTTTTTTCCATCGCTTTTAAATCTGTTCCGACTTCCTTCTGCTTGTTTGAGTGAAATGGCTTTTTTCCATCGCTTGAAATCTGTCCGACTTCCCTTCTGCTTGTTTGAGTGAAATGGCTTTTTCCATCGCTTGTAAATCTATCCGACTTCCCTTCTGCTTGTTTGAGTGAATTGGCTTTTTTCCATCGCTTGTAAATCTGTCCGACTTCACTTCTGCTTGTTGAGTGAAATGGTTTTTTCCATCGCTTGTAAATCTGCCCGACTTCACTTCTGCTGTTTGAGTGAAATGGCTTTTTTTCCATCGCTTGTAAATCTGTCCGACTTCCCTTCTGCTTGTTTGAGTGAAATGGCTTTTTTTCCCTCGCTTGTAAATCTGCCCGACTTCCCTTCTGCTTGTTTGAGTGAATTGGCTTTTTTCCATCGCTTGTAATTCTGCCCGACTTTTCCCCTTTTGCTTGTTTGAGTGAATTGGCTTTTTTCCATCGCTTCTAAATCTGTCCGACTTCCCCTTTTGCTGTTGAGTGAATTGGCTTTTTTCCATCGCTTCTAAATCTATCCGACTTCCCTTCTGCTTGTTTGAGTGAATTTTTGGGTTTTTCCATCGCTTGTAAATCTGTCCCACTTCCCTTCTGCTTGTTTGAGTGAATTGGCTTTTTTCCATCGCTTGTAAATCTGTCCGAAATTCCCTTCTGCTTGTTTGAGTGAAATGCCTTTTTTCCATCGCTTGTAAATCTGTCCGACCCTTCCCTTCTGCTTGTTTGAGTGGATTGGCTTTTTTCCATCGCTTGTAAATCTGTCGACTTCCCTTCTGCTGCAAGGAGATGGCTGTGTGGGAAACAGGCTGCGTGTAGTTCATCAGTCATCCATTGTGGTGAGCACAGTGTTTCACTGTGTATTCCTCAGTCATCCATTGTGTTGAGCACAGTGTTTCACTGTACGCGTGTAGTTCATGAGTTTATCCATTGTGGTTGAGCACAGTGCTTCACTGTACAGCGTGTAGTTCATGAGTCATCCATTGTGGTTGAGCACAGTGTTTCACTGTACAGCGTGTAGTTCCTCAGTCTTCCATTGTGGTTGAGCACAGTGTTTCATGTACAGCGTGTAGTTTTATCAGTCATCCACTGTGGTGAGCACAGTGTTTCACTGTACAGCGTGTAGTTCATCAGTCATCCCTTGTGGTTGAACACAGGTTTCACTGTAACGTGTAGTTCATCAGTCATTTCCCTTGTGGTTGAGCACAGTGCTTTACTGTGGGAGTTCATCATCATCCATTGTGTACAGCGTGTAGTTATCAGTCCTCCGTTGTGGTTGAGCACAGTGTTTTACTGTGTATTCATCAGTCATCCATTGTGGTTGAGCACAGTGCTTCACTGTGTAGTTCAACAGTCATCCATTGTGGTTGAGCACAGTGTTTTCACTGTGTAGTTCATCAGTCATTTCCCCTGTGGTTGAGCACGTGTTTCACCCGTGTAGTTCATCAGTCATCCATTGTGGTTGAGCATGTTTCACTGTACAGCGTGTAGTTAATCAGTCATCCATTGTGTTTGAGCACAGTGTTTCACTGTAAGGCGTGTAGTTCATCAGTCATCCACTGTGGTTGAGCACAATGTTTCACTGTACAGCGTTTGTTCATCAGTCATCCATTTTGGTTGAGCACAGTGTTTCACTGTGCAGCGGGTAGTTCATCAGTCATCCACTGTGGTTGAGCACAGTGTTTCACTGTACAGCGTGTAGTTAATCAGTCATCCATTGTGTTGAGCCCCAGTTTTTCACTGTACAGCGTGTAGTTCATCAGTCATCCATTTTGGTTTTTGCACAGTGTTTCACTGTACAGCGTGTAGTTCATCAGTCATCCACTGTGGGTTTAGCACAATGTTTCACTGTACAGCGTGTAGTTCTCAGTCATCCATTGTGGTTGGAGCACTGTGTTTCATTGTAAGCGTATAGTTCATCAGTCATCCACTGTGGTTGAGCACAGTGTTTTACTGTGTAGTTCATCAGTCATTCATTGTGGTTTAGCACGTGTTTCACTGTGTAGTTCATCAGTTTATCCATTGTGGGTTTAGCACATTGTTTCACTGTACACATTTGACTGGAGCATGCTTGTCATAAACAGAAATTAAACGTGTGTCGCCAGAACTCTAGCGCTTTCTCTGGATCAGTGTAAAATTTTGAACATTTATGAGAAGGGAGTTCACGAGGGCAGTACGAAAAATATTTCCCCGTGGAATTGTCCAAAAGATCTGCAAGTGATATGTTTGTGGCCGGTTTTACACGGTTTGATTCCACTTCGTTTTCACTAAGCATACTGGAAAGTGGTCGCTGCACCATTCAAAGGCACACATTTCACTATGACAGTAATGTGGTTCAGAGAGATAGATGTGGTTGATTAATGTTTTGGGTAGTGGGGGTTACTTTGGCTGGGGATATCTATACTTTGGGATACATTTTACAAAAAAAGTCTTATCTTATCATATGTCCCTAAGCTTGTTCAGCTAATCAGCATTTTCTGTGGGGTTTTGATACACAAATCCGATTTTTGATGTTTTTCATTGACTTCAACGTGATTAAATAACTAAAACAGCTCCAATTCTAAAACTTTCAAGTTCATATAAACGTCGAGCATCTACATTTCATGAAGGTAGATTTAAAATGCCCATAGATTTGGATTCCGTAGGATCGCTGAGTAGAGTTTTGTAGCCAGAGATTAAGACAGTGATATCAGGGACAATACTGAAAGTCCTGATACAGTAAAGCCAAACATATGAAAGGGCTTGTCTTTATTATAAAGTATAGTGGGTACATCATATAAGGTTTCACAATCAGAGGTCCAGTACGTAGCCCGTCTTCCTGTAGCACGAAAAAGATGATCAATCATTTGGGGGAACGGAAACGAATATAGTGAGGATACACTTGTATACAAACACACGTGTCCATATACTGCACACACAACACAACAATCTCCAATGCATAAGGACAGTGAATATGAAGAAAAAAAAACAGGCAGAAATTAATTTTACAAGCAATTGTGAACAACACACACAACACACAGACTGACTGACTGAAACCAATTTATTGTCAGATTAACTCAATTTTTTGTACTGACAAACACACACACACACACACCACACACACACACACACACACACACACACACACACACACCACACACACGCAGCCGCACGCACGCACGCACGCCCCGCATGCAAGCACGCACGCACGCACGCACGCGTGCACACACACACACACACACACACACACCCCCCACACACACCACACACCACACACACACACACACACACAACAATATTCAATACAAAAGGGTAATGAATATGACACCAGGCAGAAGTTAAGTTATGTAACACACCCGTGACAAGTTTCACTGATTCTTTGTCTATACTACAGGAGGTTCTTAGCGTGCTCACGCATCATTTATTTACACTAGAGACTACGATATAAAAACAGAGAGAGAGAGAGAGAGAGAGAGAGGGAAAAAGAGAGAGAGAGAGAGAGAAAAGAGAGAGAGAGAGAGAGAGAGAGGAGAGAGAGAGAGAGAGAAAAGAGTTTCTCAGTCAGATATAATTTTGATTAAAGAAAATTGTTACAGTCCACCACCATGTGCTTCCTGATGCAAAATGTCCCCCAATTCCATTTTGTTGTGTTTGCCATTTTTTTCTACGAGGATTGGAGTCACTTTAATCCACTGTCTTCCTTCAACACACGGAAGGCTGTGCTTTTTTCTTACTGTCAGCAATGTGTGTAACGTGGTCACAGTCCTACCCCCCCCCCCTCCACCCCCTCTTTTCTCCCTTGTAAAGATTATTAATATTTCTTTTTGAATGACACACAAGGACACATAGCATACCTGCAAAACACATGCTGATGTTACATCACACTCGTAAAACTGTAAACCCTTCAATACACAAGTATTAATATTTTTTTGTACAATTACACACATTAGTATATCACATACCTGCGTAAACACATGCTGACATTACACCACACTTTTTAAAACTGTAAACGCTTGTTCCTATTGAAGGTGGTCCTCAGGTTCTTGTGGGGGTAGGCGGAAAGGGAAGAGACCGTAGTTTGTGGGGGAATGAGTTCTGAGAGGTGACTGGTGGGACAGGGGTCATGGAGGAGGAGAAATGAGATGAAAGGTAGGCTTGATGAGAGAGGAGAAGAAGAATTGTCAGATAGCTGGTGTTTGTTTTTTCTGCGTTTGCCTGGGTTGTTGGGAAATGGATGACTTCTGAGGGAACGATGTGTTTTGAGATAACAGATGTTGATGAGTCATTGGAGTGGGAGTGAGAAATGAGCCCACTGTTGCTGGATGGATCAGGTTTGGTATTTGAGGAGCATTGGAGGAAGGACGGTACAATGTGGAAGGATGTTTTGGGTGACACACGCACTACTTTTTGTATCGGCATATTCTGTTGTGGAGGGAATGGCGTCATCGTTGTCTTGTGTCGAGGAGGCCATGGTTTGAAAGCCCAGCTTTCTTGTTCCTCTGTGGTGTGGTACTGAGGATGGGGAGAGGAAGCAGAAAGCAGGCTGGCTGGACACACTGGTTGAGAGACGAGCGTGGGTAGATGGGGAGGGAAGTGGAACACGGCAGCTTTGAACTGGGAGTGGAGGGGGGTTCATATAGAGAGTCCAGGTACACATCCGGTCTCTCTGTCAACACACTTCAATCTTTCCCATGTCGATGATCTCCCCTGGTACGACGTTAGTGTGTGCAGCTGATTTAGCATCGCCATTGGTCAGAATGGCCATTGAAGTGAAGTGGTCCCGCTGACGTAAGTCTGTCACTGACAGGAGTTGAGGGCAGACAGTGTCTGTGGCCATTGTGTGTACAATAGCACGCAACGTTTTGATTTCACTGTCCACCCAGTCCTCACATGCCCTTCCCTGAACCAGAATATTGCGTGTTGTATCATAGATATGTATTTTAGCTTTTTTTTCAGACCAGCCCGTATCCCTGGTGTAGACTGGAACAAATCTGATGGGATGGGACATGCGAAACCCACAGTGGGACACATTTCACTGTGAGGTCTGTAATGGGGTCGATAGTTGGTCCATGTTGTAGTACGGCTTGTTGGTGCATATTTACCTACATATCTGTGATAAAGGACATACCTCCAATGTGACATATGTTTTTGCTGAGACACAATTTATTTTGTATGGGGTCTGCTGTGTGTTGATTGTTTTTCAAGGGCATTGTCCAGTGAAACATGCTGTTGTGGGTGTCACGACCGACCCCTGGAGGTCTGCCCTGACAGGATCGGTCTAGATGGGAGTGAAGGAGTGACTGACCTCACACGCCTCGCAAGAGCCCACACGAGAAAGATTACGATACAACACCCCATTTATTCACACCAACACACACAGTCATAAATAAGCATTCCAACACACACAACATGCACAATCACAATCAAGCATTCCAACGCACACAACATGCACAATCACAATCAAGCACTCCAACACACACAACATGCACAATGATAAATAAACATTTCACCATACGACGTACACAATCGCAATTACGGCATTCCAGCACATATGACATATACACAATTATAAAGAAACATTTCCAGCATCCATCCCTTCCCACACCCTAGAATGCCTCCACACCCCTGCCTCCGTCAAGTCTACTGGGAGCACCCTGTCGCACTAGGTGCTCCGAACCGGATTGGTTCTTGAAGGGAGTCGCTCAAAGCCGACACCCTCGACACAAGCAGGCAGTGAAGAGCGCGTCCCGGAGGGGGGGGGGGGGGGGGGGGAACGTGGCGCTGTTACTGGAGGTCCTGGACGGGGGTCAGGGCCGGCCAGTCAAGACGGCGGGCTCCTCTACCAGTCCGCGGTCCCGACCAGAGCGTGGCCTCGACCAGTGCGTGGCACCATCCAGTCCGCGGTCCCAGCCAGAGCGTGACCTCAACCAGCACGTGGCACCATCCAGTCCGTGGTCTCAGCCAGAGCGTGGCCTCAACCAGCACGTGGCACCATCCAGTCCGTGGTCCCAGCCAGAGCGTGGCCTCAACCAGCACGTGGCACCATCCAGTCCGTGGTCCCAGCCAGAGCGTGGCCTCAACCAGCACGTGGCACCATCCAGTCCAGACTCCGGGTGAAGCCCCCGGGAGGGGGGGGGGGGGAAACGTAGCTGGGAGGAGAGAAGAAAGGGAGGGAAGGAAGAAGGAAGGAGGAAGGGTACTGGAACCCCGCTGTCAGTACAGTCTGACCCATGCTGTTAAATCTTAACAGCCACTCGCATGATGGGCGAGGGGAAGTCTACTAAAGGCACCAATAATCCCAGCTCAACACAGACCTGAGCATAACACAGTAAACCATCGAATCAGGAATGTTCACTAGGGTCTTCTCACACGATGCAGGTAAAAGACTGCATTAAATCAACAGGTTATAAAACAAATATGAATTATCTTCACCCTTCTCTCACTCACGTTTAACATTTGCCTTTCTTAGGAAATAACCAACACAGCGACCATCGCTTTATAACTGCCACCACATTTGCAAATAATAATTCAATGGCATAATTGTCACATTTTATAGCCACATTTCAAAATAACACAAATCTCCAACCACGCATCCGAACGACAAATCATGCGTATGCACGCTCGCGAACATAAAACTCGTTCTCCTTGCACACACAAACAGACGGTGGCCGAAGGATAAGAGTCCGGCGAATGTGACAGGGGCGAACGAGCGAGACCAAGCAAGTTCCAACCCTGAATCACCAGGCTCTCCCCCATCCCCACCGACTACCGCATCACCAGATGCATAAACAGGAGAAAGAATTTTGGAAATAATTTAGAATGGCCAGGTTAAAGATTGAATTAACAGAGAAAAGGTCTCGCACAATATTTCTCTTACAATTTCGAAAACAAAAGAAAATTTCGCAAAAGAGAAGAATAAGCCGACTAACAATAACAAACCAAAACAAACAAACCACGAAACTGATGCTTACCAGCTACCCGTGGGTGACCCAGAAGAGGCGGGTCAAACGACTCTCTCTACCCTCTGTCCAGTCGAGAGGACAGAGGCGAAGATGCGGAAAAAGAAGAAGTGATGTCCCTCTCCTACAGGCCGACTGCAGGAATTGAAAGTACCGACTGTACTTTCGATGATACGGTGAAGAACCAAGACTGGAGCAGGCGCTCCCAGAGACATCTTCCGCTCGAGTGAAGAGCTAACCTCCCTCAGCGATGGCGGCCAACATGCCACGCTACGTCACAGAGTGAGCATACTTCAAACTAAAAGAAATGAAGCACGTGCGACAGGTAAAAAGACAGGCGAGAGGCCGATCGACAGCAAGTTCGAGAGAAAGGTACCAACCACCCGTGGACCCGCAGGATGAATAGCACGGGCAGTGGAATTAGAGAGAGAGAGAGAGAAAGCAAACCGAAGTTGAGCTGAACTACACCAACCAAGGTGCAACCGCACCACAAGCCACATTAAGGGACGGATACACGACAACAGCAACGACAATAAATAAATGAGTAATTCCGCCACCCTAGATGGGTCAAACGTCGTAGGCCTCGTGACAAACTCGTGACAGTGGGCCATGGAGCATGTAGTTGGCCCCATAGCTGTAGGTCCTGGTGCCGCACTGCACGGAAACAATTAGAAAGCTTCAGTCATGCCAGTGCCAAAGACAAATTCTCTACATAGCCAAAGTTGGCGTGTTAGGCGCTAACCACGGCCTATGTGTTGAGCGCTGGGCACATGATGTTTGGTTGACGTCCTGAGTGGAACACAGGGAAAGAAAGTCTGCTGAAGAGTCACAAACACACACACACACACACACACACACACACACACACACACACACACACACACACACACACACACACACACACACACACGCACGCACGCACGCACGCACGCACCACACACACACACACACACACACACACACCACACACACACACACACACACACACACACACACACACACACACACACGTTGACGTGCTGATTAGCCAGCTTTCCCAGCAGGTTCACGGCTCACACACTCGCCATGGTACACACAGGTACACTAATCACAGCCACTTGCACACATCCATTGTCCACTGGCGAGACAGGTCGGGATGGGAGGAGGTGGGGTCGACTGTTGGAGAGGGAGGAGGTGGGGCGACTATTGGAGATGCAGAAAGAGGATAAATGACGATGGCAAGCTACCAGGGACGTCACAGGCCCTGTGTTGAATCTGGTACTGGTTACTGGGGTGGGAGGGGGGATGGAGTCCCTGGTTGAACTAAGTGGCCAGCTGAACATTTACACTGGGCTTGGGTCACAGCGTGGCGTCAGGGCGTAGCAACCACCATGTATGAACTCGGGATTAAAACAGGACCCGCACAGTGAGAGGTATGTTGTTGTACCACAAGACCTTGTGGTTAGTTGCATATATATATACAGGTTGGCTTATACAGAGATGACGGTCTTGCCACGTTAAACAATAAACCAAAAACCATTGAAAACAAGAAAAAAGAACTTTGTAAAATTTTCAAAGCCATAACCTAAAATCACAGTAGAAGCCAACAAAAAACAGTACATTATTTAGACATAACATTAGACCTTAAGGATCATACATACAAACCATATAAAAAACCTAATGACACACCTGTCTACGTAGACATCAATAGTAACCACCCACCTCCATCTTAAAAACCATACCTAATGGTATAAACAAAAGATTATCTAAACTGTCATGCAATGAGAAAGAATTTAACAGTGCAGCAGCTGAAATACAAGAGGCGCTGAAAAAAGTGGCTACAACTACAAATTACAATACAACCCAGATAACAACATGAACAGCAACAGAAGTCTCCCTGTAATGCTGTGGTAAAGAACCAGCCCCAGACCCTCAGAGAAATCGCCAGGCCGCTTCCAAGTCAGTAACGGGTGTGACCCCCTCTGGCTGCAATGGTAGCCTGGCATCTGCGGGGCAATGAGGCAATAATGTTCCTGATTGTCTGCTGTGGGATGGCCGCCCACTCGGCCTGCAATGCCCGGAACAGTTCATTTGGAGTCGCTGGGGCGTTGGCCCTCACTCTCAGGCGTCTGTCCAAAACGTCCCAAACGTGCTCAATAGGATTCAAATCTGGGGAAGAGAGGGCCAGGCCAGGGTGTTGTTGTTGGCGGTAAAGAAGGCTGTGGTCAGGCGTGCTGTGTGGGGCCTGGCGTTGTCCTGCTGGAACACGGCCCTGGGAGTGGCCATTAGAGGCAGGACGTGTGGCTGAACAATGACCTGGACGTACTGCTGGGCTGTCAGGTGACCTTCCACGCGCACCAGCTGGCTCCTGCCTGTGTTGCTGATGGCCCCCCATACCATGACATTGCCGCCACCATGCGGAGGTGCCTCGTCGACGCAGTTCTGCTGGTTGCGTTCATTAACCCGGCGGTAAACCCTTCGCCTCCTGTCAGGGCGCTGCAGCAGAAACTGTGACTCACCCGAGAACCAGACGTGTCGCCAATGGTTCCTCAGTGTCCAGTGTCTGTGTTGCGTAGCCCATGCAGTCTGGTCTGTCGATGGCGCCCCGTCATTACGTTGCCACGTAGGGCCTGTAAGCCCTCAGCCCAGCAGCATGCAGCCTGTTCCGGATAGTCTGGTCGGAGATGCGACGGACACCAGCGCATGCCTGGACAGTGGACGAGGCCGGCAGGAAGCGATTGCGGAGATGTCTGAGCCTGTATAAAGCGGTTCGGGGCTGGCGTTGTAATATGAGGTCGGCCTGACCTCGGGGCATCAGCTGATGACCCTGTCCTCTGGAAGCGAGTCCAAAGTCGGCATATGGTACTGGGGGAGACATTCAAAGCATGGGCCACATCAGTAGCACTCTGACCAACTTGCAAACGACCCAGGGCGTTTTCTCTCTCTGCTGGGCTCAAACGTGGTATGCTGTTTTTTGGTACGGTGTGCCTGCCGGTTGCCAAAATCACCCGGCTTTTATACTGCACTATGACCATGGTGTGTGTGTGTTCACCACTGAGTTGGGCATGCTTTGCAGGCGAAACAACAGAAGCACAACCCAATGTTTGCACTGTCGCACCTGGCCCACAACACGCACGTGCACATAGTGACAACCTGAATCAATGTTATACTAGCACGTCGACGTTCAAGACATACATCAGGGGCGGTTTTTGGCGTGTTCTCAACTGTATGGTCCATCCCAGGTGGCAAAATTTCATTTTGCGTTTTTTTTTTTGAACAGTATAGTTAGGTTCTTAAATAAGTACTAGTTAAGTTCTTAAGTTAAGTACAAGTTAGGTTCTTAAGTAAGTACTAGTTAGGTTCTTAAGTTAAGTACAAGTCAAGTCAGTTAAGTTAATCTTTTAAAGTTCTCCAATGTCCTACAGCATATGAAAACCAAGACTGACGTAAGTTCTCTTGTTATTGTTAGAGACTAGTGATTTCTTGTTAACAGCAGTTGTGTTTACTTGATGAAGAGTAGAGCGCAGATTAACATTTGTGTGATGAAATACTTTGTTTTCAAAGAGAGCTTGCTTGTAGTTGTCGTGAGATATATTTTTTTGACAACTTCTTTACTTATGCCTTTAGCTTTTTTTCATTACAGAAGTCTGACTAGCAACGCTATACATCTTTGACCGCAAACCAACATATTCTTTGATAACTGTTCCATTGAGTTCATCCTTCATCTTTCCAATTACTTTCTTGTTTGCAGTTGAATGTAAAGGTAATCTTTTGGATAGTCACATGTGTCATACCATCCATCAACTCCTTTAGCCACCTCAGTTTCTAAGTCCTTATAGAAGTCTTCTGTGGGGACGTCTAGAATAAAAGGTCAGTGTCTGTGTAAAGGACTCTTGCTTCTGGGTACAGTGGTTTAAAGTAGTCGTACAGAAATTCTAACATTAATAACTTTGACAACTCTAATACGGTGAAGCCGATAAACACTGGCTTGTCCAACTTAACATCCTTTTTCTTCATCATAATGCCAACCAAGCTGTCGTTAAATCTTCTAAAGTCTTGATAGTTAGGCTTAGAGGCAAACTTAATTGCTTGGTTTTCTTTTGTAACTAATTTCACATCTTTACGCTTGTGTGGATTTTCCATAGTTTTGCCAAAACAGCTGTTGTTCATCAGTTTAAAGAAGTCTTTTTCTGAAGCATCAGTGGCTTGGGTTCTAAGATCAGTGTTCTTCTTGATGTATGGCCTCATAAAGGGCTCTTGGTCAAAGCAATGATTCTATGAACAGCAGTCAGTTTCAGTCCGTGTCTTAAGTAAAACTGTAACAGTCTGTAATGACAAACATACTTAGTCTTGTGGCGAAGATTGGGCACAATTTAGGAGGTTCTGTGGGGCTCAGTTTTAATCTTTCTGCGGCCAGAGGATAATCGTTGTGTAGGTCATGCAGTTCACGAGATATTCTAAGTCTACTTCTAGAAAAAACCATACTGTTGATCTGACGTCAAACTGTTCAACCACTTTAATGCCCCTTGAATATTTTTTTGTACCATGCCCTGTATACATCCTGAAGTTACGTAATGGAAGCGGCTGGCTCATGGCCCATCCATACAGATTGTTAGCGTCTAAGTACATTAGATAGTTGGATGGTTTAGTTGGGTCATAATCATCTAAATATTTGTTGTTGGCTTTGCAGTAAGGATGTGAGGCCATGCTAATACCTCCCCTTAGGGCCATCTTCAATCATCTGAAGTGTGGTCAGATCAGATATTAAGTCAATCTGGATGTTTGTAGACTTCAAGAATGCATCCCAAGAAAGGCCAGGCGCAGAGATGTAATGTGATGAGTCTAAGCTGTAATGTTTCAAAGCATGTAGTTCTGTAATTCTGAAAGACTCTGCCAATAAACACACGTCAGCCATCAAGTATTTATCGTGATAATCGCCCATCGTTCGACAGTGTAATTCTGTCCAGGCTTTGTGCATATTCATAGTCAGAGTCAGTTATGCCTTTCCCTGTAAGCCTAGAGTAAAAATCGTCTTTATGTGGAAGCGCCGGCTCGTCAAAACTTTCCCACGAGTCCATGTATTCATAAGGATAAACTCCTTTACGCACTAAAGATGGGTCAAAATATTGTTTAGTGATTGAAAGTCTTGTAGAGATCCTGCTAGTTTATTCAAACTTGCCATCAGATGTTGGGCAGAGTCATAAAAGGATAAAGAGTCGAGAGTAAAAGTCATGTACTTTTCTGAAGACTGTGCAATGCAGGTAACCCTCTAATATTCAGAAGTCACTGCTTGCATGATGAAATGAGAATCGTAACCCCGCAAGTTATGAAAGAAGATAGGAACTTCCATTTTCTGGGGTCAACCTTAAGTTGAAGATTACAATTGTTGTGCTGCCCCTCTGAACTTTCCAGTAATGTGATCGTGGTCTCTTACTGTGCCGCCTAATAATTCTCTGTTACAAATCCAACAGTGTGTAGACGAGTCATAACGTTCTTGGTCTTCAGGAGTGATAACAATGTCTGAAAGATTTAGTTGGTTGGATAACTGATTTCGAAGTTGTTTCATCTGCTCTAAAAATCTACTAGCTGCGTTGGGCCTCTGTAAAATCTCTGTACGTGTGTGTGCCCCATCTGACCTAACAACAATAAACGCATAAGAACAGATCTGATGGTGGGTTAATAAGGTTGTTTTTTGTTCTTGCTGTTGTGGACCATAGTACTGTGGGAAGATTGATTCAAAGTCAGCATAAACCACGTACGGGCTCATCTGCATTTTGTGTAAATCTTTAAAACTAACTTTAGACCTGGTTTAGGTGTGAGGAGTTTAGTTCTCCAGTCTACAATTCTTTTACAACGATCCTTATGTTCAGCAGCTGCTTCTATAGTTGGGATTCTGAGGAAACACCTTCTACAAAGCCCTTGTTTTGATTTATCCCTTTTATGTAAAAGCCATAAGTCTGCTTATTGTTCTGATTAATACATAATGTCACTTGTACTATCTTTAAACAGATCAAGTCTACATGCTTGTCAAGTGATTCACCAAAAGTAGGAGCGTTGGGGGAAATCCTTAGAGGCACTAGAGTAGCTTTTACAGACCATGTGTATACGCTTACGGTGATTGGTTTGTTTTGTTCTTCAAACTGAGATATACTTTCTATACTTACTGGAAAGGTTATGTTGTCAAAGTTCACTCTTGTTTTGTATGCTTCATAATTAGATACTCTGTTTGCATGATTTTTAACAGGGTGTAAATGCGCTAAAACACACCACATAAAACACATGTTGTCAGAATTTTTTATGTTTAAGACTGCCCGTTTTAACTCTAACTCTTTGGGAGAGGAAGGTGAGAATTGCCAACTATAGGATAGAACTTTGTTTGCCTCAATCTGATTTCAAGGACTGTCCCTTCAGACCATCCAGAACCCCTTAACTTTGCCTCCTCACTTGCATGGTTAAACTGTGTAAGCATGTAGTCAGCCCAGTTAGAGTTAAAGTCGTGATAGCTGATTACTTCTTTCTGCCTTGTTGAAACCCAGACTGGCATGTTACTATCATCAGGCGTTATATAATCAATCAGAACGGCCAACAACACTTTTACTGGCGGTTCGCGTTGAAGAGACTCTGGAATTTTAGAGATAGCATGTGCTACGCTTTCATGAACGTTCGAGGGGTTAATGATGTCAATGTCCGTATCACTAAACATATCGGTTAATTGTTTGTCACTGCTAAATATTTCTTCCATCGTATATAGTTTTCCATCCTCGAATTTACTTGTGGTCGTCATTTTTAAGCTAGAATATTTACGTAAATTAAAAAAATAAATGTATATAAAAGTAATAAAACGCGCTTTTTTATGCTTCACCTAAGCGTTTCAACACTTCAAGGCATGTTAACTCTACAATAACACCGCCAATATTTTAGCTTTTCTGAATCACTACAGTTAATGTTCATCACTTTGATTGCTTCGTTAAATAGTTCACTATATCTTTTATTATATGTTTTACATCATTCTCAAAGCCAAATTCACTAAAATCAATATTTAACACTTTCATTGCTTCGTCAAATAGTTCATTACAATTCTTTAAATCGATTCACTGAGTTCAGCAGCCATTTTTTAATCTAAAATAATAAAAATAATTATAAATTCAGCTGTTATTTATATAGTCTTTTCTAATCGCAAAACATGATCTTCATTAAAGCGAATAGCTACTCCTTCAGGCTAGTAGAAACAGTCAAATTAACATCTTCAGGAGCCATATTATCAACTAAAAGGGCAAATAACTTTACAACTGGTTGAGGCCAAGAATCTGGTATTTTACTAACAGCTTCAATTACACTTTCTCGCATGTCTATTCGATTAAAAAGATCAGTAATTAATTCTTCAAACCTGTTCTTTAATTCTTCTTTATCACCCTCCCTCTCCCAATCCAACTCGTAAAGTATATTAATAAGCTCTGTAGCTACTTCGGCCTTCATTTTTTAAACCAGAATAAACACGACAATTGAAAAAAAATAAGTAATCAGTTTCTCTTGTTTTGTGCAAGAATCAGAAGAAGTTATATGTTTCTAGTCTCGGAGTTAGGCTGCCAAGCCATATAAACGTTAGTTGATTTTATGTTCTCGGAGAGAATGTAAATATGTTTGTTCACGATCACCAAATCCTATTCTGCACGGAAACCCCCGTTTCAATGTACTGATTACGTCAATATTTGGCAGTTTTGGCGTGTTAATCTTAGTGTGAAAACAGGTGTTAAAATTGACCAAAATTGATATGTGATGGACGTGATTTGTATGTGAAAAAGGGGGGTTTTGGGCAGAATCACATGGGTGGTCTTGAACCCGTATATTTACATTCTCTCTCATCTATAACCGTTTCTCTTCTGTGGAGGATGTACTGTTTGTTCCGATACGGCTTTATTTCGATCTCTTTCCGACTATTGTCCTCTGGCATAAGACTTACATGTAACGGACCTGTGTTGAAAGCTTTTCTGAAACTTTTTTGACGGTCAAAAAATGTAAATGGGCTTATGAATTCAAATTTTATGTCCCATTCTAATATGTTCTAAGTGCCATTTGCTGTCAGGTTTTTCGAACTATTTTATATTCATACTGGCCATCATTATTTGCTTCTAGATTGCGTAGTTGTTCTAGTTTAGGAAAGCTGTTGTTGTCGCCAACCTCTTTGCGTTTATAATCACCATCTTTAGTGTACTCAAAACCATACAAAGCGCCTCTCTCACCATTCTGTTCAAAGTCCGCAACGTCTGCAAGGTCTTTTAATTCTAAAGTTATATGCCTCACAGGCGCTAATGTAACTCCTGATTCTTCTGGCCCTCGCGACATTATTTTTTAGTACAGTTTATTTTTTTTATTTCCAAAACAATGTGTAGGTTATCACATTTACGACTTTCCCTGTTTGTCTGTGATCTTTATATTAAATGATCTGACCCTCCCACAAGCTAATTTTTTAAACTGTAAATTAGGGAATTGTATAATTTCATAATCGCAATATGCAGTTTTCCCTGACGGAAGAGCTCTTAAAAACAGTTGAGGGCTTTCCATCATATAAGTTTTTCATCAGTGCTCACTCATCTAAATGAACATAGAGTAATGAATGTAATGCAAGATCGAGGGGATTTTCTCCCTCATAAGTAGTTTTGTCTGGCGCAACTCTAAAACTATGAATGTCCCGATTGTTAGTTGCAAAGCCTAACATTTTAGCTAGCTCTCCATCAAAATAGTAACCTACTTCTTCTTTTTCAGGTTTGAATGTCAACATTGTTGTCAAATTTGCATTGTTAAGTTTGAAAGTAATGTCAAATTACTCATTGCTTCTTTTAGCGAACAAAACCCGAAATAACCATCACTTATGATTAACTGGCTAACTAAGTTTCCTCTCATGTCATTTTTTTAATCATATTATTCTTCTTGGATTTACTTATATTAAACCATACGACTTTGTAAAAAAATTCATGGAGTGCGACCATTTTGGTTCCGCAATCGTTCTCAACAGCATGTTCTAAAAATGAAGGACGGTCTTGGGTTTTTATTGTTACAAACATTTTTTTAAAACAAATTAAAAATGAGTGCATTCACATATACTAATGCAAAATATTCTGTTGGGTCGCACTACAATCTTAAAAATATAACAACTGACACCCTCGACATTTCTGTGACTCAGTCTGACGCCTTTCAAGTAAAGGTGAGTACTCCATTGGACAAATATCTTAACCCCCTATTAAAAAAGACTACATCGCAAAAGTGTGGTTCATCATCCAATGCAGTTTTATCAGAACCAGTTAAACTTTGCTGTGTTTTTATGCAACAACTGGGTGTGGAGTGTCGTATGCTGATCATCTAAATCATCCTGATCCGTTGGTGAGGTCTGTGTATAGATTTCATTTTTATTACACCTTCAGACGTATTTTGTCTGAACTGCAAGCGCCATTACCAAATGACAAACCGTTAATCCATTCAGCAACAGAATACACATGAAGGCTTTTGAAAGGATCTGTAACGATTCAATATTAATGTTAAGACAGACTTTAGACAAAAGTTGGACCGCAATCATGGCTTAGGCACCCCTTATTTTTTGGGGCGTGGACAGAAAGTATAACTATGACTGGAATCCTCCTTACTCATCTTTCTCTCAGGCACAGCTGTTCACCTCGGGTCCATAGAGCAAGAGCATAAAACAGCATGGACAACATTTATCTTAGACACTTCTAAGGGCCTAACTAAAGCAGGAATAGAACGAATAAACGACTCTATTCGTACTTACGTTTGGCATAACTGATTCTTCTTCTGGTTTTGATGCACAAAAACAATACTTAGCAAATTTAGAGGACGCCATTAATTCTACAGTTGATTTACCTTCAACTATAAAAAGGTACCAAAATGTTTTACAATTCGCAAGATCGAAAGTAGACTTTGCTGTTGGCACTGGTTTTTACATGCTGCCTTCTGACCTCAACTCCAGATAGGTACAATAATAAACTACAATAATGAAATCCTTGTGGCAGGCAATGAACAAAGGTCGAAAAAAAACGACATAAATTCTGAGCCAGTAATATTACAAACAATAAAAAAACAAGATGACCCCCAAGATTAAGTCATCCAATCCCCGAGGTCCCAAAGCCAAAGACCGTTGAAGACCACGAAGCCCAAAAAAAATAATGACCATGAATATGAAAGACAGCACTTGTTTTTGGATTAACTGGCCTAGGATTACTCCTTCTTTATCTTACTAAAAATTAACCCGACTATTAAGACAACTAATGCCCATAAGTGCTCGGCCATAAAGCCAACTACTTTGCTTGCAGTAGACAAAATCCAGCTAACAACACCCCCTAATATACCAGTGTAAAGAGTCTATGGCCTTACCGGCTATTTTTTTTAATAAACCCGCAAGATGATCAAGCTGTTTTTTTACCCATGATTTATCAGGCGGTGATGGAGGCGATGGCGGTGGAGGCACTGGACTTTGACCACGCCGCCTGTAATAGCCATCACCAGTGTACTTATTGCAAATCCTAAGGCAGTTATAACACTTGCTAATGTGACTCCCTGCTCTCTAAACAGTGTTCTTATTCGTTCTGTTAGCGTCGTGTCTTCATATAAAATTCTTTGGATAGTTTCTCTTATTCTGCTCACTTGAGTTCGTAATTGTTCTCATAGTAGACAACACTTCTAGTCTTGCTGATCTTTCTGTTCAAGATCATGTAGTCATTGTGTTATTCTTTCTTTAATATCATGTCCTAAGTTGGAGTCGTCAGCCTCAACGAGTTTTTCTTTTTCTCTTTTTATATGCTCATCTAGTTCACCCAGTTTTGCTAAATTGTTTGTTAATTCACCTCTGATGCTTCTCAAAGCATGATCAAGTGCCGTTATTTCTCCGCATGGCAGCGGTGAATCGTGTATTGTTTTTAATGCTGTTTCTTCGGAAAACTGGTTTCTGCTTCTATTGCATTTATTATTTTGCCTGCTGATTGATTTAAATCTTTAAGTTTCCATGTTTTGTATTTGGTTAGCTGTTGGAGATCTTGTAGTGTTCTTTCAAGTCTAGCAACTGTCTCTCCCACCTAATTTTGGTATAGTAATGCCAAGGCGATTCTGTTCGCTCACACTGAGCCTTTGTCTAATTGTACTCTTTTTTTTTAAAAACTTTGATGAGTCTGTTTAGTTGTAAGCTGAACAAGTTGTCCTTGGTCCCTCCTCACAAACAAATGGTCATCTTTTACTTCAAAATCATTAGGGTCTATAAATTCGGGAGGTTCTTGACCTAAACTTTGGTAAATGATCTGACCTTACTTTCTGTTTATTCACGCCGCAATGAGGGCGCCGAGCGATGCTGTGTCAAGGAGTCATTTCACTCATGTCGTCTCCAGGATCAAAAACATCATAATCTTCATCTTCAATGCCTGCCATGTTTTTTTTAAATAATTAACTTTTTATTTTGTTTCATAAAAAAAATGTCAAAGGCATATGGCTCAATTCTGACCCGCATAGAAGACTGAAAGAGCCCTTTGGCGTGAAGGAAATAAACGGAATATTACTGTTCCAAATAATCCATCTACTATTGATGCAGATCAAATTCTTACTGTCAAATTTCCAGACCTAGGAGCAGATAAAGTGATTGTGCCAGGCTCTGCGCACCTTACTTTCAAAATAGAACTTGAATCAGCAACAGACCCAAACAGGACAGTTGTCCAGAATCTGGGACGGGCAATCGTTAAGAAAATGTCTATAAAACTTGAGGGGCAAGAAATATTTTCTTTACACAATGCAGACATATTTTTAATCTATTCTGATTTATGGCTAACCGAGAATGAAAGGGCCGATCTTGCGTTTTCAAGGAATAGAAAATAATGAAGCACTAAAACACAGAATACTTGCTGAAGATGCAAAAGACGGTAACAAGTATGTAGCTGTAAATTTTGCGTATGGAAATCGCTTTTCCATTCCCTTAGATTTTGAGTTGTTAAAATCGCATGCACCATACTTTCAAGGAGCATTAAAAGACAGATTGTCATACGAGCTAACTTTTAATGAATACAAACGTGTTATCAGATCATCAGACACCGAAGCAAAGTACAGCATTTCTGACATCTCGTTAGAGTTTGACGTTGTTAGCAACCCTAATTTAGCAAGGCTGATTGAGCAACAATATCAGTCAAATTAGCAATATTACTCAGAGTAAAAAAAAAACGCGAAAAAATAGAGACAGTGCACGATTGTTCACATGTGAACAGGACGTAAGCAATGTCGTTGGCACGTGCAACATTAGCAGTACGTGTGTCTTGGCCGTTGTAACCTTGTAACAGTGGTGAATGTTGCCGGGTCAGCGTTTTGGCACGAGGAGTGCATTTGCCATGTGGACTACCTACGCCACGTGCATCAATGTGAATTGCAACTCAATGTGGCCCCCATTGTGGGCTATAAATTTCAAACCCCAAAAAGTTCAAATCATCCCTTCCAGAGGCGCCAACATAATGCCGAGACTTTCTCGTCAAGATCGTTGCATAGCAATGGGGCAACTGCAGGCCGGGGTTCCAATGAGGCAGGTCGCTATCGCATTCGGAGTCCACATTTCCACCGTCTATCGCCTTCTGGACCGCTTTCAAGCAAGAAACACCACTGATGACAGACCGAGGAGCGGCAGACCGAAGGTCACCACAGCAGCCCAAGACCGCCATCTCTTCGTCAGCATCGACGGGAGCCTTACCAAACCGCTGCCAACACAGCCAGGAACACCGTCGGCAACCATGGCAGGCCAATCAGCAACAGGGACCGTGCGTCGCCGACTGAACACAGTTGGTCTCCAATGCAGGCGTCCAGCCCGGCGACCTATCCTGACACTCCAGCATCGCCAGAACCGTCTGCATGGGCACAGATCCACGTGCATTGGCGCCATCGGGACTGGGGCCGAGTCCTCTTCAGTGATGAAAGCCGTTCTCTGCGTCGACCCAGGCGATGGCCGCATTCGGATCGGGAGAAGAGCGGGGGAACGCTTCACGGATGCCAACATCACCGAAAGGGACCCATGGGGTGGTGAAAGCATCATGATCTGGGGGCTATCGGCATAAATCGCCGTATTGGGTCAGTCATCTTCCAGAATGTGGGTCCAGGACGTGGTAACGGGGTCACTGCTGTTCAATTTACTCGACCAAGTTCTGAGGCCCCACATCCTGCCGCATTTCCAGCAGCATCCACAGAACCTGTTTCAGCAGGACAATGCAAGGCCGCACACTGCCCGTGCTACGCAGAACTTCCTGAGGCAGAACAACATCAATCTGCTGCCTCACCCAGCCCGTTCTCCCCACCTTAAACCCAATAGAGCATTTCTGGGATGCCCTTCAGAGGCAGTTCAACCAGCTCAACCCCAGACCCCAGACAGCAGCTCAGCTTGCTGTCGCTGTGGGCCAGGTGTTGGTGGCAAGTCCCCCAGAGGCAGACCAACACTCTGGTGCGCTCGATGTACCGCAGGTGCACAGCTGTGATCAATGCTCGAGGTGGTCACACCAGATACTGACATTCTGCTGTTAACACAGGGTCAAGGTCAAGTTCATGTGACCTTATTTTCTACCAGAATGAACTTTGAAAGGACACGTTTGCGGTGTTCGATTGCTTTTTCTCACTTTCTATACCAGTTCAAAGGAATCGGGAGCCAAATTACATCAACATTTCTATACAGTTTGTTTTCGCGTTTTTTATGCCTCTGAGTATATTACGAAAGAGTGATTCATCATACAACATATCCCAAAAGCAAGGCAGACACTATATGGAATTTTAATCTTAGTGCCGCAGCAAGATCACTTAAAGGTATTTTATTGCTGTGTGAAGATGAAGAACCATTCAAAAGAGGAAGTGAAAAGTTTATTAATCCAAAAATAACGAAAGTACAAAGTTCGATTGAGGGTAGTCCTAACCAAATCTACGCTAGCGGGCTTAGACCTTATCAGCATTTTGACGAAATAAGAAAATTATTTGGGGGGGTGGGAGGTGTAGAAGTCCAACAGTAGACCTTGTGTCTAAAGATCTACACCTTCACGGTGTTAAGCTTGATGATTATTTAACAACAAAAATACGGTTTATGGATTGACCTAAGGTCAACAGAGGATAATCAGTTGCATGGAAGTGGGAGAACGGTTAAAGACGTAATAAACATTCAAATTGATAAAGAAAAAGATGGCGATAAACCACTTAATGTACATTTGTTTTTAATATATGATGCGCAGCTGAATATTCAAGATAACAGATTAAAAGTTATACAATACAAAATTATTTTTTTAAAGCATGTCTGTCAGCATTATCCAAAAATACCTAAAGAAGAGATAGTAGGCAACTCTGCTGCTATAGAAAGCCCTAACATAAAAAACCTTCAGATTAACCAACATTACACAAATGCAACAAAAACTAAAAGCGGACCTTTCAAAATACAGCATAACCAAACGAAGGTATTCTGCTGCCTTTAATGCTGTTACATATGTTAATACTGGAACATCAACTATAAGTGCTCTATCAGCAGGGACAAGTGTTGTCTTAGCAAAAAGGTGTTGGTGCACCCGCAGCTTTACCTCTAGGCGGTTTGTCTTTAACTCTTGGCCTGTGCTCATTAGCTGTAAGTACTGCCAGCAAAAAATTAAAAACTAAACTCCAAAAGCACACAGCTATAGTTCAACTAATAACAGCTAAACTTAGTTCCTTCAAACTGACAATAAATAAAGCACTAGCTGACTCAAACATCACAGATGAAGAATTTAGTCGTTTACAGGCTGATTTTGAGGACGACAAAAGACAAAAGTTTGATCTTCAAAGAAAGGCAAGGACAACTTTTTCTCAACAGCCAGACACTGAGCAGATAAAAAAGGAATGTTTAAAAAAGTAAACGAAACATTAAACTCTGTTCTAAACAGCTCACATTAACAACGCCAAAGGGTGTTTATACTTTAGTTTATGAGTCCAAGCACAAAAAGACCATTGATATTGATTCTGATTAAGTTTTTTTTTATTTAAATAAATATTTTGAGTTAGAAAAGAAACTCAGCATGGATAAGATATATGAAGGTCCAGACGAATTGTTTGAAACAATGCTTAAGGAAGAAGATTTATCAAAAGCTTTAAATGATATCAGTCTAGAAGTCATTGATTCAGCAAACGTACAGGCAAGTGTTGTTCATGCTATTTCTCAAGTTCCAGGTAAACTAACAATAGACCCGCCAGATAAATTAATGTTAAAAGTTTTAATCGACTATATAACAATAAATGAAGAAAATCTAGAAGTCTGGGTCTCAACTAAACAGCAGACTATTCTTTCCTCTAATGACTTAAACACCTGGTTGGGGAGACCAGCTGCTTACACAGTTTGATGTGGCCGCTGAAGAAGCCAAAATGAGAGGCTCTGGTTGGTCAGAGGGCGAAGTCATAGAGATCAGATTAAAACAGGCTAAGTATGCGCCGATTGTAGGCAAGTCTTACATTCCACTACCTCCAGCATTAGTTGCAAAAAGAGCAGTTTTAAACATAAAGAATACAGACAACAAATGTTTTATGTGGTGCGATCTTGCAAGGCTTCATTACGTCCGCAAAAAGCAGAGAGAGTGTCTAACTATGAACCTTACATCAATGATCTTAACTTTAGTGGAATATCCTTTCCTGTTTAGTGTGGACAAAATTGACCCTTTTGAAGAACAAAACAAACCAATAACTTTTAATGTATACACATGGTCTGAAAAAAACAAATCTACAGCCGATTAAGTGTCCAAAGAACAGTCCAACGATTGGCGAACCAGACAAAAATCATGTTGACTTACTACGGAGTTTTCACCAGCGGGCTACCGCATTACACATTGAATACGCACAATGAGTAGACTAATGCAGCATACTTCAAAGGAGGGGCATAAACAAGAATTCTGTAGAAATGTTTAACAAAAATTTCCATCCGTTAAAGCTGCAAGCGAACATAAGAAACATTGTATCAGCCCAGTTGACTGTAATACAAAAACCTAATTACGCCCAGAAAAGGCAGTAAAGTTAGTTTTAAGAACTGGAAACGGATGCAAACGAGTCCATATGTTGTTACGCAGACTTCGAGTCGCTTTTGTTCCTTATGAAGGACAACCCCCCAGAAACTTCCCAAAAACAGTCTTTAAAAAGTAATCACAGATTTGTTCATTTGCTTTCATTGTTGTTAGGTCGGATGGCGCTCATTCAACGCCAGAATTTTACAGAGGGCAGATCGGCTAGTGATTTTTACAGCGCATGAAAACAATTGCGTGATGCTTGTTCTAATAATCTGAATTATCTGAAATCAAGATGACACCTGAAGACCAACAACAGTATAAAAACAGCCCCACAATTGTTGGATTTGCGGTTTAGAGCTAATAACTAACAGTGAAGAAGCAACACACCAACAGTAAGAGACCATGATCACATTAGTGGGAAGTTCAGAGGAGCGGCACACAGTAAATGTAATCTTCAACTAAAGTTTGACCAAAGACATGGAAAGCTTCCCATCTTCTTTCACAACTTGCGAGGTTATGACTCTCACCTTATAATGCAAGCAGTAACCAACGTCCCTTTAAGGTAACATGCATTGCACAGTCATCAGAAAAGTACATGTGTTTCACTTTAAGTAACATGTCTTTTTATGACTCTATGCAACACATGATGGGTTCATTAGAGTCGCTGCTATGTCCTTAAAGTCCTCCCCAATAACAGAAGAATATTTTGACCAACTCTTGTTAGAAAGGGCGTTTACCCTTATGAGTACATGAACATTGGCAAAGGTTTGACGAAGATACACTTCCACCTAAAGGCACGTTCTTTTCTAGTCTTAGAAGAAAGGACATCAGTGATTCTGATTACCAGCATGCTCAAGAAGCAGGGCAGAAGTTAGAGTGTAAAACGATGGAGACTATCATGATTCATACTTGATGGCTGACGTTTGTTTTGTTGGCGGACGTCTTTGAAAAATTATAGAAGACCTGCATGAAACATTATAGCCTGGACCCCGCGCATTACATTTCTGCGCCCGTGATGAGTTGGGATGCTTTCTTAAAGTTTACTGGAGTACAGATTGTTTTATTGTCTGCCCTGCCAATGCTTCAGATGATTGAAAACGGATTGCGTGGAGGAAATAGTAGGCGCCCACATCATTACTGTAAAGCAAACAACAATACCTAATGATTATGACCAAGTAAAAGGTCTAACTATTCATGTATTTAGATGAAACAATCTGTATGGTTGGTATGGCGCAATCACTTCCATTACGTAACTTAAAATGTACACAGACGACGATCTGAAAAATATATTCAAAAGGCATTAAGTGGTTGAGCAGTTTAACGCCTGATCGACATCGGGGCTTATTCTAGAAGTTGACTTAGAATATCCTCATGAACCCCATGACCTGCATAATGACTATCCATTACAGCAGAAAAGCCTAAAGATGACAAAAACAGAGCCCCCTAAACTTGTGCCAAATTTTTGGGGGCAAAAAAATATGTCTGTCTTTTACAGACTTCCACAATTTTATTTAAGACATGGTTTGAAGTTGACCAGCAGTTCATCGTAAAAATTTGCTTTGATCAAGAACAGTTCATGAAACCATACATCATGAAAAACACTGATCTCAGAACTAAATCCACAGATGTTCAAAAAAAGACTTTTTCAAGCTAAATGAACAACAGCTGTTTTGGAAAGACTATGGAGAATCCACACAAGCGCAAAGACGTCAATTGGTCGCCAGAGAGAACGATGCAATTAAGCTGATTCAAAACCTTTAATTTATCAGGACTTTAGAAGATTTCATGATCAGCTTTTTGGCATAATGATGAAAAAAAGAAAGTAAAATTGGACAAACCTGTATTTATTGGGTTTACTTTTTTAGAATTATCAAAGCTTTTGTGTTAGAATTTCTTTATGACTACTTTAAAACCCTTGTACCAGAGTCCAAAGTACTTTACACAGATACAGATAGTTTTGTTATAGTATCCCTACTGAAGACATCTATAAAGACGGGAAAATAGTAGGAGCTAAAGGGCATGCGGGATGGTATGACACATCTGATTACCCTAAAGATTCACCTTTACATTCAACTGTTAATAAGAAGGTTTTAGGAAAGATAAAGGGATGAATTATCTGGAGGGGTGATTAAGGAGTTTATTGGTTTAAGGTCGAAAATGTACAGTATTTCGAGCGGGAGAAAACCATTAAGAAAGCAAAAGGAATATCTCGCAGTGATGTGCAGTCAAACATTATCACATGAACAACTACAAAGAAGCATTGTTCATAAAAATACTTTTCATCATGACAACGTAAAACTACGATCTAATCTACATGGATCAAAACAACAGTTGTAACAAAAAAGTCTCTCGACAGCACCAACACAAAACGAGTATTTAATAATCAAGAGTTTTCATATGCAATTTGGACACTGGAGAACGGCATAATTATATATCTTCTTCGTCCGCTTTGTCCGCGGGTTTATATTTTTCCTCAATTTTATTATAAGCTCAATCTATCATTATCCAATTCAAAACAAATTTTTTCTCTGTTTGCTTGATGTGCTCGAATTTTTTTATTATTTCAAATTATTCTTTTCCCCATATTTGATAATCAAAATTTTGGATTTTGGGCTGTAGGAGATCTGGATGCATTGCCATGTGCCGATGAATCCTCGCAAATGTTTCCTTAATAGTAGAACTCGTATCATATGATTCCCGTATAAATTTCCCAAAGGGTCTCTTCCTTTATCATTCTTGTTTCATTCTGCGCTTCCTTCTGAGCTTCTATTTTAGACTCAAATATATTTAGTAAATTAAAAAAATTAATTAAGCAACGGGAAACTGTGTCGGTGGGATTATCCTGCATTTCTGCTTCACAAAAGATCTTTGAGGAGTGGTTGTTTTGTTGTGTCAGTTTCTCGTAAATAATACACGGGCGGTTTTCATTTTTACAATTCTTTTTTATTTCATATGGATCAACACTCCAAACTGGATCGTTCCCCTGATGCGAGTGTCCCCTTCTGCTTCCCCAGGTAAATAAAGGTACCTTACTTTTAAACCAAACGGTAATAGTTTGCTGGTTGTACTGGAGTCCCCTTCAACAACATCTATTGTTTTTTTTTGATTGCTTGTATGTTTTAGCCTGTTAATTTAAATTCTTCTTATTCATTGTGCGCAAAACTGAGGGCAGTTTCTACCCATTCTGTTTTGCGAGAATTGTCAATCAGCTCTCTGTGATACTGGTAGGAGAAAAGTCTTTCAAAATAACTGTTTGTTAAAGTTTTCAACTAAAGCCTGTGATCTGTGGACTCCTGGAATCCCTCTTTTAATGCTAACTCATGTTTTAAACAATAATTGTTCACTTGGCCTTTAAAATTCTTTTCCATCATCAACTTGAATCATTGCGAGGGTAAGTTAACGGGCCTCGTTGATATATCAGTGTATAGCAACAGCAACAGCAGAAGCACTCTTTTGTGTTAATGGTTCCACATCTTTGTATCTTGAAGCTATGGAATGACTGTAAGTGCGTACTTAAATCTTTTTCGTCTAATCGTATCATGGGGTAAATAAGAAGGTCCATTTGATGGGTGTCGTTTGGGCGTTGTATTCACAAAGTGTGGTCTCTGTATTCGTTTGGTGCGGGTAGATAAATTTGCCAGCTTGCTTGTTTAGATAACCATTCCTTCGCTGTTTGTTCACTGACTCCCCTGCTTGGCTTGCTTTTTAATTGCTGTGATTCCTTCCAATATCCTTTGGGCGAATAATAGATTTTGTTCATTTTTATTCAGCCAATATTATGCGCAACAAAATACACAACGGTCATCCCAAAAGGCAATAAACACGATTTCTTGCATCTTTTGTTTTTCTGATGGCTGTAAAAAATCACTGAATTTTGGCGGGGGCAATGTCTCGATTGGTTTGCCCCTTTACTAGATAATATTCTTTTATTGCTTGATCAACATCTTTTTTAAAGTGTAAGCTGCATGTCCTGTTTTTTTTTCAGTTTGTCGTTAATGAAAAACTAACTGCTCAATTCTCTGCTTTTCATAGTAATCTTGTGCTGCGGCTAGTTTTCTCCATAGCTTTGTTATGTCTTTTTCTCTCGCTGTTATCCCGTAGTTTACTAAATGCGTAATTACTTCCGTAAAAGAAGCGCATTCACCACAGCGCCACTATCATCATTACGAGTTTAAGCCATTTTTATAAATGTAATTTTTTTTTCATATTAATACTGTCTGGAATTATTCCTTGCTTAACTAGAAAATCTTTCGTAGCAAATGAAGCTGCAATGATAACAATCAGTTTTGCTGAATCCTCAAAGCCTAGCTTGCCAAGATCTGCTGGTTTTATTTTTAAACAGTTTTACCAAGCATCGTGTATCCTACATTAAAGGGCTCCAATAACAGCAGAATGGTATACAAAAGGGTTGGGAACAGTTTTTTCGGTGTCATTTAAAAAATAAAATAATTATAAATAATAAAAAAACATGAACAGCGACGATCTACTAAACCTTCTGAACTTATGATTACAAATGATCAAGTTGATGACCAAGCTATTATGCCAAAAAAGGGAAAGGGGTGTATTCTTTGGGGGCCGTGTGGAAAAACAAAACAGTTCCTCGAAATGAATTCAGCATAGAACAGATTCAACAGATGTCGCCACAAGACATTGTAAAGAATCATAACAGGTATGAAGCGCAACTAGGGGCGAGAATGGTAAAAAGTGTTGGGGGAAAACGGTTCTTAGTTTATACACTAAACTAGTAGCTAGATTCGCGCCCATTGATTCTGAACAAGATTTTATTATGATTTAACCCAATCCAGTTTTAACAAAGTCATTAGAGTCTCCAGGATGCGATCTATATTACAGATTTGGAACATTACTGTCGCCATGATCATGGGATTAATTACTTTTTTAATCATAATAGATTTTTTTTTCCTTCAAAATGAACGAGCCCGAAAAAAAAAGCAGAATCAGGGGAAAAATTGAATCAGAAAACATTGAATCAGGGGGAGAAAGTGACAGTAACAAACCTCCCCATCCTGGAAAGTGTTGCAGCAGGGGAAAAAAATTAGCAAGTGGAACAAACGAACAAAATTAATATTACAATCACAGAATATAACTCATAATGAAAACATAAACGCCGCCAACACCAACAGTGATGCCGCAGCAAGTTTTTTTTCAATGCCAGCTATAAAAACGCCAGAACAAGAACAAGTTAATTCAAGGCCTACAACACCAAAGTCTTCGTGGAATATTGAAATTAAAACAGTTTTTCATTTTTGGCGCCATTGCTGCAGGGGGGCGGTTATTACGGTTATAAAATATATAAAAAACGCCAGCAAAAACCAAAGCAGTCAAAAAAATCTGAACCACTAAATACAGAAGCCGAAACAAAAAAATAAGCCAGAACCGCCAACAACAAAAGATCATTTTGATCCATTTCAGATGCAATAATACTTTAAGAACTTAATAAATAATTATAAGATAACTTGAATAAGAATTGGTTGTACTTAGAGGATGACTTAATTACGATCTTGAGGCGATTTAAGTTAAGAACTTGAGGTGTCTTAATCAAGTTCCTGAGGTGACTAGAGTAAGAACTTAAAGGTGACTTGAGTAAGAACTTAAAAATGACTTGATTAAGAACTTAAAAGGGGACTTTAGAAAAGAACTTAAAGGTAACTTGATTAAGCACTTAAAATGGGCTTATGAAGAACTTAAGATAAAATAAGTAAGAACTTAAAGGTGACTTGATTAAACACTTGGTAAGACTTGAGTAAGAACTTAAAGGTTACTGATTAAGAACTTGCGTGCATGCGTTTGTGTGTTGGGGGGTGTATGTGCATGCATGGGGGCATACATAGGGATGGGGGGGGGTGGGGTGGGTGCATACTTATTTATGTTTGAATGGGAATTTAACTGCGATAAGAGGGCACCCCGTTAGGAGGCTTGCTAGTTTCACCACTCTTAACTAGGCTAAACGGGATGCCGCACGTTTGACACAGTTAGAGGGCTTGCAAATCTATGTCAAACGTGCTGGCTGCACGTTTGACACAGTTTTGAGGGCTTGCAAATCTATGTCAAATGGGTAGGCATGAACGCCTGTCCTAGTTCTATGGCCTAAGCCCAAAAAAGCACTGTGACTTTGGTAATTAGCGAACAGTGCTACAACCCACTATAATTAACCATAACAACACTGGCTTGGAAACTATGCGTGAACGCTATTTATAGTAACATCAGCAAAGGGTTTTTTCAAACCCCAGCACATGCACCTATTTCACAAGAGTTTCACAAAGAGTTTAACTCTCTCTTTTTCATCCTGACTTAGGACCCGCATTGGCGGAGTTAGTGTTTTATGGCGGCTCTTGATTGCCAGGTAGTACACCTGTCACTGAACATTTGGTGCTTTTTAAATAAAAAGCGCCATTTTTAAAAAATGGAATCATTTCTTCAAAAGTTAAAAGCTTTTCAAAATTAACAACATCTCTTTCAAATATATCGGCTAAATCTTGTTTGAATTAACAACTTTCAAGGTGCTTGTGTAGTTCATCAAAAGTAAGTTTCCCTTTTTTTCTTTCTCCCCACCTTCCAAAAAAGCAATACTTCTCTTTGGTTAAGAGGTAAAGAACTGGGCCCGGCCCGATTTTTTTTTTGTTTAGATACTCCGCCTTTCAGTTGTATTAAACACATGATCATCTATAGCAAGAACTGTTCCTCTGTGAACAAAACACGTCCCTTTTGCATTGGAAGCCATGGCTAAACTGAGGGCGCTGGTTGGGGGGCGTTGGTTCGAGATCGTCATGTCCGGTCCGTGGTATTGCACCTTGCCAAGTCATAAGACCCCAACAACACAAATTAAAGTAATCAGGTGTCAGCCTAATGACAGGTCTCTGTATTTCCATGTCTGTGGAGTATTCTGGCAGTGTGGAAATTTCCTTCCTTAAGCAGGACGACGATGATGATTAAAAAACATGGTGTGATCCCGCCAGCCTTACCCCCCCACCATTGCCTAGTGTTTGTCTGTCTGTCTGTCTGTCTATCTACTTCGTTTTATAAGATTTATCAGCTAGGATAGTGTGTTGAATTTAAAAGACTTAGAGAACAATTAAAGTTTGTAGGGTTTTCTAGTTAGAGAACTAAAAAATACCTGCCTAGGGCAGCCGCCCCAAACTGGTTGAGGGTGGTTGAGTAGGCTTGGTATTTTTTAGTTCTCTGTCTTTAAAAAATGAAAAATATAAAAACCAAACAGAATTAAGTAAATATATTTGGAAGCTGAAAAATAAAAAAATAGATTACAACATAAACATTGAAAATTATAAAAGAGCAACACCATACAACAACATTTGTAAAAAATGCCACTTATGTACTACAGAAAAGTGGCTGATATTATGTAAACCCCACCTAGCATCCCTGAACTCTAAAGTAGAAATGATAAACAATTGCAGGCATAAATGGAAATCTTTGTCAATGCACCAATCCGTAAACACGCCCCCCTGAAACCGCCCCAAAAAAGAAAAAAACCGGCAGGCCACGTGCCACATGCACAGAAACTCACATGCCCACACACCACAATATATAACACCGGTGGCGTGCAAATTGTACCATGAGGAGAGCGTTTTAGCTTGAAACAAGCTTGTAGGTTTTACCCCTTCATTTTAAAATTTTAGCAAGGCTGTTTGAGCAACAATATCAGGCAAAATTAGCATATCATACTCAGAGGCATTAAAAAACTCCCCCGCAAAAATTGAGACAGTGCACGATTGTTCACCATTGTGAACAGGACGTAAGCAAATGTGTTGGCAGTGCCACATTAGCAGATACGTGGTGTCTTGGCCGGTTGTAACCTCGCCGTAACAGTGGGTTGAATTAGCCGGTGTCAGCGTTTTTCGTGCACGAGGATGTGCATTGCCATGGACTACCTAGCCACGTGCATCAAGGTGACTTGCAACCAATGTCGGCCCCCATTGTGGGGCTATTAAATTCCAAACCCCAAAAAAGTTCAAAATCATCCCTTCCCCAAAAAAAACAAAAAAAAAATAAGAGGCCGCCAACATAATGCCGAGACTTTCTCGTTCTAGATCGTTGCATAGCAATGGGGAACTGCAGGCCGGGGTTTCCAATGAGGCAGGTCGCTATCGCATCTCGGAGTCCACATTTCCACCGCTATCGCCTTCTGGACGCTTTCAAGCAAGAAAACACCTCTGATGAAGACCGACAGGAAGGACGCGGAGACCGAGGGTCACCACAGCAGGCCCACGACCGCCATTCTTCTTAGTCAGCATCCGACCGGGCCAGCCTTTACCAAAACCGCTGCCAACACAGCCAGGAACACACCGTCGGCAACCATGGCAGGGCCAAGCAGCAACAGGACCCGTGCGTCGCCAGACCTGAACACAGTTGGTTCTCCAATGCAGGCGTTTCCAGCCCGGCGACCTATCCTCGACACTCCAGCATGCCGAAGAACCGTCTCTGCAGAGGGACAGATTCCACGTGCATTGGCGCCATCGGGGACTGGCGGCCCGAGTCCTCTTCAGTGATGAAAGCCGGATCTGCGTCCGACAGGCGATGGCCCGACCCGGATCTGGAGAAGAGCGGGGGGAGAATAGGGGGGAACGCTTCACGGATGCCAACATCACGAAAGGGACCCATGGGGGTGGTGAACGCAATTCATTGATCTGGGGGGCTATCGGCATAAATCGCCGAATTGCGGCCAGTCATCTTCCAGAATGTGGGTCCAGGGACGAGGTACGGGGTCTCTGCTGTTCATTACATCGACCAATTCTGTGGCCCCCAACATCCTGCCCGCATTTCCGCGGCATCCACAGAAACTGTTTCAGCAGGACAACGCAAGGGTCCGCACACTGCCCGTGCTACGCAGAACTTCTGAGGCAGAACAAACATCATCTGCTGCCTCACCCCAGCCCGTTCTCCGACCTTCAACCCAATAGACAATTCTGGGATGCCCTTCAGAGGGGCAGTTGAACAGCTCAACCCCAGACCCCAGACAGCACTTCGCTTGCTGTTGCTGTGGGCCAGGTGTGGTGGCAGTCCCCAAGAGGCAGACCATCACTTGGTGCGCTCGATGTACCGCAGGTGCACAGCTGTGATCAATGCTCGAGGTGGTCACACAAGATTACTGACATTCTGCTGTTACACAGGAGTCAAGCGTCAAGTTCATGTGACCTTATTTTCTTACAGAATGACCTTTGAAAGGACGCTTTGCGGTGTTCGATTGGCTTTTTTTCTCACTTTCTATTTACCAGTTCAAAGGAATCGGTAGCCAAATTACTATCAAATTTCTATTAAAAACCAGGGGGGTTTTGGTTGTTTTTTCGAGTTTTTTATGCCTCCTGAGTATATTAGAAAGAGTGATTCATCACAACATATCCAGAAGCAAGAATGACGCTATATGGCATTTTTGTTTTAGTGCCACAGCAAGCAAGATCGCCCTTAAAGGTATTTCTGCCTGTGTTGAGATGAGAACCATCAAAAGAGGAAGTGATAGTTTATTAATCCTAAAATAACGAAAGTATACAATGTTCGGGTGAGGGTAGTCCTAACCAAATGCTACGCTATCGGGCTAGTCATCATCATTTTTGACGAAATAAGAAAAACATTGTTGGGGGGGTGGGAGGTGTAAGAAGTCCAACAGTAGACCTTGTGTCTAAAGATCTAACAACCCTTCACAGTGTTAGACTCGATGATTAAATTTATCAACAAAATACGGATTCGGGATTGACCTAAGGGCAACAGAGGATAATCAGCTGCATGGAAGTGGTGAGAAACTGTTAAAGTAACGGACATAAACATTCAATTGATAAAGAAAAAGATGGCGATAAACCACTTAATGTACATTTGTTTTTAATATATGATGCGCAGCTGAATATTCAAGATAAACAGATTAAAAGATATACAAAACCTAAATTATTTTTATTTTATAAAAAGCATGGTTCTGTTCAGGTTTATCTCAAATGTGCCCTACAGGAGCCCAGAGTCGCCAAAAGAAGGGGTAGTAGAAACCCTGACATAAAAACTTTAAGTTTAACAAACATTACACAAATGCAAACAAAAACTAGAGCACAAGACTTTCAAAATACAGCAAAAAACCAAAACGAAGGTCTGCCGTAATGCTGTTTCATATGTTAAACAGGAGCATCGACTGTTAGGTGCTCTATCAGCAGGACAACGTGTAGGGCCTCTTAGCAACAGGGTGTAGGGTTGTGCCCGCCAGCTTTAACCTCTAGGCGGTTTGTCTTTAAGATCTCGGACACTGTGCTCATTAGCTGTAAGTACTGCCAGCAAAAAATAAAAACTTATACTCCAAAAGACCAGGCCATGGTTTCAACTAATAACAGCTAAACTTAGTTCGTTTCCAAACTGACAAAAATTAAGCACTACGTTGACTCAAACATCACGGATGAGAATTTTTAGTCGTTTGTACAGGCCGATGTTGATGACTCTAAAAGGACAAAGTTTGATCTTCAAAAAAAGGCAAGGGCAAGTTTTTCTCAACAGACCAGACACCGAGCAGATAAAAAAGGAAATAGTTTTTAAAAAAAGTAAACCCCAAACGAGACATTAAACTCTGTTCTAAACAGCTCACATTAACAAACATCAAAGGGCGTTTATACTTAGTTTATGAGTTCCAAGCACAAAAAGACCGTGATCTTGGATTCTGATTAAGACGACTTTGGAGACGACCCTGGAGTCGATGACGTTGTATTTTGTTTATTTAAATAAATATTTTCAGTTAGTAACGAGAAATTAAGATGGATGCCAGAGATATAGAAGGGACCAGACGAATTGTTTGAAGGAATGCTTAAGGAGGAGCGTTTGTCAAAAGCTTTAAAGGATATTAATCAGAAGTCATTGATTCAGCAAACGTACAGGCCAGTGTTGTTGTTCATGCTATTTCTCAAGAATCCAGGTAAACTAACAATTAGACCGCCAGTTAAAAGTAATGCTAGCTGTTTTAATCGACTATATAACAATAAATGAAGAAATCTAAGAAGTCTGGGTCTCTCAACTAAACAACAGACTATTCTTTCTCCTAATGGATTAAAAACACCTGGTTGGGCAGGACCAACTGCTTACACAGTTTGAGTGTGGCCGCCTGAAGAAGCAAAATGAGAGGCTTTCGGTTGGTCAGAGGGCGAAGTCTGCGTGATCAGATTAAAACAGTTAAGGATGAGCCGATTGTAGGCAAGTCTTACATTCACTACCCTCCCAGCATTAGCGCAAAAAGAGCAGTTCGTAAACATAAAGAATTCGACAACAACATGTTTTATGTGGTGTGTTCATGCAAGGTGCATTTCGTCCGCAAAAAACGCAGATGTGACGTGGATAACTATCGGCCTTACATTCCAATGATCTCTAAACTTTAGTGGAATATCCTTTAGAGAACTATTAAAATGCCATCCAATCATCCGCCCTCCCGCTCCGGGTGAGTTAGGATAGGCCATTTTATAGATTCTCTGCCCAAGTAAAACCCTAACAAAACAACAACATTTGATAACATCATCAAACGATTCAATACATCATTTTCAACGCCGCCTCTGTGTTTCAGGTGGAATAAACCAACTGTGTGTCTCGGCACGAGTAATCTGACGGAATGGTAAATGACGGGGGCAACACCCCCAAATTGCTAGTGCTTGATAGAGAACTTGTAAAGGGCGGGGAGACTAAGAGCTGGGGCTTGCCGCACGCACGCAACCAAGCTTCCTCTACTGTTGCTATCTTTCTCTCGTCATTTGGCTTTTTGGAGGTTGGTGCTTGTTGCGGGTCTGTGTGGTTTTCAGTGAGAAAAAGTTTTTACAGTAAAAGCTTTTGCTTGTGTGGTTGATTTTTATTTAATCAAAACAGGATACATGTTGCAAGATAGCATCTTAGAGAGAGAGGCTACCCTTGATTCACAAACCGTTCATCAAGAATTGTTAGATTTCTCAAAGCAAACTAGTAGGTTTAATTCTTCCCGAGGATAATGGAGCGGCCAAAGTAGTTTGACTGCAAGCATCAACTTTTTCTTCTTGATGGATACATCTCTTTTCTCCACAATAAAAGCTGTCATTTTGGAAAAAATTACAAAGTGAAGGTCCAATCTGGAAAGTAAAAACTGCCTCTTTCCCCGTGCACCAAAAAGAAAAACTTGAATCATTGTATGAGGAGCAAGCACAAAAACAAAAAATTGGACACCAGAAGAACTCACCAATACTTGAATCAAAAGGGTGGCTGTGAGCATGACAGTTAAAAAAAGAAGTTTTTGTGTTTTGGCTTGCAGAGGATATACACGTCTTTAGATGTTGCTATTGACAAGCTGACAGCAAGGGTACTACAGCTTTCAACCAGGCAGGAAGCGACAACCATGTGCTTTAACCTGCCAATATGGTTGGCTTTTGGAAAATACTTTCAAAAGGTTTGTTCAAAAGAAAGCAAAGTGGAGCGCACACCGCAAATGGGGCGGTGGTGGGAGAGTACATGTTGGGATATCTCCTTCACCATTCTCGCAAACTGAGGGATATTGCTCGCTTGTGGGCCCCTATGATAAAGGTTTTCAACAGTTGGTCTTTCTTTCTTGGAGGTCTACTCCATGCGGAAGGTGGCTTTAAAAACAATGTTCTCAAGCAGCGAGGATCTTAGAAAATATTGGTTAACTACCCATAACAATGCAAACCAATGCAGGTCGAAACACAATTGTTCTCAATAACCTCATTCATGACATTAAGCAGTAAGGGAAGAAATCAATAAAGCCGCCAACACCTCTGTTAGAGCAGTCAAGGGAGGCCGTCAGCCAAGCAGTGAAGAGGGAATTGGCACTCTGTCAAGCCAGCGCTCTAGTAGGGAGCGGGCAAAGGTTATCTGCCAGCCGATCAATGAAGGGATAATTTTAGGAGTTCTAGTCAGACAGGAACTGGTAACTCTGCCAAGCCAGGCTCCCTGTAGGAGCGCCAATCTTTATTTAGCAAATATGTTAGAAAGGTAGATCAGAATCTTGATCTGAAACATGGAGTGAAAATTCAACTTGCAATCTTTTGTTACAACTTATAGAAACCTGCACACCTCCTTTGTACTTTGGCTGCCTTTTTCAAGCCGGCACAAGTGTGTACTTTACTTCAACTGTCTTGTTTATTAAATCAAGCTTTTGATTAATTGCATTGGTGGCCGGCTTTGAATAATCTTCAGTTTGACAGAGAGCCCGACAGGGCCCGGTTGTATTTACGGGCTTAAGCGCGAACCATATAATCCTTTCACATTTCACCATGCAAGCAACCTCATATTTCTTATATGTTTGTGTGTGTGTTTCGTGCGTTGTGGTGCGATGCGGATCTGCTTGTATTATGCTGTTATTGTTGTTGTCGCTGCTGTCATTGTTGGGTTGTTTTCTGTTGTTTTACTGATAATAAATATATTATCCCCCGCCCACCCCCACCCCACGCATGCACACATCATGTTACTTCTAAGGTCTACTCAAGTCATCCAAGTAACTTTTAAGTTCATTACTCAAGTCGCCCTCAAGTTCTTACTTAAGTCACTTCTAACGTTCTTACTCAAGTCACTTTTTAGTTCTTAATTAAGTTTTTAAGTAAACTCGCCTCAGTTTTAATAAGTTTTTGAATCAAGTCACTTCTAAGTTCTTACTCAAGTCATCCCAAGAGTCATAAACTAATTCATCCTCCTAAGTACAACCCAAGTTCTTATTCAAGTCAACTTATAATTATTTCATTAAGTCTTCTAAAAGTATTATTCCATTTTAAATGGATCAAAATGGATTCTTTTTGTTGTTGGTGGTTCTGCATGCTGTTGTGTTGGATATTGTATTTAGTGGTTGAGATTGTTTGGACTGCTTTAGTTTTCGCAGTCTTTGTGTATATATTTTTTTATAACCGTAATAACCGCCCCCAAGCAAATGCCGCCAAAAATGGACAATTGCTTTAAGAAAAATATGAAGACTTTGGCGGTGAGGCAAACCCTGTTGTTGTTGTAGGTGTTGAACCAATCTTGTTCTGGTGTTTTTAGAAGCTTGGCATTTGAAACAACTGGCTGCGGCTCTAGCACTTTTTCTTTCGAGATATATTATGTGCTTTGTAATTTTAATTTTTATTTGTTTGTTCCACTCTGCTAATTGTTTTCCTGATTAACGCGTCCAGGATTTTTACTGATCAATTTTCTACAAGATTCAATGTTTACTGATTCTGCTGATTTTCGGGCTCGGTCATTTTGAAGGGAAATAAAATCTATATGATTAAAAAGTAATTCAATCCCATGATTAGCGTCGATAATAATGTTCCATATATGTAAAACCAGATCACATCCTAGAGACTCTAATGACTATTGTTAAAACTGGACCCTGCCGGTTAAATCTAATAAAATCTTGTTTCAGAATCGAATTGGAGCAAATTCTACTAAACTAGACCACCTTTTAGTGTGACAAACTAAGAACGTTCCTGTCTACACTTTTTACATTCTTGATCCAGTTGCGTTCATACCTGTTATGATTACTTTCTAATGTCTTGTGTGCTACACATCTGTTGGAATCTGTTTCTATGCTGAATTCATTGCCGAGGAAATGCTTTTGTTTTTCCGCCCATGCTGCAAGAATACAAACCTCTCCTTTTGGGGCATAACAGCTTGGTTATCAACTTGTTCATTTGTAGTACAGGAGGTTTAGGCTGCCTGTAGCTGTAGTAGATCATCGCTGGTCATGTTTTTTAATAATTATATTTATTTTATTTTCTAAAAATGAGCACCCGAAAAAAACTGCTACCAAACCTTGTATCCATTCTGGATGTTATGGAGGCATAAGTGTAGGATACAACAATGCTTGGTAAAAGCCTGTTAAAAATTAAACAGCAGATCTTGGCAAACTAGACTTAGAAGACTCAGCAAGCTGAGTCGCTGTTTTAAGCAGCTTCATTCGCTACGAAAGGGGACTTTCTAGTTAAGCAAGGGAATAATTCCAGGACAGTATATAAGTATGTTAAAAATTAAAACAAAATACATTTATAAAAAATGGCTTACTCGTAATAGATGATAGGCGGTTGCAGTAGTGAATGCGCTTGCTTTTGAGCGGAAAGTAATTACGCATTTAGTAATAACTGTGGGATGACGGCGCACCAGAGAAAAAGACACAAAAAGCTATGGAGCAACTAGCAAGCCTGCACAAGATCACTATGAAAAGCAGAGAATTGAGCAGTTAGATTTTATTAACAACAAACTGAAAACACAGGGGCATGCAGCTTACACATTTAAAAATGTTGGACCAGGCAAAAAAGTAATATTATCTTGAAACAGGGCAAACCAATCGAGAAATGCCCCACCAAAATTCAGTTACTTTTATCAAAACCATCAGAAAAACAAAAGATGCAAGAAATCTGTTTATCGTCTTTGGTATGACCGTTGTGTATTTTGTTGCACATAATCATTGGCTAAATAAAAATGACAAAATCTATTATCGCCAAAAGGATATTGGAAGGGAATTCACGGCTATAAAAAAAAGCTAAGCAAAGCAGAGGAGGTCAGTGAACAAACAGCAAAGCGAATGGTTATCTAAAACAAGCGATTTGGCAAATTTATTTACCTGCACCTAGACGGAATACACAGACCACACTTTGATGAATACAATACGAACGACACCCATCAAATGGATCTTTATATTTACCCCATGATACGATTAGACGAAAAAGATTTATGTACGCACTCACAGTCATGACATAGCTTTCAAGATACAAAGATGCAGAACCATTAACACAAAAGAGTGCTTCTGCTGTTGTGTTGCATACAACTGATATATCAACGAGGCCGCTAAACTTATCCTCGCATGATTCAAGTCGATGATGGGAAAAGAATTTTAAAGGCCCAAGTGAATCAATTATGTTAAAACACAGGAGTTACCATTAAAAGAGGCATTCCAGGAGTTCACAGATCCACAGGCTGTAGTGAAAACTCTTAACAAACAGTTATCTGACAGACTTTTTTTCTTTACCAGTATCACAGAGAGCTGCTTGACAATTCTCGCAACACAAGAATGGGGTTAAGAAGACTGCCTCCAGTTCAGGGCAATGAATAATGAAGAATTTAAAGGTGCTAAAAACCAGTACAAGCAATCAAAAAACAAACGATTGGTTGTTGTGAAGGAGAGTCTTCATCCGGCAAACTATTACGTTTTGGTTTATAAAAGTAAGGTACCTTTATTTACCGGGGGAAGCAGAAGGGGACACTCGCATCAGGGCAAACCGATCCAGTTGGAGTGTTGATCCGTATGAAATAAAAGAATTGTAAAAATGAATCGCCCGTGTATTATTTTACGAGAAACTGACACAACAAAAACAACCAGCTCCTCAAAGATCTTTTGTGAAGGAAGAAACTGCAGATAATTCACGCAGAGCAGTTCCAGTGCTTAATTACTTTTTAATTTACATAAAATATATTTGAAGCTGTCTAAAATGGAAAGCTCGAAGGAAGCACAGAACGAAACAAGAATGAAAAAGGAAGAGCCGTGGAATTGATACGGGAATTATGATACGAGTTTCTTATTATTAAGGGAAACATTTACGTGGATTCATCGGGCTCATGCTAAAACATCCGATCACCTACAGCCAAAATCCAGATTTTGATTATCAAATATGGGGAAAAGAATATCTTGAAATAATAAAAAAATTGAGCCACATCAGCAAACATGAAAAAATATTTGGTTGAATTGGATAATGTTATGATTGAGCTTTAACAAATTTGAGGAAAAAATATGAATAAATCGAGTTATAACAAAAACTTGCGGAAAGATATATAATTATAAGTTCTCCAATCGATTGCATATGAAAACTCTGGATTTAACAAAACTGTTTAGTGTTATGCTTCCTATCTATGACTTCTTTTGTTACAACGTTGTGTTGAATTCTCATGTAGATTAAGATCGCTGTCTTTACGTTTTGTCTTGATGAAAAGTATGTTTATTGAACAATGCTTCTTTGTAGTTGTTAAGGGATATGTTTTGACTGCACAACACAGCGAGATATTCCCTTGCTTTCTTAAATGGTTTACTTCTGCGCTCGAAAGACTGTACATTTTCGACCTTAAACCAATATAAACTCCTCTTAATCACCCCTCCAGATAATTCATCCTTCATCTTTCCTTAAACACTTCTTGTTAACGTTTTTGAAATGCAAAGGGGAATATTTCAGGGTAATCAGATGTGTCGTACCCATCCTGCATGGCCCTTTAGCTACTCCTTTTCCATGTCTTTATAGATGTCTTCAGTAGGGGGGATATCTATAACAAACCTATCTGTATCGTGTAAGTACTCTGGACTCTGGATACGAGGGTTTAAAGTAGTCATAAAGAAATTTCTAACATCAAAAGCTTTGATAATCTAAAACAAAATGGATATGAAATTTAGGTAGGGGAACAGTAAACGATAATCAGTAAACAAGTGGGGTATGTTTTTGCCTTCCATAAGGAAACCTAACACAGGCAGTAAAAATTTATTCAAGACTGGCACCATCCTTTTAAACTAGAATAAAGTCAGACAAATACATGGTCGAAACAATCTCAAAAGTGGGGGAAAAAAAAACAAGCGCAGGCCCAACAACTGAACTGTCTGGCAAAAGATTTGGACTTGAGAGGGGGGAGGGGAAGTTTGAAGATGGAGAAACTGGAAAATGAAATTTAAAAAAAAAAAAAAAAACTTACCAGATATGAAAACTCTTCTCTAAGCTGCATAAGGGAACATCGCATCCCTTTTGAAGGCAGCGATATATTTGTATTGCCTGCTCCGAGGCCTTCGCCGCTGCGCAATCGGGACTCATTCAGGGAGACACGGCTGGTTCTACCAAACAAGTAACCCAATAAATACAAGGTTTGTCAATTTGACTTTCTTTTTTTTTCTCATTTATGCAAAAAGCTGATCATGAAACTTCTAAAGTCCTGATACATTAGGTTTTTGAAGTCAGCTTAATTGTTCGTTCTCTCTGGTGACAATCTAAATCTATGCGCTTGGGCGGATTCTCCATAGTCTTTCCGTAACAGCTGTTGTTCATTAAGCTTGAAAAAGTCTTTTTCTGAAAGCATCTGTGGATTTTAGTCTCTGAGATCAGTGTTCTTCAGGATGTATTGTTTCATGGAACTGTTCTTGATCAAAAGCAATTACACGATGAACTGCTGTCAGCTTAAACCATGTTTCAATAAAATTGTCAGAAGTCTGTAATGACAGACATAATATTTTTTGCCTCGAAGATTAGCACAAGTTTAGGCGGCTCTGTCGGATTCATCTTTAGACTTTCTGCTTGCTAATGGGGTAGTCATTATGCAGGGGTCATGGAGTCATGAGGATATTTCTAAGTCAACGTCTAGAATGAAACCACGCTGTTGATCTGCGCCAATCTGCTCAACACCTTTAATGCTCTTTGCCATTATGTGTACCGCCGCTTGTACATTTCAAAGTTGCCGAAGTGGAAGTGATTGCGCCATAGCCCAACATACAGAATTGTTTGCATCTAAATTACATGAGATAGTTAGACCTTTTACTTGGAATCTAGTCGTCCAAGTAATTGTTGTTTGCTTTACAGTAAATGATGCGAACGCCATTACTAATTCCTCACGCCAATCCGTTTTCGATCATCTGAATCATTGGTAAATCGGACAATAAATCAATCTGTACTCCCAGTAAACTTTAAGAAAGCGTTCCCAGCTCATCCCGGGCACAGAAATGTCAATGCGCCAGGATCCAGTCTACTAATGTTTCATTGAGGTCTTTCTGTAATTTTCAAAAATATCTGCCGACAAAAATGTATCAAGCATCAAGTATGAGTCATGATAGTCTTCCATCGTTTTACAATCTAACTTCTGCCACACATCTGAGCATGCATGGTAATCAGAATCACTGATGTCCTTTCCTCTAAGACTAGAAAAGAACGCGCCTTTTGGAGGTAGTGTATCTTCGTCAAACCTTTCCCAACTGTTCATGTACTCATAAGGTGTAAATTCCCTTTTCTAACGAGTGTTGGGTCAAAAATATTCTTCCTTATTGAGCAGGACCTTTCAAGCGACATAGCCAGTGACTCTAATGATCCCATCCATGTGCTGCATAAGAGTCATAAAAAGACATGTTATTTAAAGTAAAACACATGTTACTTTTCTGCATGACTGTGCAATTGACATGTTATCCTGAAGCGTTTGTTCTACTGCTTTCATTATAAGATGATGGTCGTAACATCGCAAGTTATGAAAGCAGATGGGCAGCACCCCCCACCCCCTTCCATGTCTTAGGAATAAAGTCTCTAGTTGAAAGATTGCATTACTGTGTGCTGCTCCTCTTTGGGAACTTTCCGCTAATGTGATCATGGTCCTTACTTTCGGATTCGCTGATTCTGAGGAGCAGGCCTAAACCACAAATCCAACAATGTGTGGCTAGGAGTTCATACTGATGTTGGTATTCCAGGCGTCATTAGGATTTCCGATAAGTTAGATTATTAGAACAAACGTTAACGCAATTGCTGCATGGTTTTAAGAAGTATTATGACAGCATCTGCGTCCTCTATATAATTCTGGTTTTGAATGGGCACCATCGACCTGGCATAATGAGGCAAATGAACAAATCTGGTGATTATCATTAAGACAGTTTTTGGAAGCTATCTGTGGGGTTAGCCCTTCCTAAGGAACAATAAGCGACTCGAAGTCTGGCGTAAACAACGTATGGACTCGTTTGCAGCGTTCTCCAGTTCTTAAAACTAACTTTAGATCCTGGTGGGGGCGCGTACGCGTTAATTGTTCTGTATTACAGTCCACAGGAACTTTTACAAAGTTTTATATGTTCACTCGCGGACTGAACAGACGGAATTCTTGTTAAACATTTTCTACAGAATTCTTGTTTGTGACCATTTTTGAAATATGCTGCATTATGTTTGATTCATCAGTGGTATCAATGTGTAATGTTGAGACAGCCTGTTGGCGAAGGCATTAGGAGTAAGTGCACAGGGGCTTTCGGCGGATCGACTATAGTTGGGGGCTGTTTTAGACACTATAATAGGCACAAAGATTTGATTTCTCAAGCCATGTGGATATACACATAAACAGTTATTGGGTTGTTTAGTTCTTCTACTGATCAATGGAATCCACGCTCAACAGGAAAGGATAAAGGATATTCCACTTAAAGTTAAGATTATTGATGTAAGGTTCATAGTTAGATATCTCTCTGCGTTTTTGCGGACGTTAATGCAGCCTCGCAAAGAACGCACCACATGAAAACATTCTGTTGTCGAATTCTTTATGGTTTAGAAACTGCTCTTTTAGCTACAATGCTGGAGGTGGTAGTGGAATCGTTGAGCCTTACCAACATCGGCGCATACTTAGCCTGTTTTAATCGGATATCTAAGACTTTCGCCTCTGACCAACCAGAGCCTCTCATTTTGGCTTCTTCAGCGGCACATCAAACCGTGTAAGGCGTTCGTCTGCCCACCCGGATTGTTAAGTCATTATGACGAAAAGAATACCTGTTGTTGAGTTGAACGACCCGGACTTCTAGATTTTCTTCATTAATTGTTTATTATAGTCGATTAAACCCCCCCCCGCTAAGCGCCCTAACATTACTTTAACTTGCGGGTCTATTTGTTAGTTTACTGGAACTTGAGAATAGCATGTGCAACGCTTGCCTGTACATTTGTTGGATCCAATGACTTATAGATTAATATCCGTTTAAAAGCTTTTGGACAAACGCTCTCCTTAACCAGCCATTCCTTCAAAACAATTCGCTTGTCCTTCATATATCTCAGCCAGGTGAGTTTCTTTTTCTACTCAAAGTATTTATTTTAAATTAAAAAAATAATTACTCAGAATCAATACTCAACAGTCTTTTTGTCCTTGGACTCATAAACTAAAGTATAAAACGCCCTTTGATGTTGTTAATGTAGCTGTTTAGAACAGAGTTTATGTCTCGTTTCCTTTTTTAAAAACACATTCCATTTTTATCCTGATCGGTGATTGGCTCGTTGAGAAAAACACTTGCCCTCGCCTTTTTTTGAGAGACAAACTTGTGTCTTTTATAGTCATCAAAATCGGCCTGTAAACGACTAAATTCTTCATCCGTGTTCGTTCTGATTCCAACTCGCGCTTTATTTATTGTCAGTTTAAAACGAGCTAAGTTTAGCTCGTTATTAGTTGTTGAAAATAGCTGTGTGCTTTTGGAGTTATAGTTTTTAATTTTTTGCCAGCAGCACTTACAGCTAAATGAACCAGGCAAGAGCTAAAGACAAATCCACCTAGAGGTAAAGATGCGGGACTTGCACCAACACCTGTTGCTAAGAGGACTACACTCGTTCCTGCGATAGAGCTCTCAAAGTCGATGCTCAGTTATTAACATATGTAAACAGCATTACAGGCAGCAGAATACTCTTCGTTTGGTTTTGCTGTATTTTGAAAGGTCTTGCTCTAGTTTTTGGCTTGCATTTGCGTAATGTTTGGTTAATATGAAGGTTTTTTATGTTTGGGGTTTCTACTATCCCATCGTTTTGGCCGGCTTGGCGCTGTAGGCACATTTGGATATACTGAACAGGACTTGCTTTTTAAAAAAAAAAAAAAATAATAATTTAGTATTGTATATCTTTTAATCTGTTATCTTGAATACTTCCATCGCGCATCATATATTAAAAACAAATGTACATTAACTGGTTTATGCCATCTTATTCTTTACAATTTGAATGTTTATTCCGTCTTTAAACAGTTTCTCCCACTTCATGCAACTGATTATCATATGTCGATCTTAGGTCAATCCATAAACCGTATTTGGTTGTTATAAATATCATCAAGGCCTAACACTTGTGAAGGTGTAGATCTTTAGACTTAAGGTCTACTGTTGGATTTCTCACCTCCCACCCCAAACAATTTTCTTATTTCGTTCAAAATGATGTATAAGGTTTAAGCCCGCTAGCGTAGATTTGGTTAGGACTGCCCTCAATAAAAACATTGTACTTTCGTATTTAGGATTAATATAACTTTTCACTTCCTCCTTTTGAATGGTTCTTCATCTTCACAACAGCAATAAAATACCTTTCAAGCGATCTTGTGCGGCACTAAAACTAAAATTCCATATAGCGTCATTCTTGCTTCTGGGATATGGTTGTATGTGATCACTCTTGCGTAATATATTGCTAATTTGACTGATATGTTGGCTTCAATCAGCCTAGCTAAATTAGGGTTGCTTAACAACGTCCAAAACTCTAACGCGATGTCAGAAATGCTGTCCTTTGCTTCGGGTGTCTGATGATCTGATAACACGTTTGTATTCATTAAAAGTTAGTTCATATGACAATCTGTCTTTTAATGCTCCTTGAAAGTATGTGCATGCGCTTTTAACAACTCAAAATCTAGGAATGGAAAAGCGATTTCCATACGAAAATTTACCGCTACATACTTTTGCCGTCTTTAACATCTGACGGCGCCTATTCTATGTTTTAGTGCTTCTTCATTTTCGATTCGTGAAACGCAAGATCAGCCCTTTCGTTCCCGGTTAGCCATAGATCAGAATAGGTTAAAAATATATGTCTGCATTGTGTAAAGAAAATATTTCTGCCCCTCAAAGTTTTATAGAAATTTTCTTAACGATTGCCGTCCCAGATTCTGGACACTGTCCTGGCTGTTGTTAGTTGCTGATTCGGAGATCTTATTTTGAAAAGTAAGTCGCGCCTGAGCCTGGCACAATCACTTCATCCGCTTCCCAGGTCTGGAAGAAATTTGTCAGTTGAATTTGATCGCCAACAATAGTAGATGGATTATTTGGAACAGTAATATTCAGTTTATTTCCCTTCCCACGCCAAAGGGGCTCTTTCAATTTCTATGGGGTCACAGAAAAATTGAGCCATATGTTTGTGACAATTTTATTTTATCAAACAAAATAAAAAGTTAATTATTAAAGAAACATGGCAGGCATTGAAGGTAAGAAGATTATGGTGTTTTTGAATCCTGGAGACGACAGATGAAATGACTCCTTTGACAGAGCATCGCTCAATGATTCTCCATTGCGACGTGAATTTAACGAAAGTGCGGCCAGATCATATTACCAAAGTTTAGGCCTTAGAACCTCCCGAGTTATAGACCCAAATGATTTTGAATTAAAAGATGGTAGGCATTTGTTTTGATGAAAAAGCGGCCCCGGCCGGAGAACAAAACTTGTTTTCGGCATACAAATAAACGAAGACCCCATCAAAGTTTGTAAGCATGATTCAATTAGACAAAGGATTAGGGTGGATGGAAGATCAAAATCGCCTTGGAATTGTTAGACCAAAATTTAAGGGGAGAGGCTGTCTCTAAACTTCCACAACATACTACAACAAAAACGCCCAACAAGATAACCAAACACAAAACATGGAACTTCAAGATTTAAGTCAAACATCAGGCGAAATAATAAATGTTAATAGAAGCAGAAACCAGTTCTTCAGAAGAAACAGTACCAAAAACAATTGATGTTTCTTCATTGCCTATGAGAGAATTATATGCCCTTAATCGTACTTTAAGAACCTTCAGAGGCGAATTAATATAACATGCAGCAAAAACTGACTGAACTAGATGAGCATATAAAAAGGAAAAAGGAACACAACTCGTGAGGCTATTGCCGCAAAATTAGGGCCTGAAGTTAAAGAAAGAATAAACCCTAAGACTAAAGCGAACTTGAAGAACTGCGATAAGTAAGAAATAGAGTGTTGTCCTACTAACGAGAAACAATACGAAATCCAACGTGAGCAGAATAAGAGAAACTATCGAGGAATGTTATATGAAGACACAAAGCTAGCAGAACGAATACGAAACACTGTTTAGAGAGCAAGGAGTCACATTAGCAGCGTTATAACAGCTTTAGGATTTGCAATAAGTACACTGGTAATGGCTATTACGGGTGGTGGTGGTGCTTGGCTAGTGCCTCCCCCGCCATCACCTCCATCACCGCCCTGATAAAATCATTGTTAAAAAAAACAGGCTTGATTCATTCTTGCGGGTTTATTAAACAAAATTAGCCGGTAAAGGCCGTGGAGGCTTTACCAGGTATATTAGGGGGGGTTGTTAGCTGGCTTTTGTCTATACTGCAGCAAAAGTAGATGGCTTTATGGCCGATCACCTTATGGACATTAGTTTCTTAATAGTGGGTTACTTTTTAGTAAGATTAAAAGGCAAGTACTCCTAGGCAGTTAATCAAAAACAATTGCTGTCTTAACATATTCATGGTCATATTTTTTTATTACTTCTTCAACGGTTCTTCGGGGCCTTTGGGCCACGGGGATTGGATGACTTATTTCTTGGGGGGGTCAAACTTGGTTTGTTTACTGCTCCTGCATATTACTGGCTCAGAATTTATTTCGTTTTTCCGACTTTCTGTTCATTGCCTGCCACGAGGATTTAATTATTTGTAGTCTTATTATTGTTACCTATCTGGAGTCTGAGGTCAGAACGGCAGCATGTATAAACCAGTGCCAACAGCAAAGTCTAATTTCGATCTTGCGTATTGGTAAAACATTTTTGTTACCTTTTAATACTTGAGGTAAATCAACTGTAGAATTATGGGCGTCCTCTAAATTTGCCTAAGTATGTTTTTGTGCGTCCAAAACCAGTGAAAGGCATCGGTTATGCTTCGATGCGTTTTGTGCTTGCGAACCTAGCAAACCACCAAACGTAAGTACGAACAGAGTCGATTTATTCGTTATATTCTGCTTTAGTTAGCGCCCTTAGAAGATGTCTAAAGATAACTCGATTGTCCACTGCTGTTTATGCTCTTGCTCTATGGACCCGAGCGTGAACAGCGATGCCTGAAAGAAAAAGATGTGTAAGGAGGATTCAGTCTATGTTATACTTTCTCGTGCACGCCCCCCCCAAAATAAGGGGTGCCCTAACCATGATTGCGGTTCCCGCTTTGTCTAAAGACTCGTCTTAACATTAATATTGAAATTCGTTACAAATCTTTCAAAAGCCTCATGTTTATTCTGTTGCCCTGAATCGGACTTATTAAAACCGGTTTGTCCATTTGGTAATGGAGCTTGCAGTTCAGTCAAAATCCGTCTGAAGTGTAATGAAAGACATCTGTACACTGACCTCACCAAAGGATCAGGATGATTTAATGATCAGCCATACGACACCCGCCCACACCAGTTGATGCACAAAACACCGCAAAGTTTACTGGTTCTGAATAAAACTGCATCGGACTGACTAAAACCACACTGTCGGGATTGCGGTATTTTTAATAGGAGGGTTAAGATAAGCTCTTCATTGGAGTACTAAACCTTTACCTTGAAAGCCGCGTCAGACCTGAAATCACGAACATGTCAAAGAGTCTTCAGTTGTTATATAGCTTTTAAGGTTGAGTGCGAGCCCAACAGAATATTTTGCCCTTAGCTATATTTGTATGCACTTCATTTTTATTTCGTTTAAAAAATGTTTGTAACAATAACAACTCAAGACGACCTTCGTTTTTTAGAAACATGCCTACTTACTAAACAATTGCGGGGCCAAAATGGTTGCGCTTCATGAAATATTTTACAAAAAAGTCGTATGGTGTATAATAACCGAATCCATGGAGAATTATAAGATTAAAAAAGTTAATAACTAAAGGTCAATTAGTTAGCCAGTTAACCATACCTGACTGGATTTATACGGGTTTTGCTCTCTAAAAGAAGCAATGGCAACTTTGACATTACTCTCAAACTTAACAATGCGAATCTACAAAACAATGTTGGCCTTCAAAACTGAACAAGAGGAAGTAGTGTACGATTTTGGATAAAGAGCTAGCTTAAAATGATTCTTGGCTTTACAACTGCCGATGGTCCATTATAGTTTTAGAGTCTGCAGCAAAAAAACTACTTATGAGGGAGAGAAAATCGCTCGATCTTGCATTACTTTCATACTCTATGTTCATTTGGATGAGCTAAACACTGATGAAAAACTTAATATGATGGAAGGCCCTCAACTGTTTTAAGAGTCTTCCATTGAGGAAAGCTGCATATTGCGATTATCAAATTTACAATTCCCTAATTTACAGTTTAAACGATTAGTTTGTGGGAGGGTCGGATCATTTAATATAAAAATCGCAAGACAAAGCAGGGAAAGTTGGGAAATGTGATAACCTACACATTGTTTTAGAAATAATAATAATTAGTTGTTCTAAAAAATGCTCAGCGCGGGGCCAGAAGATTCAGGATTTACATTAGCGCCTGTAGGTGTATAAAACTTTAGAAATTAAAAGACCTTGCAGACGTTGCGGACTTTTGAAGCAGAATGGAGAGATAGGCGCTTTGAAGGTTGGAGTACTACTAAAGAGGGCGATTATAAACGCAAAGAAGGTTGGCGGACAACAAAAGTTTCCTAAAACTAGACAACAACTGCGCAATGATAGAAGCAAATAATGCTGCGCCGTATGAATATAAAATAGTTCGAAAACCTGACAGCAAAGGCACTTAGAACCATATTTAGAATGGGACATAAATTTGAATTCATAAGCCCCATTTACATTTTTTAACCATCAAAAAAATTTCAGACAAGCATTCAAATCAGGTCCTTTACATGTAGTCTTATGCCAAGAGACAATAGTCGGAAAAGAATTGAAATAACGCTGTATGCGAAAAAACAGTACCTTCCTCCACAGAAAGAGAAACGGTTTTGAAAGATGGCTTCTTACAAAATTACAGTTCATTCCAACAAATGGAAATTAGGAGACACTGTTCACAATGATATTTGAAATTTCGTCTTAAAAGAATGTGGGAGAGGGATGGGGTGGTTGTGGGCGTTATGGACGTCCTTCTTAAAAAGGAATTCTCATTAGCTGGCAAAACTTAGACGGTTGACAGTCTTAAAGTTACCGTCGTCGTTCTTTTCACAAATGGCGAGGAAATTAAGGGACATAACAACAAGCAAAATAAGATCAATATTAGTCTAAATAGAAACATCTTAAAGCACCTAAATTTGGAATTAATCTTACACATTTAGACCCTCAAAGGGTTTTATTATACTGAACAAGTTTTGACAGAGAGCATGATAAAAACAATAAACTGGATTAGATTAAAATTTCTGTTATAAAAAACTATGGAGCAGTTTTTTTAAACTTTATGACAAAACTCCTCAATGTTCATTAATTTGTGGACAAACTGGGTGTGGAAAAAACAATATTTGTCCTCGACCTATTCAAACAGTTTATCGTCTACTAATTTTGATTATATTGTGATTTTTCTGTCCAACACCTAAAGGAACAAAGCATATCATGATAGAAAGGTTTATTATGGTGTCAGACGATGAAGTAAATTTAGTTGTTCCTAGCAATAAACCTGAAGTGAGTGTTTAGAATACTTTGATAAAGTGTTTGAGGGAACGCTGCCACTCTTTATTATAGATGGACTGTTCAGCAGAAAAGATTAGTTAAAAAGAGAAACACTTTGCAAAACTGGCTTTCAGCGGAAAGACATGATGGGATAAGTTGCTGTGAGATTTTATGTCAAAAATATAGCTCCGAATTTAAAAGACTTTAGGGAACAGTTAAAGACTGTAGTGATATTTCACATGAAAGGACAGGACATTTGATGAATGTCTGCACGAAAATGATGTTATTGAAAATGATCAGGAAAAAAAAAGGATTAAGCAAAAATGAAATTGAAAAGTCTTAGTAAAATAGGAATGAAAACGGATAAATCCTACCAGTAAGGTTGTTTTGTTGGGTTTACTTGTCAGGAGAACTATAAAAAATGCCTATCCTAAACTCACCCCTGTTTCTGTTAGCCGTGGACAAAATTGATTCAGTTTTGAAGAACAAAACAAAACCAATAACTGTTAATGTATAACATGGTCTGAGAGGGCAAAACAAATTGGTGCCTATTAGAGTGTCTAAAGACAGCCCAACATAGGCGATCCGGCCAAATAGTCCATGTGGACTTACTCCTAATGTCTTTCGCCAAACAGGGTTGCCTCAACATTACTATTGATACGCGCAAAGAGTGGACTATGCATCCATACTCAAAAAATGGGCACAAACAAGAATTCTGTAGAAAAGTTTAAACAAGAATTCATCCGTTCATGCCGTTGCTGAAAATAAAAATGGTAATAGCCCCAGTTGACTGATAATACAGAATAATTACGCCCCCACTGGATTTAAAGTTTAGTTTTAAGGAATTGGAAACGGCTGCCAAACGAGTACATAATTATGTTGTTTACGCAGACTTCGAGTCGCTTATTGTCCCTTATGAAAGGGCCAATCCCACAGAAACTTCCGAAAACTGTCTTACTGAGCAATCATCAGATCTTTGTTCATTTGCCTTCATGGTATGCTCAGGTCGGATGGCGATCATTCGTACCAGAATTCTATAGAGGACACGATGCTGCAAAATACTTCTTAAAAACGCGTTGCAGCAACGTTGCGTAACGGCCTGTTCTAATAATCTGAATCATCTCAGACATTATTACGACGCCCTAAGACCAAACAACAGTAAGACTCAGCCACCTCACTGTTGGATTTGTGTTTAGGAACTACGCCCAAGAGTGAAAATCCAACAGTAAAGACCATGATCCATAAGCGGAAAGTTCAGCGGAGCAGCGCACAACAACTGCAATCTTCAACTAAAGTTTGAACCAAAGACATTGGAAGCCTTCCCATCTTTTTATAACTTGCGAGGTTAAGACTCTCATCTTATAATGGCAAGCAGGTAAACAACGACACCAGCGCCACCAGGGAATTCAGGATAACATGCCTTGCACAGTCACTAGAAAAGGTACATGGTTTCACTTTAAATAACATGTCTTTTTTATGACTCTATGCAACACCTAATGGGATCATTAGAGGCGCTGGCTATGCCCTTAAAGTCCTGCCCAATAACAGAAGAATATTTTGCCCCAACTCTTGTCTGAAAGGGCGTTTACCCTTATGAGTAAATGAAACAGATGGGAAAGGTTTGACGAGATACACTTCCGCCTAAAAGACGTGTTCTTTTCTAGTCCTTAGAGGAAAGGGCATTGTACGCTATGCTCAAGATGCGTGGCAGAAGTTAGAGTGCCCACACAAAACGATGGGGGGACTATCATGTTCATACTTGACAGGCTGACGTTTGTTTGTTGGCGGGACATTTTTGAAAATTACAGAAAGACCCTGCCATGAAAAACATTATAGCAGGATCCGCGCATTACCATTTCTGCGCCCGGGATGAGTGGGATGCTTTCTCTAAAGTTTACTGGAGAAAAGATTGATTTTTTGTCAGATTTACCAAGGATTCAGATTGATTGAAACAACGGATTCGCGTGGAGGAATTCGTATGGCCCCGTCGCATTCATTACTGTAAGCAAACACATACCTCTAGATTATTATGATCCCGAGTATAAGGTCTAACTATCTTATGTATTTCGATGCAACAATCTGTATTGTTGGGGCTATGGCGCAATCACTTCCATTACGTTAGTAACTTTAAAATGTACACTGGCGGTATTAAAAACATCCAAGATTTGTTAGAATGAACAAAATTGGCATACTCTTACAGACTGATCGTTAAAAGAGGGTCTTATTCCAGAAGTTGACCTTAGAATATCCTACAGAACTCACATGACTACATAATGATCTACCATTAGCAGAAGAAGTCTAAAGATGCAATCAACAGAGCACCGCCTAAACTTGTGCCTAATCTTCGTGGCAAAAAAAAATATGTCTGTATTACAGACTTCTACTATTTTATTTATGACATGGTTTAAAGTTGAGAGAGTTAATCGTGTATTGCCTTTTGATCAAGAAAAAGTTCATGAAAACCATAACATCATGTGAACATGATCTTAGAACGAACTAATCCACGATGCTTAAGAAAAAGACTTTTTCAAGCTGATGAACAACAGTGTTTCGGAAAGACTTGGAAAATCACACAGCGTAAAGAGGTCAGAATTGGTCCACAAAGGAGAACGAGGCAATTAGCTGACTTTTCAAAAACCCTAATTATCAGGGTACTTTTAGAGATTTCATGATGGGCTATTCTTTCGGCATAATGATGAAAAAAAAGAAAGTACTTGGACAAACCTGTATTTATTGGGTTTACTGTTTTAGGAATTTATAAAAGCTTTGAAGTTAGAATTTCTTTTATGACTACTTTAAACCCTGTATCCAGAGTCCAGAGTACTTTAACAGATACAGACAGTTTTTGTTATAGATATCCCTACTGAAAACATCTATAAAGACGAGGAAATAGAAGTAGCTAAAGGGCATGCGGTGATCGGTATGGAAGATCTGATTACCCTAAAGATTCGGCCTTTGCATTCATGTTAATAAGAAGGTTTTAGGAAAGATGAAGGATGGAATTATCTGGAGGGAGTGATTTAAGGAGTTTATTGGTTTAAGGTCGAAATGTACAGTCCTATCGAGCCAGGAGGAAAACCATTAAGAAAGCTCAAAAAGGGACTATCTCGCCAGTGTGTGCGTCAAACATATCACATGACAACTACCAAAGAAGCAATGTTCAATAAACATACTTTTCATAATGACAACGTTAAAAACTACGATCTAATCTACAGGAGATCAGCACACAACAGTTGTAACAAAAAGTCTATTGACAAACGAGTACTTTGTTAATCCAGAGTTTTCATATTGCAATTGGGACTGGAGAACGGCATAAATACATACCTTCTTCATATTTTTTCCCAAGTTTTCTAATAGCTCAATCATATCTTAACCAATCCAGTCAACTTATTTTCCATTTTCTGGATGCGCACTCTATTTTTTTTATTATTTCAAGATATTCTTTTCCCATATTTGATGATCAAAATTTGGGAAATTGGGTTTGTAGGTGATTGGAAGGCATTGGCCATGTGCCGATAAATCCTCGTAATGCGTCCTTAATAATGAATTATTCGTTAACATAGTAATTCCGTCGTTATCAATCCAAGTTCTCTTCATTTATTTCTTGTTCGTTCTGCGCTTCCTTCTGAAGCTTCCAATTTTATGTAAATTAAAAAATTAAGTAAGCAACTGGAATGTGTCTGTTGGATTATCTGCAGTTCTTCCTTCACAAAAGATCTTTGAGGGGCTGGTTGTATTTGTTGTGTCGTTTCTCGTAAATAATACCGGGCGGATTCCTTTTTACAATTCTTTTTATATCATATGGATCAACAATCCAAACTGGATCAGTTGCCCTGATGTGACGTGTCCCCTTCTGTTCCCCGGTAATTAAGGTACCTTACTTTAAACCAACGGTATAATAGTTTGCTGTTGTTACTGGAGTCTTCGCAAACATTATTGTTTGTTTTTTTGATTGCTGCGTACTGGTTTTAGCCCTTTAAAATTCTTCATTATTCATTGCGCGCAAAACTGAGGGCAGTCCTTCTAACCCATTCTGTGCTTGCGAGAATTGTCAATCAGCTCTCGGTGATACTGGTAGGAAAAAAGTCTTCAGATAACGGTTTGTTAAAGTTTTCAATAAAGCCTGTGATCTGTGAACTCCTTGGAATGCTCTTTTTAATGGTAACTATATGTTTTAACAATATTGATTCACTGGCCTTTAAATTCTTTTCCATCAACGACTTGAATCTGCGAGGAGATAAGTTAGCGGGCCTCGCTGGTCTATCAGTGTATGGCAAACAGCAAACTTTAAGAAGCACTCTTTTGTGTTAATGGCTTCTGATCTTTGTATCTTGAAGCTATGTCAATGACTGTGCAGTGAGTACTTAAATCTTTATTGTCTAATCGGTATCATGGGGTAAAATATAGAAGATCCATTTGATGGGTGGCGTTCGGTATTGTATTCACAAAGTGTGGTCTCGCTGTATTTGTCTTAGGTGCAGGTAAATAAATTTGCCAAATAGCTTGTTTAGATAACCATCATTTGTGTTTGTTCACTGACTCCCGCTGCCTTGCTTAGCTTTTTTATTGCCGTGATTCCTTCATATCCTTTTGGCGAATAATAGATTTTGTTCATTTATTCAGCCAATATTATGTGCAACAAAAATACACAAACGGTCATGCCAAAGACGATAAAACACGATTTCTTGCATCTTTTGTTTTCTGATGGTTGATAAAGTCACCGAATTTTGGGTGCGGGCAATGTCTCGATTGGTTTACTGTTATAAGAAAATATTCTTTTATTGCCTGGTCAACGTCTTTAAATGTGTAAGCCACATGTCCTGTTTTTTCAGTTTATCGTTAATAAAATCTAACTGCTCAATTCTTGCTTTTCATAGTAATCTAGTGCAGCTGCTTGTTGCTCCAAGCTTTGTTAAGTCTTTTTTCGCTCGCCGTCATCTCGCAGTTTACTAAATGGTAATTACTTCCGCTAAAGGCAAGCGCATTCACTACTGCGCCGCCGATCATCATTACGAGTGACGCCATTTTTATAAATGTATTTTTTTTAATTTTACTATTGATACTGTAGGGAATTATTTCCTTCGCTTAACTAGAAAATCTTTCGTAGCAAATTGGAAGCTGTTATAACAGCAATCGCTTCTTTGTTGAGTCTTCAAAGCTAGCTTGCCAAGATCTGTCGGTTTTATATAACAGCTTTTACCAAGCATTGTGTATCCTACACTTTAGAACCCCCAATAACTGCAGGAAATGGTATACAAGGTTGGTAACAGTTTTTTCGGTGCTCATTTTTAAAAAATAAAATAATAATTAAAAAAAAACATGAACGGCGCACGAACTGCTACAGGGTAGCCTAAACTTCCTGAACTTATGATTACAAATGATCAAGTTGATGAACAAGCGGTATGCTAAAAAGGAACGACTTGTATTCTTTTGGCCAGAATGCGGAAAAAAAACAAAACAGTTCCTCGGAAAAATGAATTCAGATAGAACAGCATCCACAAATGGCCGCACACGACATTGTAAAGTATCACAACAGGGTATGAAGCGCAACTGGGATCATCATCATCATCATCATTCTCTTGCCCATGATGGCGTAGAGGAGGAGATGAGAGACACTCTCGAAGCCAGGCAACGCCCATCCGGCCCTGACCTCTGCTGTCGCATCAGCGTTAGGGCCATCCATCCTGGTCCATTCTTGGATGGTTGTCCATCCAGCTTTGGCTTGTCGTTCCCTTCGTCTGCCGCCTTCCAGCGTGCCCTGGATGGGACTGTTTTGGGGCAGTGAATTGTGGGTATGACATGCCGAACCACGGACAGCTTCCTCTTCTTGACTGTTGCCAAGTGGGGTTCTTGGGGGCCCGCAAGTGATGTTATTTGGCTCTCACAACGGTCGTTTGTCTTCCGGTCTTGCAAGAGATCCAGAAAGCAAGCACTGAAGCATTTAGTTTCAAAGTCTGGATTTCTTGGTGGTTCTGCTGTCATGGTTCCAGCTTTCGCAGACCATTCAGCAAGGATGGAACAAGCACCAGGGACTTGTACAGCTTCATCTTTGTAGGAAAGTGATCTCCCTGCTCTTCCAGATCTTGTTTGCTTTGCCTTGCTGCTGTTCGATCGCTAGTCTGGTCTTGATTTCTGTTGTAGAGCGACGTTCTTTGAGTGAGGTGGCGCCAAGGTATTTGAAAGCGCCCACTTCTTCAAGATGTTGTCCGTTCACTGTAGATTTCTGCCATGGGTGTCTGGTTGTGCTGTTGACCAGGACTTTGCTTTTTTCTGTGCTCACTTCCATTCCATATGCACCTGCCATTTCTTCCAGTACTCTTTGTCAGGTCTTGTAGTCTTCGTTGCTGCCTCCCATCAGGTCGATGTCACTCTGCGAACTCAGATTCTTGATGATTCTTCCTCCGATGGAGACAGCTGGAGTGGAAGTCATGGAGGGTTTCACGGATGATATTTCTTCCAGGAAGAGATTGAACAGTACGGAGAGACGGAAGATAGCAGGGCAGCCTTGACGGACTCCAACTGTGGTCTTGAAGTAGTCACCTATCTGGTTGTTGAGGAGGACTGCGTGCTGGCGGTGTTATTCAGCGCCTGGATGGTTTGGACGAGACCCTCCTCTATGCCAAAACTTTTGAGAGCACTTGCCCAGACCCTTGTGCCACACCCTGTCAAACGCTTTCCTAAAGTAAATGAAGTTGTGGAACCGGTCCTCTGATGTTGAGATGTTTCTAATCAATTTTCCGGCAGGTGGTAGATCTGTTTTACTGTGCTTCTGCCTGCCCTGAACCAGCTTGTTCTTCCGGCAGGTGTTCTTCCGCCTCTTTCTTCCAGTGATTCAAGATGACTTCTGAGCATGATTTTCCTGGTGTGGCTAATGAGACTTATTGTTCTGTAGTTCTGCATTGGTGTAGATTTCCCTTTTTGGGCAGGGGGATGATGAGTGATTGAGTCCATCTGTGGGCCACTGTTTTGTCTCCCAGATCTTCCTGACAAAAACGTGTTTACTAGAGTGACCAATTCCTTCCTCCAGGTTTGGCAGCTCTGCTGGAATATTGTCTGCTCCAGGTGATTTCCTGCCGGAAGGCTGCCGATGGCTTTCTTCCACTTCTTCTTCATCACTGGTAGTGGGTCAAGACATGGTTAAAAAGTGTAGAGACAAAGGGTTCTTGGTTTGTACACTAAACTAGTAAGTAAATTTGCGCCTATTGATTTGAAACAAGACTTTACTGTATGTTTAAACGAAGGATCAGTTTTAAACAAAGTCATTAGAGTCTCTAGGATGTGATCTATATTTAACAGGATTTTGGAACATTATTGTCGCCGCTAATCATGGGATTAATTACTTTTTAATTTTTTTCATATAGATTTTGATTCCCTTTAAAAATGACCGTGCAGAAAATCAGCAGAAATCAGAAAACATTGAATCAGGTGGAGAAAGTGACCAGTAAAAAGACTGGGCGCGTTGCTTGCAGCAGGAAACAAAATTAGCGAGTGGAACAAAAAAGAAAATTACAGTTACAATCACAGATTATAGCCCATAATGAAAAAGTGCTAGAGCCGCCAGCCAGTTGTTTCAAACACCAGACTATAAAAACGCCAGAAAACAAGATGATTCAAGACCTCCAACACCAAACAGGGTTGCTTACCCCCGCCCAAGGTCTTCGTGGAATTTTCTTAAAGCAAATTGTCAATTTTGGCCAGCTAGCTGTTGGGGCGTGGTTTATTACGGTTATAAACTATATAAAAAACGCCAGCAAAAACCAAAGCAGTCAAAAAAATCTCAACCACTAAATACAGAAGCCCAAACAAAAAGCATGCAGAACCGCCATCAACAAAAGATCATTTGATCCATTTCAAAATGCAATAATACTTTAAGGAACTTAATAATAATTATAAGTTAACTTGAATAAGAAAACTTGTATTGTTACTTAGGGATGACATTAAGTTAAGAACTTAGGGGTGACTTAAGGTGACTTGATCAAGAAATTATTAAGAACTTGAGGGAGACTTGTTTAAGAATTAATTAAGAACTTGTGTGGTGACTTTGATTAAAAACTTTAACATGAAACTTGAGGTGACTTAATTAAGAGAACTTAGAAGTTTACTTGATTAGAACTTTTAGAAACGACTTTTTTTTTTTTTTTTTTTTTAATAGGCACACATAACAGAAAGGATTTCATGACAACAGCGACATTATTTACAAACTCAAACAAAGTCATGTAACATGTCACTAGTGTCCCTCCTAATATACATCATGACATTTAGAGAAAAAGTACGTTACATAATCATATTTCAGTCTTAATGTTCAATTTGATGCCAAGGTCCGGACAACACGCAAAAAGAGAGGAAATTATATTCTATGCTATTATTAACATTATTTTTTTATTCTTGTATTTAGTGGTATGTAAGAAACCATTTTTGTCCGTTATTCTGCATAATTCATCTCCATCGAGTACATGTGTTCTCAGTTTTATGTCTATAGCCATAATTCCTTTAGAAAACATTATTAGGTTGGGTTTCATCTTATTAATTCACATTTGTATATGAAATATTTTCCCATTAAATGATTAAGTCAACATATCATCAGTTTTTGTTTTCTCAGCAGTGCCAAAAACAATATAAGCTCTACATTAATGACAATCTTTCACAGTGTGAACACTTACTTTTTAGAGTATTTTCAAGTTTTTCCAGAAAAGTATGTGCAAATTCACATTCCTCAAGTAGTGACTAGTCGAATCTTTCTCTCTATTACAGAAAGTTACACATGTCATATCCACAACCTGCAACTTTTCATAAATACTGTTTGTTACTAAAAATTCTGGACATATTTAAGCTGGAACCATTTCAGTTGGTATTTCTATCTCATTTTTCTTAATTCTTTTTAGTACGTCTGTACAATTAATCGGGGTATATTAAGGCGCTGTTCCATTTCATAAAAGAAGCTGATGTTTACAACTTCAAATGTTCTTCTATCATAATATCAAGTGAAATGCGTGCCCCTTTAGTGGGCTACAAATTTTTTGTAAAAACGCTAATGTTCTGTCCATTACTGGTATTACTGTCGAGTTTTATTGACATTTTCTTCGCATGTCAATTTATTGAATGTACGCAACTTATGTTAAGTTAGGAAAATTGACCTCAGATCCCAGCTTTCGACAGTGTGTGACGGCTAATAAAGTTACCATGTCGTCTACGTAAATGTTTAACCAAAAATATATTGTTCTTCATCCATTCTTGTTAAAAGAACGGTTTATTTCCACTTTGAACTTTTCGTTACAAAAAAATAGGTTCAATAGCTAGATCGGTGTTATTTTTATTTCTGCACGGTTGCAAAAAAAATTTATATGCCTGAAAAACATCTCTCCAAAAATTATTTATTTTGCTTTGTACAACTCTATCTGGTCATATGAATCAAGGGCATCGATTTCAGGAATAATGATGTAGAGTACTGTTTTCCATTTACAATTTTGCACGTATACTTTCCTAATCCCAGGCGATTTTAAGGCTTGGTATATATATTAAGATTAGGTCATACCCTTAGGCCCTCTTTCCACAATATTTTTGCACCGAATTATTTTCTTTTTTAATTTTATCATTTTTGTTGTTCCAAATCAAACTTGAAACACATATTTTGCAACATATCTATCGGTGAGTCTGGAGGGTTGGGCAGGAGATCCACAAATATTAAAGTTTGATAGCACTATGCTTTTAGCACTGCTATTTACCTAGAGGTGTTAATTACTCTTTTTGACCATATTTTAAATAAATTTTTAACTTCTAAAAAATTTATCTTGTCAATTGATTTGAGTCATATTTGTCAGATTATTCGTAAACCACACCCCTAGGATTGTAAATTTTTAAAGGGTTCCATTCCATTTTAGATAAGGGTAAGTACGTGTTCGACGAATTCTTTTTACCCTAAACCAAACATTTAACGTTTTTTCATAGTTTAATTTAAGTCCAGATATTTGCTCAAATTCATAGCGATCTGTGAACAATTTTCATTATGATTTCTTATCTCCTTCCAAGTGTGAAACGGTGGTGTCATCTGCAAACTTATTTGTCTTGAATTCTGTATTTTTTAATTTTATGCCTTTAACATCTTGATCTTGCCTTATTTTGGTTTGCTAGTATTTCGGCCATAAAACAACACAAATAGGGAAGATATAGGATCTCTGTCGGCATCCTCTTCCAATAGAAAATCCTGAACGGAAACCTTCCGATTCACTATACATAAGACTTATCTTTTCATTAAAAAGATAATTCCATTGCCTGTATTCCTTTCCGAACCGAAAGCACGTAGAACCCAACTCATGTATGACAGTCAACAGAGTCAAAAGTGCTTTTTCGGAAATCGACAGATATAATAATCCAGGCAATCCGCGGTTCACCTCTAAAGAGTGGAATTTCATCATATATGGTTTTTTAAAACTGTCTCTATGATCTACCGGGGAATGAAAACCTGACTGGCTCCTCAATTATGATTTGGGGGTAGAAAACCATTTTATTATACACTGCAATACAGGCAGAAGCAATTTTAATAAGTAACATTTAGAAAGGTGAAAATTGGTCTCCAGTTCTTTATGTTTCTCGTGGCTTATCTCCTTTTGGTAAACAAATTATTATACTTCCTTTTTGTGTTTATAGACAATTCGCCTTTTATTGTATCCCTCGTTTAATGACGGACAACAAATCCCCCAATTGTCTTCACTAAAGTATTTTAAAAAAATACTGTCATACAATCTGTCCCAGGACTTTATCATTCTCATGTTTTTTAAGACCTTTTGGGTAGCTTTCCTCTAAGGTAAATGGTCCCTCCAACGCATCGGCTTCTGCTTTGAGTTAGTTTGGGTAGATTATTGGCATATTTTTCAATTTCAATATGTTTTACTTTCTCTCTGCATATAATATGTTTAAAATAGTTCTTTGTTTCTTTCTAACATTAGGTCCGTGTCTGTTAAAGTGTTCCTTTGTTCGTGACTATAGTTGAGCATTCTTTTGCTTACAAAGTTTCTTTTTTCCAGTGAGCAGAAGTATTTGTTACTTTTTCCCCTTGTTGACGCCCCATCTTGCCCTGGGGACCTTGACTATTATTCCTTTCCATCTTTGTTTTCCTAATTCATTCAATCATCTTTTTTCTTTTTCGGGTTGCCAACGTCCGCTCCAATTAAGGAGTTTTGCTTTCAAAGCTTGAATTCTTTTTCAATGTGTTTTTCTTTCTCATTTATGTTTTTATTATTATGAATGCTAAATGATATGTTTCTGCTCTTATTTCCATAATCAGGAGTTCTAAGAATAACTGGTCTGAAACTGAGAATGAATTTGGTTGTTTGGAGATTTTATCAAGAGAATTTCTACGTATGTAGTAGCGCATATTGTTCCTTAATTTTCTTTAATTCTTTATAAATAAGGTCTATTATATCTTATCTTCAAAAGGAAAGGAGTTAAATTTCCAAAAACCTTTATGTTGTCTTCTTTTCTAAAGGCAAGTTTATATATACCAAAGAGGGGATCTGTTTTATATCCAAATAAGATATACAGCATTCTTCAATATTAGTGAATTAATGATTCAGACACTAAAAAGAAATCTAGCCTGCTTTGTTGGGAGGGGTTTTATCTCTTCTCCATGTATACAGTATCGTGTCCTTCATTCAAACTCTCTCCATATATCAACTAGCTCTAGTTTTGTCATCATTTAAGCTAAACTAACTTTCCTGCGCATGTCTGCTGTTATTGATATGTTTATAATTTTGATAGTGTCAATACTAGGGTTAATACAAATTCCAGTCTCGGCTATTATTATGTTGGCTATGTTTATAATTCTTACTTACTTTCACACTGTATGCGTTTCAAAGAAGGATGGATACTCTTTATTTGGTCCATAGATATTCACCAAAATTTAAATCTTTTCCATTGTATTAATAACCAGTATATTATGTAATTTACCCCTGAACCTCTTTAATTAATTTCTTTATTTTGATTCAATGTTATATTGAAGAAGTATTGCCACGCCTCTGATCTAGAATTGTTAGAAGGCAAAACACACTCGTATCCCCATTTCACTTCTTATTTGGCGTTCTAATTCTGTGTGAAATGTGTGTCTTGTAGAAAGTAAATAGAGTACTGTTTTTGTCTTAAAAACTGAAACAGTCCTTTCTTTTTTGATATCCCCGAGACCCTGGCAGTTCAAAGATGACATTGACAATTAGAATCCATACATGTTCAATTATAGTTACTTTTTTTGTATGATTCTTATCTCTGTTGTGTGCCTATGTTTTTCCGTTAAGCTGAACACAACAAATACTGACAAATGAACAACTAAGATCAAAAACATACAATTTTCAACAACAATGACAATTAGAAAAAGACAAAAAAACATATGCACATACACAAATGCTACTGAAAAAACAATCTACCAGACTACAAACACGTACAATTTTAAGTCAAAAAATGAAGTCTAAATTTGCTTGACCAACGCAGGGCGAGCGGGAGGCGAACAGAGAAGAAGAAGAAGTAAACGAAGAAGAAGAAAAGAACAAGAAGAAAGAAGATGAAGAAGAAGACAAGAAAAAGGGACGCACTTGACCTGTAAAGGCAATGGAACATATAGATACAAGCATAAATTCAAACTAAGTCCAAGCCTGACTATTTCGTAAGAAAAAAATGAAACATAGGCTTTCCTTCTGTAAGCTGATAAAATAAGTGAAATAAGCGAGCGCTCACACACATACACCATAACGCGCGCCGCAGTTCACACATCACACACACTCACACAAACACACACACACACACACACACACCACACACCACACCACACACACACACACACACACACACACACACCACACTCACGCTCGCACGCACGCACGCACCCTCCATAACAAGAAAGGAAGGAAAGGGGTGAGCGCATCGGATGTGGAATAATTCTCACGCGCGCGATATGTGTGCGACTAATGTACTTTGAACACAATTCCCACTGACCGTCTTCTTTGGGGCGACTCATTTTTTTTTTGTCACGTGCAAAGGCGTCGTGGAAGAGAGGGGACGGGGGAAAACGGTGGGGGGGGGGGGGGGGGGGTTATGGGGGGGGTATGGGGGGGCGGGGGTAAGTGCGGGTTTGCCCGTGTGCATTATTTCACAAAGTGTGGTCTCTGTATTTGTCTAGGTGCAGGTAAATAAATTTGCCAAATCGCTTGTTTAGATAACCATTCCTTTGCTGTTTGTTCACTGACTCCCGCTGCTTGGTTTAGCTTTTTTATTGCCGTGATTCCCTTCCAATATCCTTTGGCAATAATAGATTTTGTTCATTTTTATTCAGCCAATATTATGTGCAACAAAATACACAACGGTCATGCCAAAGACGATAAACACGATTTCTTGCATCTTTTGTTTTTCTGAGGGTTTTGATAAAAGTCACTGAATTTTGTGGGGCAATGTCTCGATTGGTTTACCTGTTATAAGAAAAATTCTTTTATTGCCTGGTCAACGTCTTTAAATGTGTAAGCCACATGTCCCTGTTTTTTCAGTTTATCGTTAATAAAATCTAACTGCTCAATTCTCTGCTTTTCATAGTAATCTTGTGCAGCTGCTTGTTGCTCCACAGCTTTGTTATGTCTTTTTCTCTCGCCGTCATCTCGCAGTTTACTAAATGCGTAATTACTTCCGCTAAAAGCAAGCGCATTCACTACTGCGCCGCCTATCATCATTACGAGTGAAGCCATTTTTATAAATGTATTTTTTTTAATTTTACATATTGATACTGTCAGGAATTATTCCTTGCTTAACTAGAAAATCTTTCGTAGCAAATGAAGCTGTTATAACAGCAATCAGCTTTGTTGAGTCTTCAAAGCCTAGCTTGCCAAGATCTGTCGGTTTTATTTTAACAGGCTTTTACCAAGCATTGTGTATCCTACACTTAGACCCCCAATAACAGCAGAATGGTATACAAGGTTGGTAACAGTTTTTTCGGTGCTCATTTTTAAAAAATAAAATAATAATTAATAAAAAACATGAACGGCGACGAACTGCTACAGGGTAGCCTAAACCTTCCTGAACTTATGATTACAAATGATCAAGTTGATGACCAAGCTGTTATGCTAAAAAAGGAAAGACTGTATTCTTTGGCAGCATGCGGAAAAACAAAACAGTTCCTGGGAAATGAATTCAGCATAGAACAGATCCAACAAATGGCGCCACAAGACATTGTAAAGTATCACAACAGGTATGAAGCGCAACTGGGATCATCATCATCATCATCATTCTCTTGCCCATGATGGCGTAGAGGAGAGATGAGAGACACTCTCGAAGCCAGGCAACCGCCATCCGGCCCTGTCCTCTGCCTGTCGCATCAGCGTAGGGCCATCCATCCTGGTCCAATTCTTTGATGTTGTCCATCCAGCATTTGGCTTGTCGTCCCCTTCGTCTGCCGCCTTCCAGCGTGCCCTGGATGACTGTTTTGGGCAGTGAATTGGGCGTATGACATGCCCGAACCACGACAGCTTCCTCTTCTTGACTGTTGCCAAGAGGGGTTCTTGGGGCCCGCAAGTGATGTTATTTGGCTCCTCACAAGGTCGTTTGTCTTCCGGTCTTGCCAAGAGATCCCGAGCAAGCACCTGAAGCATTTAGTTTCAAACGTCTGGATTCTCTTGGTGGTCTCTGCTGTCATGGTCCAGCTTTCGCAGCCATACAGCAGGATGGACAGCACCAGGGACTTGTACAGCTTCATCTTTGTAGGAAAGCTGATCTCCCTGCTCTTCCAGATCTTGTTTAGCTTTGCCATTGCTGCTGTTGCGATCGCTAGTCTGGTCTTGATTTCTGTTGTAGAGCGACCGTCTTTGGTGAGAGTGGCGCCAAGGTATTTGAAAGCGCCACTTCTTCAAGCTGTTGTCCGTTCATGTAGATTTCAGCATGGGTGTTGGTTGTGCTGTTGACCAGGACTTTGCTTTTTTCTGTGCTCACTTCCATTCCATATGCACCTGCCCTTTCTTCCAGTCTCTTTGTCAGTCTTGTAGTTCTTCGTTGCTGCCTCCCATCAGGTCGATGTCATCTGCGAACCTCAGATTATTGATGATTCTTCCTCCGATGGAGACAGTGGAGTGGAAGTCATGGAGGGTTTCACGCATGATATTTTCCAGGAAGAGATTGAACAGTACGGGAGATAGCAGGCAGCCTTGACGGACTCCAACTGTGGTCTTGAAGTAGTCACCTATCTGGTTGTTGAGGAGGACTGCGCTGCTGGCGGTGTTATACAGCGCCTGGATGGTTTGGACGAGACCCTCCTCTATGCCAAACTTTCTGAGCACTGCCACAGACCCTTGTGCCACACCCTGTCAAACGCTTTCCTAAAGTCAATGAAGTTGTGGAACAGGTCTCTCTGATGTTGCAGATGTTTCTCCATCAGTATCCGGCAGGTGAAGATCTGTTCTACTGTGCTTCTGCCTGCCCTGAATCCAGCTTGTTCTTCCGCAGGTGTTCTTCCGCCTCTTTCTCAGTCGATTCAAGATGACTCTGAGCATGATTTTACTGGTGTGGCTAATGAGACTTATTGTTCGTAGTTCTGGCATTGGTGTAGATTTCCCTTTTTGGGCAGGGGGATGATGAGTGATTGAGTCCATCTGTGGGCCACTTTTTTGTCTCCCAGATCTTCTGACAAATCGATGTTACTAGAGTGACCAATTCCTTCCCTCCATGTTTGAGCAGCTCTGCTGGAATATTGTCTGCTCCAGGTGATTTCCCTGCCGGAAGGCTGCCGATGGCTTCTTCCACTTCTTCTCTCATCACTGGTAGTGGGATCAAGAATGGTAAAAAAGTGTAGGACAAAGGGTTCTTGGTTTGTACACTAAACTAGTAAGTAAATTTGCGCCTATTGATTCTGAACAAGACTTTATGTATGATTTAACGCAGGATCCAGTTTTAACAAAGTCATTAGAGTCTCTAGGATGTGATCTATATTACAGATTTGGAACATTATTTTCGCCGCTAATCATGGGATTAATTACTTTTAATCATATAGATTTGTTTCCCTTAAAAATGACCGTGCCAGAAAATCAGCAGAATCAGAAAACATTGAATCAGGTGGAGAAAGTGACCAGTAAAAAGCCTGGGCGCGTTGCAGCAGGAAAAAAATTAGCAGAGTGGAACAAACAAAGAAAATTACAGTTACAATCACAGATTATAGCCCATAATGAAAAAGTGCTAGAGCCGCAGCCAGTTGTTTCAACACCAGCTATAAAAACGCCAGAACAAGATGATTCAAGACCTACAACACCAACAGGGTTGCCTACCCCGCCAAAGTCTTCGTGGAATTTTCTTAAAGCAATTGTCATTTTTGGCAGCATTGCTGTTGGGGGTGGTTTATTACGGTTATAAAATATATAAACAACGCCAGCAAAAACCAAAGCAGTCAAAAAAATCTCAACCACTAAATACAGAAGCCAAACAAAAAAGCATGCCAGAACCGCCAACAACAAAAGATCATTTGATCCATTTCAAATGCAATAATACTTTAAGAACTTAATAAATAATTATAAGTAACTTGAATAAGAACTTGGTTGTACTTATGGGATGACTTAAGTTAAGAACTTAGGGTGACTTAAGGTGACTGATCAAGAACTTATAAGAACTTAGGAGACTTGATTAAGAACTTAATTAAAGAACTTGTGGTGACTTGTTAAAACTTAACTAAGAACTTGAGGTGACTTAATTAAGAACTTAGAGGTTACTTGATTAAAACTTAGAACGACTTTTTTTTTTTTTTTTTTTAATAGGCACACATAAAGAAAGTATTTCACTGGACAACAGCGACATTATTTACAAACATCAAACAAAGTCATGTAACATGTCACATAGTGTCCTCATAAATACATCATGACATTAGAGAAAGTACGTTACATAATCATATTTCAGTCTATTGTTCCATTTGATGCCCAAGGTCACGGACAACACGCAAAAAGAAGGAAATTATATTCTAATGCATTATTAACATTATTCTTGTATTAGTGTATGTAAGGAAACCATTTTGTCCTTAATTCTGCATAATTCATCTCCATCGAGTACAAGTGTTTTCTCAGTTTATGTCTATAGCATAATTCCTTTAGAAACATTATTAGGTTGGGTTTCATCTTATTAATTCTACATTGTAATGAAATATTTTCCATAAAATGATTAAGTCTAACATATCATCTGTTTTTGTTTTCTCATCAGTGCCAAACAATATAAGCTCTACATTAAATGACAATCTTTCACAGTGTGAACACTTACTTTTTAGAGTATTTTCAAGTTGTTTTCCAGAAAGTATGTGCAAATTCACATCCCACAAGTAGTGACTAATCGAATCTTTCTCTCTATTACAGAAGTTACACATGTCACTATCCACAACCTGCATTCTTTCAAAATACTGTTTGTTACTAAAATTCTGTGACATATTTTAAGCTGGAACCATTTCAGTTGTATTTCTTTCATTTTCTTAATTCTTTTTAGTACGTCTGTCCAATTAATAGGTATATTAAGGCGCTGATCCCATTTCATAAAAGAGCTGATGTTTAAAACTTCAATGTCATCTATCATAATATCATAGTGAATGCGTGCCCCTTTAGTGGCGCTACAAATTTTTTGTAACCTAATGTTCTGTCATTACTGGTATTACTGTCGAGTTTTATTGACATTTTCTTCGCATAGTCTTTTATTGATTGTACGCAACATTATGTAATTTAGAAAATTGACCTCAATCCCAGCTTCTCCGACAGTGTGTGACGGCTAATAAAGTTACCATTGTCGTCAAGTAAATGTTTAACCAAAAATATATTGTTCTTCATCCATTTCTTGTAAAAGAACGGTTTATTTCCCACTTTGAACTTTTCGTTACAAAAAATAGTTCAATAGCTAGATCTGTGTTATTTTTAATTCTGCACGGTTGCAAAAAAATTTATATGCCTGAAAAACATCTCTCCAAAATTATTTATTTTGCTTTGTACAAATCTATCTGGTCCATATGAATCAAGGGCATCGATTTCAGGACATAATGAATGTAGTACTGTTTTCCATTTACAATTTTGCACGTATACTTCCTAATCCAGCGATTTTTAAGGCTTGGATATATATCTTAAGATTAGTATACCTAGCCCTCCTTTCCAAATATTTTGCACCGAATATTTTCTTTTAATTTTATCATTTTTGTTGTTCCAAACAAACTTGAAACACATATTTTGCAACATATCTATCTGAGAGTCTGGAGGGTTGGGCAGGAGGATCCACAAATATACAAGTTTTGATAGCACTAATGCTTTTAGCACTGCTATTCTACCTAGAGGTGTAATTATCTCTTTTGACCATAATATTTTAAATAAATTTTTAACTTCTAAAAATTTATCTGTCACATTGATTTGAGTCATATTGTCAGATATTCGTAAACCACACCCCAGGATTTTAAATTTAAAGGTTCCATTCCATTTTATATAAGGGTAAGTACGTGTTCGACGAATTCTTTTTTATCCCTAACCAAACATTAAACGTTTTTTCATAGTTTAATTTAAGTCCAGATATTTGCTCAAATTCATAGAGATCTGTGAACAACTTTTCATATGATTCTTATCTCCTTCCCAGTGTGAAGGTGGTGTCATCTGCAAACTGATTTGTCTTGAATTCTGTATTTTTTATTTTTATGCCTTTAAACATCTTGATCTGCCTTATTTTGTTTGCTAGTATTTCGGCACATAAAACAAACAAATATGGAGATATAGACTCCTTGTCGCATCCTCTTCCAATAGAAAATCCTGAAGAAACCTTCCCGTTCACTATAACATAAGACCTTATCTTTTCATAAAAAGATAATATCCATTGCGTATTCCTTTTCCGAACCCGAAAGCACGTAAAACCCTACTCATGTATGACCAGTCAACAGAGTCAATGCTTTTTCGAAATCGACAGATACAAATAATCCAGGCAAGCGGTTCACCTCTAAATAGTGAATTACATCATATATGGTTCTTAAACGTCTCCTATGTATCTACCGGGAATGAAACCTGACTGGTCCTCATTTATGATTTGGGGTAGAACAGATTTTATTCTACCTGCAATACAGCAGAAGCAATTTTAAATAACATTTAGAAGTGAAATTGGTCTCCAGTTCTTTATGTATCTCGTGGCTTATCTCCTTTTGGTAAACAAATTATTATACCTTCTTTTTGTGTTATAGACATTTCGCCTTTATTGTATCCCTCGTTAATGAACGGACAACAAAATCCCCCAATTGTCTCCAAAAGAATTTTAAAAATTTACTGTCATACCATCTGTCCCAGACTTTTATCATTCTCCATGTTTTTTTAAGACTTAGTAGCTTCCTCTAAGGTAATTGGTCCCTCCAACTCATCGATTCTGCTTGAGTTAGTTTGGGTAGATTATTGGCATATTTTCAATTTCAATATCTTTTACTTTCTTCTCTGCATATAAATGTTTAAAATAGTTCTTTGTTTCTTCTAACATAAGGTCCGTTTCTGTTAAAGTAGTTCCTTTGTTCGTGACTAGTTTGAGCATTCTTTTGCTTACAAAGTTTCTTTTTTCCAGTGAGCAGAAGTATTTGTTTACTTTTTCCCCCTTGTGACGCCCATCTTGCCCTGGACCTTACTATTATTCCTTCCATCTTTGTTTTCCTAATCTCATTCAATTCATCTTTTTTCTTTTTCAGGTTGCCACGTCCGCTTCCAATAAAGGAGTTTTGCTTTCCAAAGCTTGAATTTCTTTTTCAATGTGTTTTTCTTTCTCATTATGTTTTTATTTTTATGAATGCTAAATGTTATTGTTTCGCTCTTATTCCATAATCAGAGTATCTAAGAATAACTGGTCTGAAACTGAGAACTGAATTTGATTGTTTGGATTTATCAAGAGAATTCTACTGTATGGTAGTAGCGCATATTGTTCCTTAATTCTTTAATCTTTTCATTAATAAGGTCTACATATATCTTATCCTCAAAAGTGAAGAGTTAAATTTCCAAAAACCTTTATGTCTGTCTTCTTTTCTAAAGGCAATGTTTATATATACCAAAGAGTGATCTGTTTTATATCCAAATAAGATACAGCATCTCAATATTAGTGATTAATGTATCAGACACTAAAAAGAAATCTAGCCTGCTTTGTTGAAGGTTTTAGTCTTCTCCATGTAAACCGTCTCGTGTCTTCATTCAACTCTCTCCATATATCAACTAGCTCTAGTTTTGTCATCATTTCAGTAACTACTTCCTGCGCATGTCTGTTATTGATATGTTATAATTTTGATAGTCAATACTAGGGTTAATAACCAAATTCCAGTCTCCGGCTATTATTATGTTGGCTATGTTTAATTCTTCTACTTTCAACTGTATGTTTTCAAAGAAGGAAGGATCATCTTTATTTGGTCCTAGATATTCACCAAAATTAAATCTTTTCCCATTGTATTAATAACCAGTATTATGTAATTACCCTGAACATCTTTAATTAATTTCTTTATTTGAATTCAAAGTTATTATTGAAGAGTATTGCCACGCCTCTTGATCTAGAATTGTTAGAAGCAAAAACACACTCGTATCCCCATTCACTTCTTATTTGGCGTTCTAATTTCTGTGTGAAATGTGTGTCTTGTAAAAGTAAATAGAGTACTGTTTTTGTCTTAAAAACTGAAACACGTCCTTTCTTTTTTGATATCCCCCGAGACCCTGGCAGTTCAAAGATGACATTGCAATAGAATCCATACCTGTTCAATTATATTACTTTTTTGTATGACTTCTCATTCCTGATGTGTGCCTATGTTTTTCCGTTATGCTGAACACAACAACTGACAAATGAACAACTAAGATCAAAAACATACAAACTTCAACACAATGACAATTAAAAAAAAAGACAAAAAAACATATGCACATACACAAATGCCTACTGAAAAAAACAATCTACCAGACTACAAACACGTACAATTTTAAGTCAAAAATGAGTCAAAATTGCTTGACCAACGCAGGCGAGCGGCAGGCGCAGAGAAGAAGAAGAAGAAAAAGAAGAAGAAGAAAAAGAACAAGAAGAAAGAAGATGAAGAAGAAGAACAAGAAAAAGGACGCAATAGACCTTAAAGGCAATGGAACATATAGATAAAGCATAATCAAACTAAGCCAAGCCTGACTTTCGAAGAAAAAAAATGAAACATATGCTTTCCCTTCTGTAAGCATGATAACTAAGTGAAATAAGCGAGCGCTCACACACATACACACATACGCGCGCGCGTGCACACACACACACACTCACACACACACACACACACACACACACACACACACACACACACACACACACACACACACACACACACACACACACACACACTCACGCTCGCACGCACGCACGCACCCTCACTAACAAGAAAGGAAAGGAAAGGGGTGAGCGCATCGGGTGTGGAATAAATCTCACGCGCGCGTATGTGTGCGCTAATGTACTTGTGAACACAATTCCACTGACCGTCTTCTTTGGGGCGACTCATTTTTTTTTTGTCACGTGCAAAGCGTGGAGAGGGGACGGAAAACGGTGGGGGGGGGGGGGGGGGGGGGGTATGGGGGGTATGGGGGGGGGTAAGTGGGTTATGCACCGTGTGCATTATATATTAACAGTAAGACGGGTTGGACAAATGTCTCAGGGTAGGGGCGTGGGGGAGGGGGATGGAGGCACGCGACATGGGACGAAAGAAAAAATTTTCCTTTAAAAGGAAGAAAACAAGGTCAGAGGGTAAATCTCCATGTAAATAAGGTCATGTATACAATGAATAAACTTTGTTAAAGCCTTCAAGGTTATTAAAACAACAACAACATCAATGACAACATCTTCCTTCCCAAGAATCAATGACAACTAAACTACGCCCATCATCCACATAACTAATACCACTCTGCATAACTTATGAACTTGGCCCATCAAACTCCATACTTCATTTCAAAATCAAAACAATACAAAACAGAAGTTTAAAGAACACAGATTACAAATAACAACATTTCAAAGAAAAGCAAACGAGCTCATTCAACCATCAACTTCTATCAGCATAGGCAATTCGTTGTCCCCCGTCTATTTCATCCATGTATAATTTAATAACAGTAAGCCAGATTTGATAAATATTTGGGAGGGGTGGGGGAAGAGCAGGGGAAGAGGTAGTGGGGTTATGCACCATGATATTTTAATAACAGCAGGTCGGGTTTGATCAATAGTTTGGGGGGGGGATGGACGAGAGGGGGGGGGGGGGAGCAGGGGGAAGGGTAAGTGGGTTATGCACCAGAGTATTTCAATAACATAAATCGGTTTGAAAATGTTTCAAGAAAGAAAGAAAACAGGTCAGAGGGAAAATCTCCTACTAAGTAAGGTCATGTATAAAAAGCATAATTTTGTCAAAGTCTTTCAAGAGTTATTAAAACAGCAATAACATCAATGACAGCACCTTCATTTCCAAGAAAAAATCATGTCCAAACAATGCACATAATCCGCTCCTCT
>CM031602.1:102490825-102525776 GCA_018398815.1 Conus ventricosus | reverse complement strand
CAAACTAATGATGCTACCACTTCAGAGCCAACTGATCTATAATAAGGCAGTACTAATGTTTAAAGTCCATGCAAACATGGCGCCAACATATCTTGCTGAGTTTATCCAAATGGCAACAACGCGATATGATTCAAATAATTACATTTTACCACGTGTCCGCATTGATTTGTTCAAATCTAGTTTTGCATTTTTTGGTCCATCTGTGTGGAACTCTCTTCCTCCGTCTGCCAAAACATGTCAATCACTGCCGTCCTTCAAATCAGCAATACATAAACATTTACTTGAACAATAAATCTAACCTTTTGATCATAGTCTCAACGCCCTACTCTTATGTTTGCCTCTATATTAGCTGATGAAAATGTGTATGTATGTATGAATGGGTGGGTGTGTGGTGTGTGGGTGTGGGTGTACGCGTGCGTGCGTGTATGTGTGGGCGTGTGCGTGCATGTGAGCGCGCACGTACGTCTCTGATTATGTTTGTGTAATTTTGTAATGGATTTTTTTTTTTAATCATTATTATTCTTATTACTATTGTTATTGTTATTATTATAATGTTGCTATATTCTTCATTGTTTCTACCATTATTAATATGTGCAGTGTGTTTAGTTGAATGTTGTAGAATAGCAAGGACAGATTGGAAGAATAGGCACTGCCTAAAATCTCTATCCTTGAGTAATAAAGTTTTTGAGTCTTGAGTCTTGAGTCTCTCTCTCTCTCTCTCTCTCTCTCTCTCTCCTCTCTCTCTCTCTCTCTCTCCTCTCTCTCTCTCTCTCTCTCTCTCTGATTTTATATCGTAGTCTCTAGTGTACATAAATGATGCGTCAGCACGCTAAGAAACCTCTTGTAGTATAGACAAAGAATCAGTGAAACTTGTCACAGGTGTGTTACATAACTTAACTTCTGCCTGTTGTACATATTCATTATCCTTTTGTATTGAATATTGTTGTGTGTGTGTGTGTGTGTGTGTGTGTGTGTGTGTGTGGTGTGCGTGCGTGCGTGCGTGCGTGCGTGCGTGCGTGCGTGCGTGCGCCCGCGCGCGTGCGTGTTTGTGCGTGTATGTGTGTGTGTTTGTCAGTACAACAATTAGCTAATCTGACAATAAATTGGTTTCAGTCGGTCAGTCTGTGTGTTTGTGTGTTGTTTCACAATTGCTTGTAAAATTAATTTCTGCCTGTTTATTCTCTCTTCATATTCACTGTCCTTGTGCATTGGATATTGTTGTGTTATGTGTGCAGCATATGGACACGTGTGTTTGTATACAAGTGTATCCTCACTATATTCGTTTCCGTTGCCCAAATGATGTGATCATCTTCTGCGTGGCTACAGGAAGACGGGCTACGTATTGGGCATCTGATTGTGAACCTTATATGAGGTACCCACTATACTTTATAATTAAGACAAAACCTTTCATATGTTTGGCTTTACTGAATCAAAACTTTCAGTATTGTCCCTGATACCACTGTCTTAATCTCTGGCTACAAAACTGTACGCAGAGATCCAACCGAATCCAAATCTATAGGCACATAAATTTACCTTCATGAAATAGTGTGTGTGTGTGTGTGTGTGTGTGTGTGTGTGTGTGTGTGTGTGTGAGTGTGTGTGTGTGTGTGGTGTGTGTGTGTGTGTGTGTGTGTGTGTGTGTGTGTGTGTGTGTGTCTGTGTGTGTATGTGTGTGTGTGTGTGTGTGTGTGTGTGTGTGTGTGTGTGTGTGTGAAGACAACCCCCCCCCCCCCATCCAAGCCATTTTTACTACAAATATCTTTATTTGATTGTATTATTTTTACTGTTTATACACAAATATCTTTATTTGATTGTATTATTTTTACTGTTTATACAATCATACTTTTTGTGATATAATTTTCTGGCATTGAAATTTTGTGCTCTTTTATTCCATACTTGGTTTAATAGAGAATGATATGTTTTTTATAGTTAAATGTTCATACAAGTCTGTTTTTCAATTTTCACACCCCTATGAATTATCTCCCTTCGGTCTCTCTCTCTCTCTCTCTCTCTCTCTCTCTCTCTCTCTCTCTCTCTCTCTCTCTCTCTCTCTCTCTCTCTCTCTCTCTCTCTCCCAACTTTAAATATCTTACTTAGCAGTAAATCTTTTATTCCTGATTTGTATTTAACTCTGCAGGTTACTTTTACAGTTTACGTAATTATACATTTTGCAATATTATTGATCTTTTGAATGGTGCTATTGTTTTGTTTTCTTTCTTTTCTTTTTTATACTTAACTTTGAACTTATCATGGAGCATTCTGTTTTATAGTTGGAGTGTTATTTAAGTGTTGTTATAATATTGCATATGTGATGGTGGTTTGTGGTGGTGATGTGTGCACCTCTGTGTGGTGTGTGTGTGTGTGTGTGTGTGTGTGTGTGTGTGTGTGTGTGTGTGTGTGTGTGTGTGTGTGTGTGTGTGTGTGTGTGTGTGTGTGTGTGTGTGTGTGTTTGTGTGTATGACACTGTTTTGGCGGGGTGTGTGTGTGTGTGATTCTGTATTGGTGTGGTGTGTGTGTGTAACTGGGGTGTGGGGGTGGGGGAGAGGTGGTAGGATGTGTGTGTGTGCATGTGTTTAATATTTATATATAGAGAGTGACACAAGATGGATAAATGAATTGACAAGGAATGACTGAGCACAGTGCAAAGAGTGGAATATTTTTAATGATATACTAGTTTATAAGTTGTTGCAATATGTGAATTTTGATAATGGCACCACAAACAAATTTTCCTTGTATTCTATGAGGACAAATAAAATATCGTGTATCGTGTATCGTGTAGTAGATGCTCGACGTTTATATGAACTTGAAAGTTTTAGAATTGGAGCTGTATAGATAGTAATCAAGTTGAAGAGAACGAAACCCATCAAAATCGGATCTGTGTATCGAAACCAGCAGAAAATGCTGATTAGCTGGACAAGCTTATGGACATAATGGTAAAATAAGACTATTTGTAAAATGCATCCCAAAGTATAGATATTCCCAGCCGAGTAACGCCCACTAAGCAAAACATTAATCAAGCACATCTATCTCTCTGAACCACGTACTGTCATAGTGAAATGTGTGCCTTGAATGGATGCAGCGACCACTTTCAAGTATGCATTACGTGTAAACGAAGTGGAATCAAACCGTGTAAAACCGGCCACAACATATCACTTGCAGATCTTTTGGACAATTCTACGAGGACATCTTTCCTACTGACCATCATGAATTCCCTTCTCATAAATGTTCATAATTACACTGATCCAGAGAAAATGTTCATAATTACACTGATCCAGAGAAAAGTCTAGAGTTCTGGCTACACACGTTTAATTCTGTTTATGACAAGCATGCGCCAGTCAAAATGTGTACAGTGAAACATTGTGCTCAACCACAATGGATGACTGATGAATTACACCTGTACAGTGAAACACTGTGCTCAACCACAATGGATGACTGATGAACTACACAGTGAAACACTGTGCTCAACCACAAAGGATGACTGATGAACTAACACAGTGAAACACTGTGCTCAACCACAACGGATGACTGATGAACTACACAGTGAAACACTGTGCTCAACCACAACGGATGACTGATGAACTACACAGTGAAACACTGTGCTCAACCATATAGATGACTGATGAACTAACACATGAAACACTGTGCTCAACCACAATGGATGACTGATGAACTACACAGTGAAACACTGTGCTCAACCACAATGGATGACTGATGAACTACAAAGTGAAACACTGTGCTCAACCACAATGGATGACTGATGAACTGCACAGTGAAACTATGTGCTCAACCATAATGGATGACTGATGAACTGCACAGTGAAACACTGTGCTCAACCACAATGGATGACTGATGAACTGCACAGTGAGACACTGTGCTCAACCACAATGGATGACTGATGAACTACACAGTGAAACACTGTGCTCAACCACAATGGATGACTGATGAACTACACAGTGAAACACTGTGCTCAACCACAGTGGATTACTGATGAACTACACGCTGCCCTGTTTCCCACACAGCCATCTGCTTGCAGCAGAAGGGAAGTCGGACAGATTTACAAGCGATGGAAAAAAGCCAATTCACTCAAACAAGCAGCAATTTTTTTTTCTTGAACTAGTATCTAACAAACAAAATCGACGTTCATATGGAAAGCTATAAATGAACTTACAAAGAAACTTCACAGCCAAAGATAAGTCCCATCACCAGCATAACACCAAATGAACTCAACAAACAGTTTGCGGGAATTGCAGAACGCATTGTCAAAGAAACGAGTCGAATGAACACAAAAACTATAAAACTTCTGCACTGCTAAAAACATTCCTTCAGGTCCACCAGTTTCGCCTATGCAAGCTAGATATTTACCTACGATATGCCATTAAAACAGACTTGAAGTAATCGGACTTGAGGGCATTAATGATAAAATTCTGAAACTATCAGCACCCGTTGTAATGTGAACACTTACCTATATTCATAATATTTGCACTGATAAGTGTCATTTCCCGCACAGTTCAAACTTGTAAAAGAGATACCCATTGTCAGATCTGGAGACAATCTGATCCATCAATTCTGTTTATGACAAGCAGTCTCTAGTGTACCTAAACGATGCGTGAGCACGCTAAGGAACCTCCTGTAAGTGTAGACAAAGCGTCAGTAAAAACTTGTCACAGGTGTGTTACAAAACCTAACTTCTGCCTGGTTGTTCATATTCATTATCCTTTGTATTGACCTAAATCAATTTGGCCAGTTCTGTCCAAACCCTTGGAAAATCACAAAAATAAACACCTACACCACCATCATGACCTCTGCAATCTACTAAATGAACTTCAATCGGGATTCAGGGAAAACGTTCTTGTCATACAGCACTTAAAAACCTAGTAGAGCAATGGGTTAATCCGTATGAAATGAAAATAGATACTGTTAGCACTGCCTTGTTGATTTGGAAAGCCTTTTGATATAACTGGCAACGAATCATCATGCATGAAAACATTATCGAATGGTATAACAGGAAGCACCTTCCAACTGATCACATCATCCCTAGAAGACTGTCGACAGACCGTTTGTGTCAACTCATCACAGAAGTTATCTACCTGACATGGAGTACCCCGGCGTTCTGCGTTAGGCCCGTTGCTGTTCTCAGATTATATGAATGTTCTCCCTCTATATGTTGAGGATTTAAGTGAACTATTTTGTGATGATACCACTGTCCACACAAGCAGCTCCAGCTTAGAAGTTGTTTTCACTTCGTTACAAAAGAATGCCGACGTCTTATGTGATTGGTGAATGTATATCATATGTCACTGAATCCTAATAAAACAAAAAACGAACCTGATAACAACAAGGCAAAGAAGACAAACTATAACCGCACAGCCTCCATCTGTTTTTTTTTCTCTCCAATAATCAGGAAACTGAAGTGGCGGATAGCCATTGAGGTTTAGGTGTACATATTGATAATACTCTTCCATTGTCTATTACTTGCACAATTTATATAAATCAATATCAAGACAGACATATCAGCTGTAGAGGATCAATCATTCTTAAACCTTTATGCTAGACAATTATGTATACATGCGCATATTATCTCTCTCAATCAATAATTATTCAGCACTATTTGGCTATCCTAGTGCTAAAGTAAGTGAAACCTCTTACCAGTGTCTACAAAAGAGCATTTAAAGCAGTTCTTTTTAAACCGTGAGGTCTTAGTAAAGGCGATATACTAAAGCAGGGGCTTCTCCACTAAAATATATATGTGCTGTCAACAAATGTTTGCTGATGCAAAACAATTCCATTGGTTTAGACCCATAATCTCTTCAGTCAAATTTCACATAAACCCTAGATATCCAACCAAATTCCAGATTTCCACACCTAGAACAGACCTGTTTAAAGCAAGCTGTTCCTACGCTGGTAGTGCTATTTGGAATTCACTTCCACTGCATTTCCGATGCACTCAAAATGCAGAATCCTTCTGGAAGTACTGATTACACATTTCACAGCAGATGATCACTATAAGAGACAACTGATTACACATTTCACAGCAGATAATCACTGTTAGAGACAACTGATTACACATCACAGCAGATAATCACTGTTAGAGACAACTGATTACACATTCACAGCAGATAATCACTGTTAGAGACAAATGATTACACATTTCACAGCAGATAATCACTGTTAGAGACAAATGATTACACATTTCACAGCAGATAATCACTGTTAGAGACAACTGATGACACATTTCCACAGCAGATAAGATAATGTATGCTTATAGCCCAGCCGACCGCAAAGGCCACATCAGGGCTGTCACAGCGATAATCACTGTTAGAGACAACTGATTACAAATGTCACAGCAGATAATCACTGTCAGAGACAACTGATTACACATGTACACAGCAGATAATCACTGTTAGAGACAACTGATTACACATTCACAGCAGATAATCACTGTTAGAGACAACTGATTACACATTTCACAGCAGATAATCACTGTCAGAGACAACTGATTACACATGTCACAGCAGATAATCACTGTTAGAGACAACTGATTACACATGTCCACAGCAGATAATCACTGTTAGAGACAACTGATTACACATGTCACAGCAGAATAATCACTGTTAGAGACAACTGATTACACATTTCACAGCAGATAATCACTGTTAGAGACAAAATGCTGTACCACGGCACACCTCCTGTTTCGCTACGTACCTAAACTGTTACGTCACTTCCCACCTTTGATTTCTAAACAGATAATGATAAATGGCAGATATACTTACTCTTGGTTTTTCATGATTGCAGTTATTCCAATTCCCAGATTCCCACACCTAGAACAGACCTGCCTCAGTGGTTGTGACAGCAGAGTCACTGGACTCCTTCAAGTCCAGGCTGGCCTCCCATCTCTAGAATCTGAAACAACACACCCCCTCCTTCCCCATCATCCCCCCCAACACCCCCCCCCCCCCTTACCATCCTCCTGACCACTATTCCCTACACCCTCCCCCCCCTCCCCCCTTACCATCCTCCTGACCACTATTCCCTACAACCCCCCCCCCCCCCCCCTTACCATCCTCCTGACCACTATTCCCTACAACCCCCCCCCCCTCCCCCCTTACCATCCTCCTGACCACTATTCCCTACAACCCCCCCCCTCCCCCCTTACCATCCTCCTGACCACTATTCCCTACAACCCCCCCCCCCCCTCCCCCCTTACCATCCTCCTGACCACTATTCCCTACACCCCCCCCCCTCCCCCCTTACCATCCTCCTGACCACTATTCCCTACACCCTCCCTCCCCTCCCCCCTTACCATCCTCCTGACCACTATTCCCTACAACCCTCCCCCCCTCCCCCCTTACCATCCTCCTGACCACTATTCCCTACACCCTCCCTCCCCTCCCCCCTTACCATCCTCCTGACCACTATTCCCTACAACCCCCCCCCCCTCCCCCCTTACCATCCTCCTGACCACTATTCCCTACACCCTCCCTCCCCTCCCCCTTACCATCCTCCTGACCACTATTCCCTAAAACCCCCCCCCCCCCCCCCTTACCATCCTCCTGACCACTATTCCCTACAACCCCCCCCCCCTCCCCCCCTTACCATCCTCCTGACCACTATTCCCTACAACCCTCCCCCCCTCCCCCCTTACCATCCTCCTGACCACTATTCCCTACAACACCCCCCCCCCCCCCCCCTCCCCCCTTACCATCCTCCTGACCACTATTCCCTACAACCCCCCCCCCCCCTCCCCCCTTACCATCCTCCTGACCACTATTCCCTACAACCCTCCCCCCCTCCCCCTTACCATCCTCCTGACCACTATTCCTACAACACCCCCCCCCCCCCCCCTCCCCCTGCCATCCTTCCCAGTACAAATCCTCACAACAATATTCAGCAATCTCCCCAAACTACGACAGAACCATCAATTAAATGATGTTGGTTTTATAAAGAAGGAAGAAGAAGACAAAGAAGAAGAAGACGAAGAAGAAGAAGAAGAAGAAGAAGAAGAAGAAGAAAGAAGAAGAAGAAGAAGAAGAAGAAGAAGAAGAAGAAGAAGAAAAAGAAGAAGAAAAGAAGAAGAAGAAGAAAGAAGAAGAGAAAGAATTACATCATGATGAATGCGTGTCACGGTCACTGATTTTATTGGTGCATATCACTAATTGATTGATATCCTCATACGATTCATTTATGGTAGCTCTGCAACTACATAGTGATAAATCTGTGTTCTGATTACTGTTGAATGTATTGGTGCATTGTTGTCTTTATTCAAAATCCATAGCAATATTTAGTACATGACTTTTTTAGAAGAGGAAAACAATTAAAGTATAAATATCTCTTCTCTCTCCTCTCTCTCTCTCTCTCTCTCTCTCTCTCTCTCTCTCTCTTCTCTCTCTCCTCTCTCTCTCTCTCTCCGCATTTACGGCTACTTGTTGATGTATCGTCAATTCATTGATATTTCTAGTCTTGGGTTGTATATCAATAGTTTAAGAAAATGAGGTGGGGTTGGGGGGGATTGTGTTGGCATATCTCTCTCTCTCTCTCTCTCTCTCTCTCTCTCTCTCTCTCTCTCTCTCTCTCTCTCTCTCTCTCTCTCTCTCTCTCAGATGAACATACTATGGATCTATAATGCCTGTTGTTAATGTATGTAGATACTCGGGAATATATCTATTAAACAAGTCGTTCCAGCGAGGAGTCAAGCAGGCCATCTGCATCGCAACCACCAACCCCCCGGTCAACGGGGACCGAGGCCGCTGCACCTTGCCCCCGCTGTCCGCGTCACTGATTCGATCACGTGACCTGGGTATGTCCCATGGTCGCGTGATCTGAATCGAGTTCACTCAGTCAGCAACAGCATCGCTGAGGAAGATGGTCGGATGGCTGTCGAAAGCTACGAGTGAGTAGTGCATCTTCTTCTGTTGGGAGACTTGGTCTAATTCTAGGTAGCAATAATATATTTATCAACGTGCTTAAATGTTATCTTTGCTTGCAAGTATCTAACAGTAGAACTAAAAATGTACCATTGAGCATACTAAAGATACTGACGTTGCCAAATAGCAGCGCCCTTACTTTGTTTTGAAGTTATTTGATGCACAAGTTCAACCTCTTTTACATAGTGGAGCTGAAGTATGGGGCCTTGATACTACTGCTAATGTTCATTGTTAAATTTGCTTTGAAAAAAAAAATCCTTGGAGTATTATTACTAACGCCAAATGATTTGGTACATGGTGAAATAGCTAGATTTCCAATATATATTTGAATCCCGTTGTTGAATGTGTTCACTATTGGCTTAAAATTATTCAGATGCAGGATTACAGATTACTACACAAAGCATATCGGATGATGTCAGACTCAGATGACAGAGGAAAGAAAAACAGGGTGACTAATGTGAGAACGAGACTGTATGAATATGTCTTAAATAAATGTTAGCGAACCGCCAAGAGAAACGTGGACAAACGAGTCACAAGACAAAGCACGACAAGTTTCGACCCGTTAGGTCTTCTTCGGGCAAGACACCAACAAATAGGACAATGAAAATGAACGAGTTCGTCACTTAGCTTGATCTCTTCAGCGCAAAGTAGGCGTTGAATGAAAACAAGGCTGTTAGAAGGGAGATAATGTGTGAGTCAGGGTAATAATGGTGGTAATACTTATTACTGATAGGAATACTAACAAAAGTTAAACTATTGAAATAATAAATCAAGACATGATTGCTATTACCTTTGGTGACAATAAGGCAAAATAGCACTTGTATGGGAGAAATGAGAGTGGGTGAGAGGATGGTAAACAGCATGGTTGCCGTGGCAACAGTCTTAGTGGCGATGGTGAGATCAATACTAACAATAAATAATAATAATAATAATAATAATAATAATAATAATAATAATAATAATAATAATAATAATGAATACTTATATAGCGCCTATTCTCGGCTAGAGGCCAAGCTCTAAGCACTTTACAATCAACATTCGTTTGCACAACGGGCTGCCTACCTGGGTAGTGCCGACTGAAGAGCTGCCAGCTGGCGCTTCATTCAGTCGTTTCCCGTGTCATCCATTCAGTATCGTTCAATATCGATGACTCAATTTCATTACTTCCTTCATTCTTTCCATTTCTCACGCAGGGTGCGTGCAATGTGTAACGTGTCATCCATACCAACGACCAAACTGGCCTACTCTTCCGAAAGTTGGTGATGGGATTTTACGTGTGTGCAAGATGTTATGCGTGCGTTCACACACGGAACCTCGGTTTATAGTCTCATTCGAAGGACTATACAATAGTATTATTGATGATACTGCTAACAACTATTTTGAAGGTAAAGGTAATAAAAGCATGATACAGAAATATATCTAGAAAATAGATTTTTATAAAGTTCATAATAAATTAAAAAAAATGGAATTCTCATGTACAGGTCAGCGACTGATTTTAATTACACAGAACGCACAACCATTTACGATGTTTACCTGTCTAAATAAAATGAAAATAGACAAACATAGAAGCGCATTATGACAAAGTTTAGATCTGGTGTCTCAAAATCTTTTCACTCAAAAATTTCGTTACAGACAGCCGTTGACCAGAAATCTGATCTGTCCTTTATATTGAAATACAAACGAGGATGAATTTCACTTTTTATTGGCTTGTCCAGTATCGAAAGACATAGGAAAATTAGGTTATTTTCTTTTATGGTCACAGATGATGCCCGATGTTTTATTTTACCGTTATATTCGTTACTAATGGCTATAACTGCACATAACCGTTTTTCTTCTTTATGGAATATCTCAGAAAGTAGTTGGCTGATCTTTCTGAAAATTTGTAGGAAGGGTTCATTTGGGTCACAGATGATGGCCGATGTTTACCAGAATAGCCGTTAAAAACGGCTATTAGGGCCCAAAACGGTTTTCGTCTTTGTGGAATATCTCAAGTTTAAATTCAGATATAATGGGAGTACGTTTATACGCTTTGCCATCTTGTTGTTTTTCAGATTCATCGACGCGTCAGTGTAATGGAGGAACTAACCATCAACATTCCATCTATTAGTGAATATTATAATTTCTTAAAGTTTTGTAAGTTTTATTCGCTAGTCATGTTCGCTTAGTCCTTTGGCGGGGCAAGGCCAGATGGGAAAAAGCATGTGTTTGCTTATCTGTTACCCTTGGAAATAATGATCACCATCATCATCATCATAAATCTCATCATTATCAGCATTCCATGATGAGATAAATGCACGTGCATAACTCCAAAAGAATGCTGCTTGCGACACTGATTCGCCTAATAGAAAGCACCCCCTTGTTTCCTTGCTTGTTCTGTGTGCTCTGTTTTGTCATATCTGCTAACGTTTCTGTGTGTAAGTTAGCATTCGTTTGGAGTTATGAACTTGCATTTAATTCATATGGGACAAGAGTTACTTTACTTGTTTGCGATTTACTGTTTACTGCCCCCTGCCGCTTTTATAGATTCCCTTTTGTTTCATTAAAATTGGTGGGTACTGTATCTGTCACTGTTCCCCGGTGTACTTGTCTGTCTATATTCAAAATGGAAAAGACTGTGTCAGTCCCTTGAATACATGTTAATTGTATTCCTTTATTTCTTCAGTTTATGTTGCTGTGCAGATGTCTCCAGTACGGCAGCATTGGTTTGGAGTTGTGAACGTGCCTTTATTTCATCATGGAGCGAGGTTTTTCCCTTTAGACGTTTCCTGCAGAATGTTTCACCCTTTGTGATTTGGGTTTCAACAAAACCCTGTCTTAATTTGAATGCGAATAAAACGATAATGATAATTTTTAACGCGAGTGCAGTTTTAGAAAGGGGAGTTCAGATGTAGCAAATAATACGATTTTTACATTTGGCGAGAGCGTTCGCACCTCACACGTGTCTTTCTTATTGGCTGAGCTATAAACATCACAAAAACACTTAACATCACTTGAACGCTTTCGTGAAACAACTTCTCTCTCTCTCTCTCTCTCTCTCCCCTCTCCCCTCTCTCTCTCTCTCTCTCTACTCTCTCTTCCCCTCTCTCCTTCTTTTCTTCTGAAAGTATAAAGCCTTAACACTAGCATAGTAACTGACCATGACCTTCTGTAAAGCAGGGAGCTGGACTGACCTGCCCCCTGATGCCACAGGGTGCTGCGCATAATACGGACAGGGCGGGAAGGTGCAGAACTCCTCATCACGCCATCAAAACAGCCCGCATGAAAATCGCACACCAAGGGGAAGGGTACGTGCTCCCCAAAAGATTCACACAGGAATGCAGCGGAAATAACGGCACGGCCGCCTTAACTATGGAGGAGAGCGGTGAATCCCAGGCAAACGATGTGAGTCATGTCTAGCCCAACAGTGGCGTCGACGTCACAGGCTAAAAACGCCCAAGTCCAATGCTGGTCACGGCAGTGGGAGAAAGACAGCGGACGGCGAAAGATGGCGAAGTCTGAAGTGTTTCCTAAGTCTGGCAGCGTGACGGGAGGATCGTCGGAGGGGAGGGGCTGCGTGTCTGCTGTGAAGGGGGAAAACAGCTCACACACGTATGCACAGAGAGTCTTTCCCCGCAGTGTTGGAGGACAACGAAGTCATCGGTCAGTCTACTGAGGTAACCACACAGTGGTAGTTGGTAATCTGTGCGCAAGCAGACCACCAACACCCCACCCAGCCACCCCACTCGGTGAAGAGAGAGAGAGAGAGAAGGAGAGGAGAGGAGAGAGGGGAGAGAGAGAGAGAGAGAGAGAGAGAGAGAGAGAGAGAGAGAGAGAAGAGAGAGAGAGAGAGAGAACTGATGATGAAAAAAATTGGAGCGAGCAAACTTTTTTTTTTCATGCAGATATGCTTGTGACATACAATAGACGTGCACGTGATCAACCTGTCAATGTGAAACTTTCTGTGCATTCTGCATATTGTGTTGACTTACAATTTTACAGCAATGTGTACAACGTGCCATCGGTTGATATTACTGATGAAGAAACTACTTCTCCTGATGTTGTTGACACTCCTTTTCCTGATGGTGCCAATGTTGTGAACAAGTGTGATTCCAAACGGACGGACTGTCTTCCTCATACTTTACATGGTGATTCAAATGGACTGTTCTTGTGTGCTTCATTACCTGGATTTGACTGTTTCTCCAAGAGTGATGAACATGTATGATGATCATTGCCTTGAATCTAAACATGATATCCCCACTGTTTCACTTTCCGTTCTAAAGAGACTATTTATTATATTCAGTTTGATGAGCAATTATCTGATGTGTAAAAAGAAGAATTGAACTCCGTGTGTCATAATTTTTTTTTTCACTTTGTTTACAGATAATCCTGGATGTGTCAAAGCCGGAATTTCTCATGTGATCCAACTCACTGATAGCAAACCCATTAGGTTGAAACCATACCCATTACCTCTTTCAGCACTTGAAGTTGTTAAACAGGACGTTCAGACTATGCTAAAACTTAGTGTCATTGAGCCTAGTCAGTGCCCTTACAGTTCTCCCATTGTGTTTGTAAAGAAACCAGATGGAGCAATCAGATTCTGCATTGATTTCCTGTTTGGAGAGAGACTCCTTGCTCCACTATTGAGAGGGAGTGTTTGGGAATTGTTTGGTCTATCCAGAAGCTATCTCGCTATCTCTGTGGACAAACGTTTGTTCCCTAGACAGACATAAGCCACTCACATACCTCACTAGTTCTTTTTTTCAAAAGTGCTAGAGTCACTCGATGGTCTCTACTGTTGCAAGCGTTTATGTTTGATGTTCAGTCTGTTAAGGGTGTTGACAATGTTCTCATTGATGTACTCAGTTGCAATGGCCAGTCTCGTACTATTCTGTAACTGTTGGTCGGAAACATTTTGTATTGCCCGTTTCAACCTTGTTGTTGTCTAGATTGCTGTAGTGAAGCATAGGACATTTTGTCCTGATCTACAGTCAAAATTAGGTTCAAAACAGAGTGACTGAGGGCAGAAAATGAAGCAAAATTTCAGTTCTCCTGCATCTGATTTTATTAACATTACCCACACCCCTACATACAACTACCCACACATAACTGCTATCATCACCATCACCACCCATGACGTCATCTATTTATTGATTGTTTTTTTATTCTTTTGTTTTCCTTTGTCTCTTATTATCATTATTATTTTGTTTTACTTTATTTATTTATTTATTTATTTATTTGTTTTGGCCCCAGTAAATACTAGTATCAACCCATCATAATCACTACCGTCACTAATATATCAGACTATTCTACAAAACAAGCTACAAACCCCATTGTTTCACACACCTCCATTTACCTCCTCCTTCCCTTCACCCCCTTCCCCCCACCCCTTCACTATTTCCTCTCCCATGATCCCCTCCTGTGTGGCCTCGTTTCCGTCCTGTGGCCATTTTGGTCAGGCGGCGAACATGAGAAGATAAGATGGTTTCTTGTTCTTCATTTTCACTGTCCTAAATGTTTTTTTGTTGTTGTTTTTTTGTTGTTTTTGTTTCCCCTGAAGAAGACCCAAGAGGTCGAAATGCACTGTCTCTTGTCCTGTACTTGATTTGTCTGTGTCCTTGGAGGTAAATTCTAAATTCTACAGTAAAAAGCCAGTTTTTTTTCCTATGGACATTTCATGTGTTGATAAAGCATCTCAGAATTTTCAAAAGAAAAAAGGGTACTTTTAGACGTCATTTGTCAAATTCATTTCCGCGTTGTTGTTGTTGTTGTTTAAACGCCATTTTGTCTTTTTTATGTTTTGCATATCTTTGAGGCAATTTGTAAATTGTCCAGAATCTTCATAATATATTTTGAAAATAGAGGAGCTTGTTGTATGTAACTTGGACATTTTTTTCTCGTAACCTGTGACAAAGGTTTGATCCCTCTTTATTTGTTTTTCTCTATGAAGCTGGCGCTTTTTTTAGAGGGGGGTATTATCACACGCACGATCGTGAACGTGTGCCGTTTGTATAGCCATATTTTCTTCTTTTGTTTTAGGCGAGTAGTTCTCAGCTGTCAACTTTGACAAGTTCGGCTGCAAGATCAACACAGATCGAGCTAATGGCGTTGGAAGCAGTCACGTCTGCTCCGTTATTTTTCTCTGTCCCTGCTTGTTGGTCGGGTCTTGGCAAGTTCAATCCTCCCCAGAGGGGTTTTCAACTTGAGGCGTGGGTCCAACTGGCTGAGTGCACTGGAGGAAGTGTTCTTGCTGTCCTAGGCCTCTTCTCCTGCTGTGACAGGGCAGTCTTCTCTGAGGCCAGGATTCACCTTTACTCCCCAGTGCCTTCCTTTTCAACAGCCAGTAGGTCTGTTCACTTTCAGAGCAGCCAGTGTCTTCCCTCCAGACAGCTGATGGTGCACTTTGTTATGGACCTTCCTCCCCTGTGCCAGTCGCAGGAGTGGGACCAGTTGTTTTGAATCGTGCTCTTCTGTGCCTAGTCTCAGAAGTGTTTTTGTATGGACTGCAATCGAAGCATCTGCAATAGAGGTCAGTTTACTTTGAAGTGATTGATGATCATCACCACACAGAGTGTTGTGTGTGTGTGTGTGTGTGTGTGTGTGTGTGTGTGTGTGTGTGTGTGTGTGTGTGTGTGTGTGTGTGTGTGTGCAAGTCCACTCAAGTTTGGACAGCAACACACCTGACCAGTGATTGGAATTTCGAAGGGATTCAATTGATATCCTGGAGCATTCATGTCATATATGCCCATCGGTCCGGTGGAGCATACGCCATCGACGACCCTTCGCCATCACACTCTGTTCGGGGCTGGTCTGGTCACTCCAGTCCAGTTTGCCCCTTGTTGTTTCAAATCCCCCTAAAGTGTCTTGCCCCCAAGCTGTTGCGGGCTGGTTCTTTTTCTTTTTCCTGCGGGGTTCCAGGTCAGGGCTTGGCGTGTGGTGCTGGATCCCTGGCTTCCTGAGGGTGTGCCCGACCCAAACCCCCACTTCCTCCGTGTATCTGCTTGGAAATGGTTCCTGCCCCGCACGTTCCCACAGATCTTCTTTTCCCAGACCTTGTCCTCCCAATGGGATTTTGTAAATGCGCCTCTTTAAGGGCCCTTGAAGAATGTTGAATTTTTTGTTGCATCGTCTTTTTTGGCCGAAATGTTTTTCGATCTTTTGAGAAAATTTGGGATTTACCTTGGGGGTTGAAAGTGCGGAGTTTGGTTTTTAGGCTTTTTTTCCCCTCCATTTTTTGGCCCAATGTCCTTGAACTTGACGAAAGTTGCTCTTGTTTTCCGATTCGGGCTGTGAGGGTCTCGGTCCTTTGCCCCCCTTTGGTTGGTAAACCAAAGCTGCCCAGGTAGACGAAAAAACCCCAACCCCCCTGATGGGCACCCCACGATGTGGGTGATTTTTTGGCGGGGGTGTTGAATTTCATCACCCGGGGTTCTTCTTCTTTTTTAATCTTGGGGCCCTGCCCCGGGGTGATGTGGTCCCCAGGCGGTGGTCTAGTCCTGATTGGTTTGTGGTGTGGGGACGGGAGTTACTTAGTTATTTTGTTAGTGTTTATAGGGTCCAGGGATACTAGGAGCCTTTTCAGGACCTCAGCTTTATACCCTAAGTTCTGTTCAATACGAAAAACTGTTTTAAAGCCTTCGCTTAAAATTTTTGCAAAAAGGGCCACAATTATCTGTTAAACTCCGCGACCCCTTTTTAAACATTATTAAAAAACTTATTTTATAAAAAAAGTTTACCTCTTTCAAAAAAAAAAAAAAAATAAATCTATGAAAATCTCCCCGAAAAAAATCTGTAAATCCCTGGTGGAAAAAAAAATTCCCCTCTGTTACAATCAAATCGCACATTCTTTTCAAAAAATGATTAACAAGGAAAAAGGCGGGTCACCACGCAACACACTTGGGGGGTTTCCCCTTGGATACCAAAAGGGTGGTTATATAGCTGTGCCCAATATGTAAGATTGGAAAAAACCCATTCCTTTTGGGTTTTCGCCCCCCCCGTTTGGGGAAAAAGGGTTTGGTTTTTCCGGGCTTTTTTTAAAACAATTTATTAGGGTTTTGGGTTTTACCCCATTCACTCTGCCACAGTTCACGCCCAATACAAACAGATTTATGACTTTGATCAGATTTGAGGAACAAATGCATGGGGCCTCCGGGAAAAAGACTTGCCCCCGGAGCTTGTTTGGTTGCGGGGGCCCCCACTGTTTTAAACCATATTCCCATTGGTGGGGTTCCACGGGAAAACTATATTGCTTTCCCGAAGAGAAAAAACCCGGGAGTATGAAGATTTTGAATATCCCCCAAAACCGGTTTGTGGACACTTCCCCTTGTCGTTTAAACCCGCCCCAATGCCGAAAATTGAATCCGATAAAATAAGGAAACATCTGATCTAAACCTGGACCCCGCACTGAGGGCCAGTTTTTAAAAAAGCCTTCGTTCGCGTTTTAAAACAGACGAAAAACCCCGAACCCTTAAACCCAAAGTAGGCTCCTGAAAATTGTTATCACACACAATGGCAGCCGAAACCCTCTCCCCTTTTTTTTTAAAACCCAATCAGAAAAAATCTTGAAAAATATTTAAAGGGATTTTATTCAGGGAAAAAGGACACAATCCTTACACCCCAGAGGGGGTTCCCAGATTACTAAAAAACTTTTTTGGTGATGTGCGAAGTGTCCCAGGGCAAATCCCCCAGCCCTTTGTTATAAAATTGGGATCAAGAGTTTGGGGGAAAAATTTCTTGCAGAACCATTTTTACCACAAACCCATAATCTACCCTTTGGTTCACCAAACCCCGTTTCCCTCCGAAAAAAAAAGTTCGCTTGTCTGCACCCCATTTTTTTGGACTAAAAACCTTCCCAAAACATTAAAACCTAAATGGAAGTTTTTTAAATTCTTAATGTGAGGAAAAAAAAAGAAGTTATTTCCCCCCCTTTCACTTGTTTGGAATCTTTAATTACCTGACCTTTTAGAATGATGCTGGTTCTAAGACCTGAGTTTTTTTCCCATCAAAATGAAAACCTCGTCTTAGGAGCTGAAAAACTTAAATCCTTTTTTTTAGGAAAAACCCCTGCTGAACCCGATTAAACCAACTGAAGTTGGCGTCAGGGTGCAGCCAAAGGGTTTTCCCTTGGCCGAGATGGAGAAGTCATCAACAAATTAAAGGGGCCTTTCAATTCCGGGTTTACTGACTGGGGCGATGTTTTTTAATCTTAGATTTAAAAAAAGGTGGAGAAAGGTGCTACCTGGGGGCACCCTCTCCCCGCTCAAAAGGATCGAAAAGGTCGAAGGGAAATCTAAACTGCTGTTAGACAAACATTAGCCTTAAAAAATTGGTAAATTACCCTTTTTAAAACAAATGCCCCCTTTAAATCCGAAGAATCCCCTGCCTGGGATGTTGTGTCATAAGCTTTTTCTAAATCAAAAAGAATTGAAAAAAATGTTCTCCATTTTTTTTTAAGGCCCTTCCTGATAAAAAGACTCATATGAAAATGTGGGTCAGTAGTACTGCGGTTGTTTCCCAAAAACCCCAATGGGAAAAAATTAAAGGCCCCCCGACATTCTTTCCCGCCCTAACAATTCCCGGGAAAATTTTCCATTTCTCTCCAATTTGTTTTACTAAGAAATTTTGGAGCCCAAGGGTCGATAGTTGTTTGGATCCGAAGGGTCTTTCCTGGTTTTTGGAATTTTTGATTAAAAAAACCCCTCTCCCAAAAAGGTGGGAAAAAACCCGAACACCAAAAAAAGATTAAAAAGAGACAACAACCATTTAAAACCCCCAGCTGGCAATTTTTGAATTAAAATTTATTTGAAAGTCATTGGTCCCGGAGCTGGTTGGGGGGGGTTTCAAAAAAGGCGTCCTTTAACTCTTTCCTTTCTGGGAAAACGCAGTTGTTTCCTCAGGGAAATATTTGGCACCAAAAGGAAAAATTTTGACCCCCAAATGATCTTTTGATACGTGGAATTCCTTGCAATAATTTATCAGCTGAAGAAAGGGGATGGTAGTTTAAAAGGGTAGCAAGTTAGCAACCTCCTTTTTTTTAGTAATTTAAACGAAACCCTTTTCTTGAACATTTTGTAACTTTTGTTGCCCACTTTCCTTTAAACTTTGGATTTGTTTCCAGACTTTCCCTTTAATTTTACCTTTAAAAGGGAAAATTTTGAAAAAAAAAATTTCGAAGATTCTTTCTTCTTAGTTTTAAAAGTATACCGACACTTAGCCCTACACGCCTGATGTTTAACTTTGTTCCCCACCATAGGAAACCTAGCAAAAGTCTTTGAGCACATTTTCTCTTACCCTTCAAAGTTTTGCACTCTTTATCATACCAAGGGGTCTTAACGTCATTTGGTTTATCACGGGACTTGGGAATAGCTTCCTTAGCACTCTCTACTATCACTGTGACAGGAGTGCCAGGTCGTCAGCGAAGTCAAGGTTGTCGAGCTGCGTCCAGAGTGTCCACTGTATACCATTTTTCCTGCCTGTTGTAGTGGTCTTCATGATCCAGTCAATGACCAGGAGGAAGAGGAACAGCGACAGCAGGCACCCCTGCCGAACTCCGGTCTTCACCTCGAAACTTTCAGACAGCTGGCCGGCGTGGGCAATCCTACACTTCATGCCCTGGTAGGAGCACCGGATGAGGGAGATGATCTTCTCGGGACTCTGTAATGCCTCAGCAGCTTCCACAGCGTCTCTCTGTCCACACTGTCAAAGGCCTTCTCATAATCTATGTCAAGGTCGCAAAGCCTGACTTTACTCCCTCCCGTACCAAACTTACTCTATGGCAGACGACCCACACAAAACACAAACTTATTACAACACTGAATGCAACCACACTTAAACCCACAGGTATACATACACCCCTTTTTACGCTACCACACACACACCACAATACCTCACACACCAACCTACACCACACATCAGCACAAGGCTATTTCACCACTCCACTGTACCCACTGTGCACATCACTGCAAATAACATTGCCCCACAACCTCAGGGACAAGTGACCATCGGAAAAACTAAATCAATAAAAAATGTGGTTGCGACAGCGTCAGAAGAAGCTGACACATAACCAAATCAGACAATTTAACAAAGATGGGGAAAATTCGAAATGAAAATAATTTAATGGTGGTTAAAAGGGTATCCTTGATTTTGAAACAAATAATGGGACGAAATTGGCAGAAGCGGAACGTCGTCAGTGTATCCAAAGGATGCACCAGCAGGGCTCCAAAACAAAGAATTTAGTATCAACTCACAAATTTACATGTATGGAAAAGGGGTGTCAATCGCCACTTTAAAGATTCTAAACTCTAAACAGAGTATGTCCTACCCCACTGTCTAGGTCACAACAAATTGTGTTTAATATACAAATAAAACAGCTCATGTCAGCAACATCATCCACTCCACACATCCCCATACTTTATTTGCATACACCCCCCACTCTCACATTCATACATTAAGGAGTTGTAGACTGGCGACTAGATGCCGATTGTCACACCGTGAAGCCGCACACGTGACGACGCAACTGAAACTGCAGGGTGGTGACAATGTGGTGACTGTCACACTGTCAAGCTGAAGCTGTGATGATGCAGACTAAGTGGCCAGAGCGACGACAACTGCTGATTTGTCACACCGGCTAGCTGTGCTCTCACAGCACAGACACTATCCCCGGCTCACACAGAAGCCCACAGACACAATTCACCCCCCCCCCCCCCCCCCCCCCCCCCTCCCAACGATGCGCCACACTGGAGGAAATCTTGATCTCACACGAACACCCCTGACGTGACGCAGTAGTAGAGACCAGCGGAGTCGCAGATGAAGAGAAGGGGCGACAACTGACGACAGAGGGCTGCTGTTGGCGCAGGGTGCAGCTGGCGGCGCAGGGCTGCAGCTGGTGGCAAAGGGCTGCAGCTGGCGGCAAAGGAACGCAGCTGGCGGCAAAGGGCTGCAGCTGGCGGCAAAGGGCGCAGCTGGGGCAAAGGGTTGCAGCTGGGGGCAAAGGCTGCAGCTGGGGGCAAAAGGGCTCAGCTGGTGCAAGGGCGAGCTGGCGGCAAAGGGGTGCAGCTGGTGGCAAAGGGGTGCACTGTGCAAAGGCTGCAGCTGGGGGCAAAGGATCGCATGGCGGCAAAGCGCGCAGTGGCGGCAAAGGGAAAGCAGGGCGGCAAGGCTCAGCGGCCAAAGGGTTCACTGGGGGAAAATTGCGCTGCGCAAGGGTGCAGTGGGGGCAAAGGGCTGCATGGCGGCAAAAGGGCTGCAGGCTGCGGCAAAGGGCTGCAGCTGGTGGCAATGGATTGCGCTGGCGGCGCTGGGCTGCAGCTGGCAGCAATAGGGCTGCAGCTGGCAGCAATGGCCTGCAGCTGGCAGCCAAGGGCTGCAGCTGTTAGTTAGTTAGTTAGTGTTTATAGGGTCCAGCGGATACTAGGAACCAAATCAGGACTCAGATATTTCATATCTAAGTCTCTAAATAATATACCCACATAGCATTACAATCGTTTAAAATTTATGAGGACAAAAACACCAAATTATCTGTTTAAGTCGGCGACACCTGGTTTACAGTATTTAAAACACTATATTGTATTAAATTATGTTTACTCTTTCAAAAAAAGAAAAAAAGAAGATCTGCTGAAATATCACGAAAAAGATCTGATAAATCACTGGTGGAAAAGAATTCTCTCTGATACAATCAAATCAGCACATTCTGTCAAAAATTGATTAATACTGAACAAGCTGACACACGGCAACACCATGGGGGGTCTTCTCTGAATATCCAACTGTGCGTTATTAGCTGTGCCAAATGTAACGTGACAAACTGATTCTTCTTTACGGTTTACGTCCACCGATGGGAAAGGATTGGTTAAATCTGGGCAAATATTTAAACAATTTATTATGAATTTGATTACCACTCCATCATTCTGCCACGTTCACGACAATACAAACTAGATTTATGACGTAGATCAGAGTGAGAACAATGCATAGCCTTGAAAGACTGGACCCCGAGGCTTTGTTTGGCTGCTTTGTCCACCTTGAGTTCCTAGATTCCCATGTGGCTGGGGACCACAAGTTACTATATGCTTTCCGAAGAGACAAGCTGAGTATGAAGTCATGAATATCAGCCAATACTGGATGTGACACTTCTCTTGTCGAATAAAGTGACAATGCGAACATGAATCGATAAAATAAGGAAATATTCTGATCTGACCTGGACCACACTGACGGGCCAGATGTAAAGCCTTCAGTTCAGCGTTAAACAGACGACCAATCCGCAATCTTAAACAAAGTAGGCTCCTGAAATTGTTATCACACACATGGAGTGAGTCTACCTTTTTTAGAACATCAGTAAAAATCTTGATAAAATCTTTATAAAGTTCACATTGCCAAGATAAGTTGTTTATATGCAAGACACTCGAAGGTGACATCCTTTCGAAATTGAGTTAAATATAAAGTATATCTCTGGATTGGCGACTTTCCAAGGAGGAAAATCAGTCTGTAATGGGACCGTATCAACGGCATCAGATCAATTCAGCTGCCCCAAAGTGGGGCAAAATAGTATACCTAGTGGAGGAATCTCATTTGGCTTTAAGTTCATATTTGCCTTAAAAGGCGGGTTCATACCAATATCATAGCAGGGTTTTGGGGGAGGGGGGATTAGCCCTCATGTTTCAGGTGTCCTACATGAAGACGCAACCTCCTTGCTCTGAGGGGGTTCACCAGGTTTCAACATACAAACTCTCTTTTGGAGATGGGAAGTGCCCTGGAGCAATCCGCAGTCTTGATGATGAATTGGGATTCAAGAGCTTTGAGGTAAGACTTCGTGGCAGAACCATATACCACACCACCCATAATCTAGCGTTGGTTCACACCAATGCCCGATACATTCGCAACAAAGGTTCGTTGTCTTGACCCCAATCTGTGTGACTAATACCTTCAAAACATTCAAACCTCACTGCAAGATTGTTTAATGTTACTTAATGTGAGGCAAAAAAGAAAACTTATTACAAAAAACCCCCAAAATATTCACTTGTTTGGACTTTAATTACCTGTCCATTGAGGATGATAGCCGGTTTAAGGGGACCTGAGATTCTTTTCCTAAGGAAATGAATACACTCTGTCTTAGTAGCTGATAACTTAAAATCCATTTTCAGTAACCCACTGCTGAAACCCCGATTACACACTACTGAAGTTGACGTTCAGTGCAAGCCAAGTTTTCCCTTGCGTGATGGAGAAGTCATCACAAATAATGACTTATCAATTCCAGTCTTCACTGATGAACGATGATCTAACCTAACGCAAGCCGAATTGGAGAAAGGAGGCTACCTTGAGGGAACCCATTCCTTGCTCAAAAGGATCCGAAAAGGTCAAATGAAGTTAACACTGTGTTAGACAAAAATTTAGCAATAAAACATTGGTAATTACCTTTAAATCAAGTGTTCAAGTCTGAAGATTCCGTGGTCCATGTTGTGTCATAAGCTTTTTCTAAATCACAAAAGAATAGAAACTAATGTTATCCATTATTCAAAGCATTCCTGAAAAAGATCATATCGAACCAAGTGATCTGTAGTAAGCGGATTTTCGAAATCCCACACTGGGAATCATCTAAGGCCCCCAGACGTTCTAACTGCTTAACATCGAGAAATATACCATTCTCTCCATAGTTTTACATATGCACAACTGTGAGAGCTATAGACGATAGTTGTTAGGATCGAATGATCTCTGCCTGGTTTAGGAATAGGGGATAACAACAATCGCCTCTATCAAGAAGGTGGAAAAATACACGAACACCAACATGATTAAAATAGAGACCAAACACATTAAACCCTCAGCTGCAAAATGTTCAATAAATTGATAATGAATGTCATCTGGTCAGGAGCTGAGTGGTGCTTTCAAAATGGCGTCCTTTAACTCATCCATGCTGAAAACGCGTGTAATCCTCAGTATATTGGTCGAAGGAACCAAGATTTGATCCGCTGTCTTTTGATAGCTGGAATTCTTGCAAGAATGATCAGCTGACGAATTTTGATGGATAGTAGCAGTAACAAGTTAGCAACCTCTTTTTATTAGTAATAATAGTCCATTTACTTGCAATCATTTTTATCTGATGTAGCCGGGTCTTTCCTTATCTTACGAATTAGTTTCCTGAGTTTCCTTGAATTGACTTAAAGGACAGATTTGACAGAAGTTTTCCAGATTCTTTCTTCTTAGTTTTAAAGTATATTCGACACTTAGCCCTACACGCCTGATGTTTAACTTAGTTCCCATCTAGGAAACATAGTAAAAAGTCTTTGAGCACCTTTTCTCTTACTTCAGAGGTTTTGCACTCTCTATATACCAAGGGGTCTTAACATCATTTGGTTTTTACGGGATTTGGAATAGCTTCTTTAGCACTTCTCTACTATCACTTTAGTGACCTGTAAAAAGGATCATCATAACTTCCGCACAGATTCATAGGCAGTTCTACTTAAAAATTTCTGTTGCAGATAAAGACTCCAATCTGAGAGCGAAAATCATGTTTCCCGGGGGGGACTCCTGCTTTGCTTCGTAAAAGAAATAAAACTGGCAAGTGATCACTCCCGTTAGGTCCGTATGAACCAGCCATTCTAAGTCCAAAATAAGGAAGGGTCACAAATGGACAAATCAAGTGCGTCAAGAAACCAGTAGGTGAACAAAAGGTCGGTTGAAGCCTGAATTTCAAAAGACAGAGATCATGAATTTCCTGATTATCTTCAAGAACTTTCCCTTGAGAATTTGTGAGGTTACCTCTCGCACCCCACGTAGAGGCGCTGGCCGAAAATCTCAGCTCAACAACCGATGACACATCTCCAGATACTCTCTATCCACCTCAAATGGGCCTGCCGGCCGATCGACCTATGTACGTATCTTCTATAAATCATACTACTGACTATTCGCTAATCAAGTGATGGCCAGTTAAATACAACAACAGATCGTAACAACTTGTTTAAAGAGATACGAGCTGGCATGCCTCCATATCCGTCTGAAGTGGAATTTATGTATGTAGTACCGAATTATTAATATAAAGAGAAACGCCTCTGACGTGAAAAGTTTTGCAGAGCTGCTTGAGGTAAGCAGGAGAACCAGGATTCTATGCTTCATACTTGCAGTTAAAGGGTGGTTTCCTGTAAGAGCAATTTACGAAGATCTATACTCTGTCAATAATCGCTAAAGGTCTCGACAATTGTTTCTTTAACTCCCCTTATGTTCCACTGGAGTATGTCCATGTTAGGTTGTTAAAAGAATATCTATCATCCCTCTCCTCCAGAAACTTCACTGTCCACCAAAGAACTAAAACGGTTCGTCAGGACAAGATCAGTAGCTGATGCTCCTGATAAATTTCTAAGTTGTTTGTTGCCATGCTTGGAATTGGCTCTTACTGACTGAAACCTGCAGCACCAAATACTTGACTTCGAGATTTTCGCTTAGGAGGGTCTGGAGTCCGAAAAGGACGCTCCTCACTGAGTGCCCGTCCGCACTGCAGCCATTGGCCATGCGAGCGAGGAGACATCTCCTTCCTCCGGTCCCTCACCCCTGACCTCTGATCCACAGCACCCTGCACAACCGAAACACCTCCTCCCTCACCAGCAGGGACCGAAGCTGTTGTACACTGCTGGATGTAACACCATTGCATTTCTGAGACAAAACCTCCACCGACGTTAAAGCACGGTAAGCCGATCCAAAACCGATGACAACATTTCTGTCAATTTCTTCTCTGGCAGCAAAGGGCTGCAGCTGGCGGCAAAGGATTGCAGTGGTGGCAAAGGATTGCAGCTGGTGGCAAAGGGCTGCAGCTGGTGGCAAAGGGCTGCAGTGGCGGCAAAGGGTTGCAGCTGGTGGCAAAGGATTGCAGCTGCAGCAAAAGGTTGCAGCGGCAGCAAAGGGTTGCAGCTGGCGGCAAAGGATTGCAGCTGCAGTGAGGGTTGCAGCGGCGGCAAAGTGTTGCAGCTGTGGCAAAGGGTTGCAGCTGGCGGCGAACAGAGTCACTCTAGGACATGCATGACCAAACGTCACCTTCAATATAGTCCCACTCCCCTTGGCCACACTCACCTTAATATAAAACAACCCCATTGTGACCAGTCTCTGCCAGATATCACTTGAGAACTTTACATTGCCTGTTACCAATCATGAAGTGGCAATTGTTAGATTCATCAACCAATTAACAACATAATTTCTCCAGTACCATGATTTTCGCCTTTGGAGTAATACAGCCATGTTGGCCACACTGCATACCGTTTTATTTTTATACAAAAAACTGTCAACTAACCTCCCTGGGGCACACCAACAATTTTTGTGATTACAATTCTATCATCCCCTTACAACTCTATACTATCAATCACCCACTTAATTCAATGACACAACTTCACATGACGTTCCAAATCCCAACCACACTCACATCTCCAACAAATAAACCAAGTTATGAATAATTATTTCCCCTTATCAAAACCTGTTTAGGAGAATCTCCAAAATGTTACAAATTTTCCTAGTCTCCACCAAAATTATGTATAGCAACCCAGAATCAAAAGTGAAACATTATCACAATTTTGCCTACACCTCAAGTGGGCATACTTAACTACATTGCCAATTCAATTATCATTATGACACTGCCATTACAGCCTCTTAACAGTTCACCAACAGTAACCATGAATGTTGCCACATCGGATGGAAATATCTACATTACGCCTCACCTCCCATAACTTAATGCACCCAAAATACACGCATCCATACAACCACCAACTTAAACTCATGCACACCTTACTAACTTATACACACACATGCAAACACACTACAAAACCTTTCCCACTAACTACAATTAAGCTTCACACACACAACACTCACTACCAGACATACAATTAAGCAGCCAAACAGCTTCACACACACACAACACTCACTACCAGACATACAATTAAGCAGCCAAACAGCTTCACACACACAACATTGACAGTGTTAAATCATCACCATCTCCTCTTTTGTTTGGCGTGCCACAAGGCTCCGTGCTGGGACCTGTGCTTTTTACCCTTTATTCTCAGCCTTTGTCGGATGTCATGTCTCGGAATGATTGTCAGTATCACAAGTGTGCTGATGATACTGAAGTATCGTCAAGTAGTGTTCCGCAGGATTTTCCTAATGTTATTTCTAAAGTTCAAGCCTGCGTCCATGACGTATCATCTTGGATGGTTAGCAATAAGCTTAAACTAAACCCAGACAAAACCGAGGTGATCAAGGTGGGTGTTCCATCATGCCTGCGGCAGATTAAAGACAGTTCGATTGAATTGGAAGACAGCTGTATTGATTTTCAAGAAAGTGTGAAATATCTCGGTGTGAAACTAGACAGCACTCTGACTATGAAAGACCACATCAGCAGTGTGTGTCGAGCCTGTTTCCTGGAACTCAGGCGCATTGCTAGCATTAGGCAATGTCTCTCAAGAGAAGCAGTGAGAAAACTAGTATCGGCCTCCATTCTGTCACGTATTGATTACTGTAATGCCACTTTCATTGGTATCACAGATGAGCAGCTCTCACGTCTACAACGAATTCAAAATGCTGCTGCTCGGTTAGTTTTGAGAAAACGTAAACGAGACCATGTCACGCCGATGCTTCGCGAGCTTCACTGGCTGCCAGTCGAAGCTCGTGTACAATACAAAGTGGCTGTTCTGGCTTATCGCCACTTTGAGGGTAGTCTAGCGCCCTGTCTCTCAGTGACCTTGACCATCAGGAACTTTGCTAGAAGTCTGAGATCTTCTTCAGAGAAGAAGTTAGTGCTCCCCAGGTCGAACCTTCAGACAGCTGGGGGGCGTGCCTTTAGTATTGCTGCTCCAAGGATATGGAATAAGTTGCCGGTCAGCCTCAGACACTCACCTTCTCTTAGCACTTTCAAGAGCCATCTGAAAACCTATCTTTTCAAAGCACATTTAGGGTAATGCTTTTTTGTTTTATTCTGAAGTTAGACGTGCTGCTTTTATTTTTTTCTATCTTATTATTTTTGTGCTGTAGATTTTCTATATTAATGATTGTTCGAATGAATCACAATGTATAAAGGAATGTATGCGTGAGATCAAGCGCAATGAGTAATTTGTTGAATTAGAATTGCGCTATAGAAATGCAATCCATTTTTATTATTTATTATATTATTATTATTATTATTATTATATTATATTATTACCAGACATACAATTAAGCAGCCAAACAGCTTCACACACACAAACACTCACTACCAGACATACAATTAAGCAGCCAAACAGCTTCACACACACAACACTCACTACCAGACATACAATTAAGCAGCCAAACAGCTTCACACACACACAACACTCACTACCAGACATACAATTAAGCAGCCAAACAGCTTCACACACACAACACTCACTACCAGACATACAATTAAGCAGCCAAACAGCTTCACACACACAGCACTCACTACCAGATATACAATTAAGCAGCCAAACAGCTTCACACACACAACACTCACTACCAGACATACAATTAAGCAGCCAAACAGCTTCACACACACAACACTAACTACAATTAAGCAGCCACACAGCTTCACACACACAACACTAACTACAATTAAGCAGCCACACAGCTTCACACACACAACATTCACTACCAGACATACAATTAAGCAGCGACACAGCTTCACACACACAACACTAACTACAATTAAGCAGCCACGCAGCTTCACACACACAACACTCACTACCAGACATACAATTAAGCAGCCACACAGCTTCACACACACAACACTAACTACAATTAAGCAGCCACACAGCTTCACACACACAACACTCACTACCAGACATACAATTAAGCAGCCACAACACTCACACACACAACACTCACTACCAGACATACAATTAAGCAGCCACAACACTCACACACACAACACTAACTACAATTAAGCAGCCACAACACTCACACACACAACACTCACACGCACAACACTCACAACCAGACATACAATTAAGCAGCCACAACACTCCCGCGCACAACACTAACTAAAATTTAAAGCAGCCCCAACACTCACACAAAACAAACACTACTCCCTTTTTTGCGGCCACAACACCCCACACAAAAACACATTTTTCAATTTTAAAGCCCCACAAACTCAAACACACAACACTCCCAAACCAAAACCAACCTCAATACCCGCAAAATTTAAGCGCCACAAACTCACACCCCAAAATTTTAACTAAAAATAAGCGGCCCAAAACTAAAAAAACCAAAAAATTTTAACTAAAATTAAGCGCCACAAACACACACTAAAACACAAACTACTTTTAAATAGCGGGCCCCCAACACTAACAAAACAAAAACAAAAAATAAAAGTAAGCAGCCAAAAGTTAACCCCAAAACAACCCCAACTACTTTAAGCGGGAAAAACACTCCCCACAAAAACCACTAAATTTTACTTTTAAGCCCCCCCCAAAACGTTCACCCACACAACACAAAACTACTTTAAGCAGCCAAACAGTTCACACCACAAAAAACCCCAAACTACCAGCTTTACAATTAAGCCCCACCAGCTTAACACCACCCCACTCACTCCCGGGGACATACAATTAAGCCCCAAACCAAGTTCACACACAAAAACACTCAAACCAGCCCATAAAATTTAAGCCCCCCAAACCCCAAAACTTCAAACACAAAAACACTCACAAACCCGGGAATTAAATTAAAGCAGCCACAAGTTTTCACACACAAACACCCCAAACCGAAATAAAAATTTAAAGCGGCCCCCACAGCTTCACAAAAAACCCCGCTCACTACCAAAACATAAAATTTTAAGGGCAGCCAAACCGTTCAAACAAAAAAACCCTAACAAACCAGACATACAATTAAGCCCCCAAACGTTTCACACAAAACAACACTCATTTAAAGACTTTAAAATTTAAAGCAGCCAAAAACAGTTTCCCTCAACAAAACCCACTCCTACCAGACTTTTACAATTAAGCCCCCAAAACGGGCTTTCCCCAAAACACACAACCTAAATACCAGACTTTAAAATTTTGCGCCAAACAGCTTCCCCCACACGCACCCCACTACCAGATATAAAAATTAAAGGGCACCCAAAAAGTTCACACACACAAAACTAAATACCAAAAACTTTAAAATTTAAAGCAGCCAAACAGCTTAAAACACACAAAAATAACTAAAATTTTAAGCACCCCACACGTTTGCACAACAAAAACATCAAAAACAATTCCCCCAAGCCCACGGGTTCACAAACCAACATTCATTTCCAGACATAAAATTTAAGCAGCCCCACAGCTTCCCCACACACCCCACAATAAAATTTAAGAAAGCCCACGCTTCCACCCCCAAAACCACTAACACAATTAAGCGCCACACAGTTCTCCCCAAAAATTTCCCAAATCCCAGACTTCCAATTAACAGCCCCCAACATTTCTCCACACAACACAAACTCAAATTAAACGCCAAAACACCCACCCCCAAAACCCCATTTCAAAAAACCAAACCCCAAAACCCAAACAAAAATTTTAAGGGCAGCCCAACCCTAAAACACAACAAAAACTCCCCCAATTAAGCGCCAAAACCCCAAAACAACACAACACTAACTACAATTAAGCAGCCAAAACAAACCTCACACACCCCAAACTGACTAAAATTTAAGCGCCACAACCCCCACAAACAACCAAAATACAATAAGCAAAAAAACAGCTTTCAACACACAACATTTAATTCAATTAAGCAGCCCAAAAAATTACCCCACAAACACTAACACAATTAAGCAGCCAAAAAAAGCTTCACACACACAAAAAAACTAACTCCCAATTAAGCACCAAACAGCTTCACACACACAAAAAACCACTCTTTTACCAGACATAAAAAATTAAGCAGCCACACAGTTTCACACACAAAACATTTCACTCCCCAGAATAAAATTTTAAGGGGGCCAAACAAGTTTCCAAACCCCAAACTAAATTTCCAGGACATAAAATTTAAAGCAGCCACACAGTTCACACAAAAAAAACACTCACTCCCAAGACATACAATTAAGCCCCACACAGTTAAAAACCCACAAACACTCAAACCGACTTTAAAATTTTTAAAAGGCACCCACACAGGCTTCCCACAAAAAAACACTCACTCCCAAAGACATAAAAATTAAGCACCCCAAAAAAGCTTCAACCACAAAACACTCCTACCAGACATTTTTTTTAAAAGAACCAAACGCTGCACACCACAAACTCACTAAAGAAATACAATTAAGCACCCCCAAACAGCCTTCAACACACAAAACACTCCCCTCCCGGGGGGGGGTTTTTCAATTGGGCACCCAAACCCGGGTTAACACAAAAAAAACCCCTCACTGCCAGACATAAAATTAAGCAGCCAAAAAAAGCTTCCACACAAACATTCCAAACCGGGACTATTTTTAAAGCACCCCAAAAAGTTCCCACACAACACTAAATTACCGAATACAATTAAGCGCCAAACAGCTTAACACACAAAAAACACTTCAAACCAGACAAAAATTTAAAGGGACCCCCCAAACGTTTCACCCCACACAAAAATTAATCCCCAGCTTAAAATTTAAGCAGCCAAACAGCTTAAACAAAAACACAAAAAATTCCTCCCGGGACAAAAAAATTTAAAGCGGGCCAAACGTTCCACACACAACCCCCTCACTCCCCGGGGGGAAATACTTTTTAAGCAGCCAAACTTTTTCACACACAAAACACCCCAATACCAGCCATAAAAAAGCCCCCAAAAACGCTTAAAAAACCCCAAAACCCACTCACTACCGGACATAAAATTTTTAAGCAGCCAAACAGCTTCACACACACAACCCCCTCATTTCCTAACATAAAAATTAAAACCCGAAAAAACAGCTTCAACTCCCCAACCCCCTCACTACCGGGAAATCCCCCCCCCCTTAAAGCACCCAAACAGCTTCACACACAAAACCCACTCACTACCGCATGCAAACAAAAAATTTCACAGATGGGGAAAAAAAAAAACGCAAGTCTGAAAAATTTTTTTCCCAATGTGCCCCCCTTACTTCCACCCACCCTTTTTTGCAATTGTCAAGAGTTTAGGACGTTTGGGGCCCATTATTGTGGAAAAATTTTATTAATTCATTTAGTTATTTATTGTTGTTGTTGTGGTGGGTGTATCGGGTCCCCTAATGTGGCTTGGGTGGTTTGGCACCTTTAAGGGTCTTTTCCAGCTCGGGTTTGGGGTTTTTATTTTTCTCTTCTTTTTCCTTTTCCTTCTTCCTTTTCCCCCTCTCTTTTCCCCCTTCTCTCTCTCTCCCCCGAGGCTTTCCTCGGCCTTCGGTTTTTATCCAGGCGCCTTTTTCTTCCTTTTTTTCCTCCCGGAAATTTTTCCACTTGTTTTTGGGGGAAATTTTATTTGAAATGCGGGGGTTTCCAAACGGGGGTTTTGGGGGTTGGTTTTTTGGTTTCCCAAAATGCCTTGGTGGGGGTTTCTTGGGGTGGTGGGGGGGCGGCTTTTTGGGGGGGGGTTCAGTGGGCCTGGCCGGAGGGCCCCGGGGTTTACCCTTTTTTTTTTTGGGTTTTTGGAACCGGCCTTGTTTTTTTTTGGTTTCCCTTTTGGGGTTTCTCTTTTTTTTTTTTTTCCTTTCCCTTTCCACCCCTTTTTTAATCCGGATTTTGGTTTTGTGGTTTTGGGGGGTTCCCCCATTTTTTAATTCTTGGCCCCCCCCCCTTTTTCCAAAAATCCCCCCCGCCTTTTCCCCCCTTCCTTTTTTCTTTGCGGGAATTTTTTTAGCTCAATCCCCCAGGCTTTTGCTTTTTTTGGGGAAAAATTTTTTTTTTAATTTTCAAAAGGGGGGATTTGGCCCAAATTTTTTATTCCCCCGGGGTTGGCGCCATAAAAGGGAGATTACTTTCCAATTTTCCTTTTTGGGTTGATTAAAAAAGAAAAATGCTATTCTTTTTTTTACCAAATTTTTCCCCCCTTTCTTATTTTTGCATCTTCCAATTGGGGACGGCACCGGCTTTTAACAACCGCCTACCCCCCCCTCCCCAACCCCTTCGGGGGCTGGGGAAAGAAAAAATTTTTTTCCATTTATCATTCCCAACCCTTTTTTAGAGATTCAAACATTGGGGGTTTCACTTCTTCCCTGGGAGGCCCTGGTGTCTCTTCGGTATCCCCTGTCTTTTTCCTGCCACGTGCGCATTCCTTTGCTGAGTTTTCCACTCTGTGAGTAGGGTGGCGGTTTGGTGCAATCGGTTAGGGCGGTTTGTCTTCCCCGCGGAAGATGTCCTGGGAGCGCCCGCTGGTTTCGGTTTCTCCCATCGCGAAGTCGGTCGGTATTATCCTGCAGTGGGCCCTTAGGGGAGGGAGTCACGTCATCTTTTCCGACTCTCTGTGGTCCTCGATGGAGTGGGGCCCCGGGTGACCCCCTTCTAGGGTCACAGGTAGCTGGTAGCTCTTTCGTGTTTTTTTTGGGTTTTTTGTTTGTTGCGGTTTGTTTTCTCTTTTGCGTAATTCCTTTTGGTTTCAAAATTATAAAGAATTATTGTTTGAGATCACTTTTCTTGGCCTTTCAAAATTATATCCAAAAACTTTTCCTTTCAATGCATCTGTGATGCGGTAGTCGGTGGGGTGGGGGGAGAAATGGTGATTTAGGGTTGGAATTTGCTTGGTCTCGCTCGTCCCCTGTCCCCAATCACCTGCCCCTTATTCTTCGGCATCGTTGTTTGTGTTTGCAAGGGGAACGAGTGTTTTGTGTTTGCGAGGTGCGTTCGTGTTTAGTCGTTTGGATGGTGGTTGGAGAATTGTTATTTTGAAATGTTTCTATTAAATGTGGGGATAAACGTGCCATTTTGAATTATTATTATTTGCAATGTGGTGGCAGTTATAAGCAATGGTTGATGTATTAGTTCAGTTCCCAGAAAGGAAATGTTGAAGTGATGAGGGAAGGATGAAGATTTAAATTGCTATTCGTTTTTTTTAGCTGTTAATGTAATTCTTACCCGCTTGTGTGAGGGACCTTAGCGAACATTCCTCATTTGGTTTGTTTCTGTGTTAGCTCAGGTCTGTGTTAAGCTGGTGTTACTAATGTTTCGCAACCCTCCCTCGCCCACCTTTCGAGTGGTGTTAGGATTAAGAACAAATTTCGACCGTACTGACTGCAGGGTTTTCCCGTCCTTCTTTCTTCCAGTTCCTTCGTTTTTCACCTCTGGGGGCTTCACCTGAAGGGTTGCGCTGTTGGGGCGCGCACAGGTGAGGGCACGTGGACCTTGCTGGATGGTCTAACCCTGTCCCGGGGCCTTCAGCGGGCAACGCCTCATCCCACAGGATGCGTTCTCCACTGTCCTCAGAGTCCCACAGCTCGGTGACCAGTGTGGTTAGCTCTGTGTCGTGCAATTTGGGTGTGTGTGTGTGTGTGTCGGGTTTTCGGATTGAAAGACTCTGTTTAAGAACAGACCGGTTTGGGGCACCTGATTCGACACGGTACTCTCAGGGACTTTGGAGGAGACAGGGGTGAGGGGAACCACATGAAGCACAAAAAGGAAGTGTGTTGTAAATTCTTATTTTGATTATGGTTATGTTGGGGTGCGTTGAAAGCTTGTTTGTGATATGTGTATATTGTGTGTGTTGAAATGCTTATTGTGATTGTGCATGTTGTGTGTTGGGAATGCTTATTTGTGACTATGTGTGTGTTGGTGTGGGAATAAATGGTGTTTGTTTGTATCTTTTGTGTGGTCTCTTTGGAGGTGTGAGGTCAGTCATTTCACTCCTCTAGACGTCTGTCGGCAGACTCAAGGGTGGTCGTGAATTTGTGGGGGTGTCGGATGTGTGGGTTCTGATGTCTTCTTTGTGGAGTGCCTGTCAGTTCTGCTGTTTGTATTGTTTAGTCGTTGTGTGTTGTTTGTGGGTGGTTGGTGGTGATTAGGTGTAGGGTCTTTTGGTGGTTTAAAAACTTGGTCTGAGGGGAATCGAGTGAGAGAGGGGATCGCCGGGCCAGACTCCTTTTCGCCGGGGCTCAGAAGTAGGCCCTAAAATGCCTTTGTTGCCACTCGTCTGCCATTCTGTTTTGTAGTTAACGTTTTTTTGCCGGGGGG
>CM031602.1:102441865-102489825 GCA_018398815.1 Conus ventricosus | reverse complement strand
AGTTCAACCCACAGAGCCCCTTCTAAAACAGCCATAGTGAGTAATCATCAGATTTGTTCATTGCCTTTATCATTGTCAGTACGGATGGCGCCATTCGAAACCAGAATTGTATAGAGGGCGATGCGGCTAGAGATTTTTACAGCGCATGCAGCAAGTGCGTAATGACTGTTCTAATAATCTAAACTTATCTGAAATCAAGATGACGCCTGAAGACCAAGAACAGTATGACGCAGCACTCACTGTTGGTTTGTGGTTTAGGTCTCTCATCAGACGCAGAGAATCCAACAGTAAGAGACCATGATCACATTAGCGGAAAGTTCAGAGGAGCGGCGCATAACAAATGCAATCTTCAACTAAAGTTTGAACCAAAGACATGGAAGCTGCCTGTATTCTTTCATAATTGCGAGGTTACGACTCTCATCTTATAATGAAAGCAGTGGACGATGCCTTCAGGGTGTCATGCATTGCACAGTCATCAGAAAAGTACATGTGCTTTAATCTAAATAACATGTCTTTTATGACTCTATGCAACACATGATGGGATCATTAGAGTCACTAGCTATGTCCTTAAAGTCCTGCCCAATAACGGAAGAATATTTTGACCCAACTCTTGTTAGAAAGGGCGTTTACCCTTATGAGTACATGAACAGTTGGGAAAGGTTTGACGAAGATACACTTCCTCCTAAAGGCGCGTTCTTTTCTAGTCTTAGAGGAAAGGACATCAGCGACTCCGATTACCAGCATGCTCAAGATGCGTGGCAGAAGTTAGATTGTAAAACGATGGGAGACTATCATGACTCCTACTTGATGGCTGACACATGTTTGCTGGCGGACGTCTTTGAAAATTACAGAAAGACCTGCATGAAACATTATAGCCTGGATCCTGCGCATTACATTTCTGCGCCTGGGATGAGCTGGGATGTTTTCTTAAAGTTTACTGGAGTACAGATTGATTTATTGTCTGCCCTGCCAATGATTCAGATGATTGAAAACGGATTGCGTGGAGGAATTAGTATGGCGTCGCATCATTACTGTAAAGCAAACAACAAAATACTTGGACGACTATGATCCGAGTAAAAGCCTAACTATCTTATGTATTTAGATGCAAACAATCTGTATGGATGGGCAATGGCGCAATCACTTCCGTTACGCAACTTTAAATGTACACAGGTACGAATAATATTCAAAAGGCATCAAAGTGGTTAGGCAGTTTAACGCCTGATCAACAGCGTGGTTTCATTCTAGAAGTTGACTTAGAATATCCTCATGAACTCCATGACCTGCATAATGACTATCCATTAGCAGCAGAAAGTCTAAAGATGGATCCAAGAGAGCCGCCTAAACTTGTGCCTAAACTTCGAGGCAAAAAAAATTATGTCTGTCATTACAGACTTCTACAATTTTATTTAAGACATGGTTTAAAGCTAACAGCAGTTCATCGAATAATTGCTTTCGTCAAGAACATTCATAAACCATACTCAAAAGAAAGATCTCAAAACCCAAATCCAAAATGCTTCGAAAAAGTTTTTTCAAGTTGATAACAACAGCTGTTTTGGAAAGACTAGGGGAAATCCGCAAAAGCGCAAAGAGTTAGTTTAGTCACCAAAGAGAACGAAGCAATTAAGGACTTAAAAAACCAAATTATCAGGATTTTAGAAGATTTCATGACAGTTTTTTGCATAATGAAAAAAAAAAGAAATCAAATTAGAAAACCCGTTTTTATTGGGTTTATTTTTTTGAATTATCAAAGCTTTTGATGTTAAGTTTCTTTATGAAATTTAAAGCCCCGAAACCTGATCCAGATTTTTTCACAGATACAGAAGTTTTTTATAGTTTTCCACTAAAGACATCTATAAAGAAGGGAAAACCGGTGGCTAAAGGCATGCGGGGAGGGTATGAGCCCGTTTACCTAAAATCCCCTTTACATTCATTATAACAAAAAGGGTTTTGGGGAAAGATAAAGGTAATTATCTGGAAAGTGATCAAGGAGTTTGTTGGTTTAATAAAAAATGTACAGATTTCGGCCAGGAAAAAATATTAAGAAAGAAAAGGGAAATCTCGCGCGTTGGCAGTCCAATCACTGACAATACAAGAAGCATTTTTTGGCAAAAAAATTTTTTCTCTGAAAAACGTAAAACGCGATCAAATCTACATGAGATCAACACAACAGTTGTAAAAAAGAAGCTTTAGATAGAAAAAAAACCAAAAAGGGGTGTTTGTTAATCCGGAGTTTTCAATGCAATGGGGCACGGGAGAACGTAAATTAATTAAAGCGGAACTGTGTCTGGGGGAAAATTTTGCGCTTTTTCCAAAAAAGATCTTGGGGAGCGGGTTTGTTTTTTGGGTTCAGTTTCCGTAAATAATACCGGGCGGATTCATCTTTACATTTTTTTTTATTTATAGGGGTAAACACTCCAAACGGGATGGGTTTTGCCCTGATGCGAGTGCCCCCCTTTCTGCTTCCCCGGGAAAATAAAGGTACCTTACTTTAAAACCAAACGGTAATATTTCCCGGATGAACTGCGTTTTCGCAACATTTTTGTTTTTCTTTTATTGCTTGTACTGGCTTTACCCTTTTTAAATTCTTCATTTTCATGCGCGCAAAATGGGGGCAGTTTTCTAACCCATTCTTGTTGGAGGGTTGTCAATAAGTCTTTTTGGATACTGGTAGGAAAAAAGCTTTGGGTAACTGTTTGTTAAAGTTTAACTAAAGCCTGTGATCTGTGAACCCCCGGGAATGCCTCTTCAAATAGTAACTCGTTTTTAAAAATAATTTTTTTCATTTTGGCCCTTTTAAAATTTTTTTTTCATCATCGATTTGAATCTTGGGGGGAAAATTAGCGGGCCCGTTGGTATTTTAGTTGTATAGCGAAGCAACAGCAAAAGCGTTTTTGTGTTAAGGGTTCCCCGCATCTTTGTATCTTGAAGCATGTCAATGGCTGTGGGGCGTATTTAAATTTTTTTCTCTATCCTATCAGGGGGTAAATATAAAAGATCCATTTGATGGGTGTCGTTTGGAGTTGTATTGAAAAAGTTGGTCTCTGTTTTGTTGGGGGCAGGTAAAAAATTTTGCCAGTTGTTGTTTAGAAAAATTTCCCTTTCGCTGTTTTTTCACTGACTCCCCCGTTTGGCTTAGTTTTTTAATTGCGTGATCCCCTTCCAAATCCTTTGGGCGAATATAGTTTTTTTCATTTTTTATTCAGCCAATTTTGGCAACAAAATACACAACGGTCATACCAACGACAATAACCGATTTCTTCTCTTTTGTTTTCTGATGGTGAAAAAAGCCCAAAAATTTTTGGGGGGGGAAATGTTGGACCGGTTTGCCTTTTTATAGATAATATTGTTTTATTGTTTGATAACATCAAAAAATTTGTAAGGCTCCCCCTGTCTTTTTCGTGGTCATAATAAAATTAATGAAGTCTTGCTTTCATAGGCGTCTTGCGCAGCTGCTTTCCTCCTAGCTTTGTTATGCTTTTTCTCTCGCCGTCTTTCCCCCTTTACAAATGCAAAATACTGCCGAAAAAAGCAAGCGCATTCCCCGCGCCCCCTTTCATTATTGCGAGTGAAGCCATTTTTTATAAATTATTTTTTTTTTTAATATTTTTTGTCGGGAATTTTTCCTTGCTTAACTAAAAATCTTTGTGGCACCGAAGCGCAATGATAGCAATCGCTTTGCGAATCCTAAAAGTCTATTTCCCCAAGATCTGCTGGTTTAATTTTTAAAAAGGTTTTTCCCCAAGCATTGAGTATCCTCATTTTAGGCCCCAATAAAGCGAAGGGAAAACAAGGGTTGGCAATAGTTTTTCGGTGCTCTTTTTTTTAAAAATAAAAAATTTATAATTTAATAAAAAACAGAACAGCGAGTTTCCCTACAGCTAAAGGCACCCAAAACCCTTCCCGAACTTATGAATGACCAAGTTGATGTCAAGCTATTATGCCCAAAAAGGAAAAGGCTGTATTCTTTGGCGTTTGGGGGAAAACAAAAACTTTCCCTTGAACTGAATTCAGCATTGACGATTCAACAGAGTCGCCAAAAGCATTTTAAGTTAAAACAGGTATGAGCGCAGCGGGGGTCTAGAATGGGGAAAGTGGGGGGCAAAGGGTTTTTATTTGTAACAAATTCAGTAATTTGCCCCATTGATTCTGAAAAGATCTTCTATGATTTAACGCAAATCCATTTTTTAAACAAATCTTAGAGTCTCTAGGCTGTATCTATTTACAGATTGGGAAACTTTTTGTCGCCAGCGATCGGATTTTAACTTTTAATCATATAGATTTTGTTTCCCTTCAAAAGAACACGGAAATTCAGCAGAATAAAAAAAACACTAAATCAGGTGGAGAAAGTAACAACCCAGAAAATCAGCAGAAAAAACAGAATCGGGTGGGGACCAGTAAAAATCCGGGGCGTGTTTGAAGCAGGAAAAAAATTAGCAAGTGGAACAGAAAAAAAAAATTAATGTTACAAAATTAACCCATATGAAAACAAAACACCGCCAACGCCAGAACAAGTTGATTCAATGCCAGCTATAAAAACCCAGTGATAAAAGGGCCCCAATCTTCAGGGGAATTTTGAACTTAAAACTGTTGCCTTTTTTGGGCGCCTTGTGCGTTGGGGGCAGTTATTGGGGCAAAAAATTATATACCAAGGGCAAAAAAAAAAAAGAAGTTAAAACAACCTGAACCGCTAAATACAGAAAAAGACAACTGCACGAAAAAACGCAATAAACAAAGCTTCATTTTGTCCATTTAAAATGGAATAAATTTTAAATTTTTTTTAAAAAAAATAGATCTGGCGTATTAAAAATTTTTAAAGTCAATAAATAAAGCAGGAGTCTAAAAAGACATTTCCTAACCAAAAATTGTAATCAATGTGGTTGCTTCGGTTGTAAAAACTTCTTAAGACTATGCGGGAAACGCTGGCAAACATTCTCAACGATGACGGTTTTTTGGGGCGTTGGTTTACTATATTGCATCTACATTTAAGATAAAAACATGATTGTTTTTTTTTGATAATTATAAGAACTTGGTTGTCTTAAAAAGATGACTTATTTATGATCTTGAGGTGCTTAATCAAGAATTAATCAAGAATTTATTAAGAACTTAAAGTAATTGGGATGATTAAAAAACTTGAGAATGACTAAGTAAGAACTTGAGGATGACTTAGAAGTGACTTGGGGTAATTTTCATTAAGAACTTGGGATGATTTGGGTTCATGCGTGGGGTGGGGGGGGGGGGGGGGGGGGTGCATGCGGGGGGTAGGAAAAAACACAAAAAACAACAAAACAAAAACAAAAAAAAACACACAATAACAGCCCCGGGGGTGGGGGGGGGGGGGAGTGCGTGGGGGGGGGGGGGGGTGGGGGTGTGCATGGGGGAGGACAAAAACACAAACCCAACAAAAAAACAAAATGAAACAAAAACCACTTCTTGCTTTGTGACTAAACAGGGTTCTTGCCGAACCCTCAATCAATGGGCCCCAATGATCAATGTGATCACTTGGCCTATTTGCCGCTGAGTTTTGCATGCTCCGCGCTTTGCAGGTCAAGTGTCTATATTACTTGGCCCTTTTTGCAGGTGTCCGTCTGACGTCATTAGCAGAAGGCTGCGCTTTGCAGGTCAAGTGATCACATTATCCTTGGCTAGTTTGCTGTGCTCCTCTTTTTCCCCGGCTTGCAACTGGCTTTGGCAGAGTTACAGCTAATTGCTGTAGCCAAGCTTTTTTGGCGGTTTAATCGCCAGTAGAGTCATCCTCTTTGTATTTGGAGCATTTATTAAAGATTTGCGGGCCCACACACTACCCCTCCCATACGGTGATGTACAAAGGTCTGAAACCCTTCTATTTTTGTTTCCCCAAAACATTCGAAAATCTTTATCCAGTTGCATAGTCAAATTAGGGGTTTGGCTTTTTTGCTACAATTCATTTTATACTGTTTCCTCTTTTGAAATTTGGATAGTTGTAAAAACATATTAAATCGAATAAGTTTTCTGGCATATGAATCGCATGCCCCCCTGCGCCTAAGAAAGAACCCCATGTTGATGCGTTTTTGCCTTTCAAAATGGCTTTAGCTGTCTCAAGCCACGCCCAACAATAACGCGTGTGAATTGTTTGCTTTTTTTTTTTTTTATCAAACTAGCCCCGTTTTTTAAAAAGGAAAATTCATAACTTTAAAAACACTATTAAAATTTGGGCCTCATCTTTTTCGGTAATGTCATTTTCATTTCCTTGAACCAACAAACCTGAAGAAGTCGTTCTTTTCCAAAGCAGTCGGTTCACTTTTTTCTTTTTCTCCCCCCTTAGGAAAGCAAATTTTTTTCGGTTTCGGCGGTAACAACATGTTCCCCTGATTCTTTTTTGAAAATACCAAACTCAGTTAAAGTAAAACTTGTGACTTGAATGCACAATTCTGTTCCCTCAGAAAACCCGGCCGCCATTTTAAAATAACACACAACCCCAATAACAGGCAATAAAAACGCCCCTATCCGGCGTCAGTAAAGATGTAAAAACGGTGGGGGTTACTTCATGTAGCGCTGTGAAAGATGTGAAATATATTGAAATCAGCGGGCCCGGGCGTGAGGGGTGGGGGGGGGGGGGGGGGGGCGGCAGTATGTTTTTTTTTGCCTTCATTTGCCCAGTGTGAGGGCCGCCGGGGTGTAGGTGCGGCTGTCCCCATGGGGGGGTTGTGTTGTGTGTGTGTGTTAACCACGAAACGTGAACAGCCCCCCGATCGGGTTTTTTGTTGTGTTGTTGTTTTTGTTTTAGATCAGTTACCCGGCCCATGTGACCCTTTTTTCCCCCCGTGTTGCCCAGTGTTGTACTGTTCTCCTGGTCTGCCCCTTTGAAGACTCTGTTTTAGGCCTGGTGTCAGTCTGTGTGTGCCAAACCTTGGGCCCATGCGCTCGCTCATTTTTTCTGTCAGTGCCACAATTTGGGTTTCCCCTGCTCTTCTGTTGTGTTTGTTTTCCCCCGCCTCTCGTCTTTTTTTTCTCTGTCGTCGGGCTGTCTGTCTGTCTCTCTCTTTTGCGCGGGGTGTATGGGGTGTGTTTGGTGTGTGTGTGGGGGGTTGTGGTAAGGTGTCGTTATTTTTTTTTGTTAAAAAAGTCTCTTAGTAGAGAATGTATTATCCCGCTTCTGGGTCACTTTCCCCGGGGAAAACTGGTTTGAGGGCGGAATGAGTTAAAAAGGATAATACAGTCTCTTCCCCCTATCTAGGAAATGTTTTTTGATGCGGGTAGGGAGTGTTTGTGGGGTGAAGTTTTTTTTGGGCTTAATTGTAGTTAGGGGGAAAGGTTTTTTAGGTGTTTGCATGTGTTGGATAAGTTGTAAGGTGTCATGATTTAAGTTTGGGGGTTGTATGATAAGTGTATTTTTGGGGGCTTAAATTATGGGAGGTGAGGCTTAATTTGATATTTCCCTCGATGTGGCAAAAATCAGGGGACTGTTGGTGAACTGTTAGGGGGCCGTAATGGCTGTGTATATGATAATTGAATTTGGGAAAGTGGTAAGTATGCCCCCACTTTAGGTGTAGGAAAATTGTGATAATGCTTCACTTTTTATTTTTGGGTTGCTATACAAAATTTTAAATTTTTAAAAATTTTGGGGGATTCTCCTAAACAGGGTTTTTTAAGGGGGGGAAAAATTTTTTTCTAACTTGGGTTTTTTGTTGCGATGGAGGGGGGTTGGGATTTGGGACGTATGTGAAGTTGTGCTTGAATTAAGTGGGTATTGATAGTAAGAGTTGTAAGGGGTGTTAGAATTGTAATACACACAGTTTGTGTGCCCCCGGGGTTTAGTTGCGTTTTGTTGTTTTAAAAATAAAACGTATGCAGTGTGGCCAAAGGCGTATTTCTCCCAAAGGGGGAAAAAAATTTGGGACTGGAGAAATTATGTTTTTTAAAATTTGGGTTTAGAACTAACAAATTTCCACTTTATGATTGGTAACAGGCAATGTAAAGTTCTCAAGTGATGGGGCAGAGCTGGTCAAATGGGGGGTTTTATATTAAAGGGCGTGGGCCAAGGGGAGTGGGATATATTGAAGGTGACTTTGGTCATGATGTCCACATGACTTGTTGCCACCACTGCAAACCCTTTTCCAAGCTGAAACCCCTTTTTCCCCTGCTGCAACCTTTTTTCGCAGCTGCAATTTTTCCACCACTGCAACCCTTTGCCGCAGCTGCCCCTTTGCCGCCACTGCAGCCTTTGCCCCACTGCAAACCCCTTTCCACCGCGCAGCCCCTTTTTGCCAGTGGCAGCCCCTTTCTGCCCGCTGCGCCCTTTTCTGCCAGCTGCACCCCTTTTCCGCCACTGCAATCCTTTGCCACCCGCTGCAGCCCTTGCCGCCCCGCTGCAGCCCTTTGCCGCCAGCTGCAGCCCCTTTGCCCCCCTGCAACCCTTGCTGCGTTCCCTTTCCCCGCTGCAACCCTTTCCACCAGCTGCGCCCTTTGCCGCAGCTGCGCCCCTTTTCCGCCAGCTGCGTCCTTTGCCGCCACTGCATCCTTTGCCACCAGCTGCAGCCTTGCCCCCCGCTGCATCCTGCGCCAATCCAGCCCTCTTGTCCTTGTCGCCCCTTTCTTCATCTGGACTCCGTGGTCTTACTACTCGTCACGTCAGGGGGGTTCTGTGGGATTCAGATTTCCCGGTGGCGTCGGTTTGGGGGGGGGGGGGGGGGGGGGGGGGGGGGGGGGGGGGTGAATTGTGTTTGGGTTTGTGTGGCCGGGGGAAGGTCGTGCTGTGAAGACGCTGCCCCTTGACAAATCAGCAGCTTTTCGCGCTTGCCCCTTAGTCTGCATCACACATTCGCTTTAATGTGCCCCTCACCCCATTGTACCACCCCGCAGTTCGTAGCGCGCCACGTGTGCGGGTTCAGGTGTGGCAACAGCATTAGTCCCAGTCACAACTTTAAGTAGAATGGAGAGTGGGGGGTGTTGCAAATAAAGTATGGGGATGGTGGATGGATGATTTGCTGACATGAGCTGATTTATTTGAATATTAAAAAAAATTGTTGTGACCTAGACAGGGGGGAGGAATACTCTGTTTGAGTTTAAAATCTTAAGTGGCGATTGACACCCCTTTTATACATGTAAATTTGTGAGTTGATACAAAATTTTTTTGTTTTGGAGCCCGCTGGTCTTCCCTTTTGGGTCCTGACGCGTTCCCTTTGCCAATTTTGTCCCCTTTTTTGTTTCAAAAACCCGGTACCCCTTTTAACCCCATTTAAATTTTTTTTCTTTTTTTCCCCCATCTTTGTTAAATTGTCTGATTTGGTTATGTGTCACTTCCTAGCTGTCGCAACCCCATTTTTTTTTGATTTAGTTTTCCCTTGGTCACTTGTCCCTGAGGTTGTGGGGCAATGTTTTTTGCGTGATGTGACAGTGGGGACAGTGGGGTGGGGGAAATCCTTGTGCTGATGTGTGGTGTGGGTTTGGGGTGTGAGGGTTTTTGGTGGGGTGTGGAGGTAAAAGGGGTGTTGTATACCCGTGGGGTTTTGGTGGTTGCATTTATGTTTTAAAGTTTGTGTTTTTTGTGGGTCGCTCAAAAGGTAAGTTTGGTACGGGGGGATAAGTAGGGTTTCGACCTTGAATAGATTAGAGAAAAGGGCCTTTGCAGTGTGGGCAAGAGGGCGTGTGGGGCGCTGAGGGATTACGGTCCCCGAGAAAATCATCTCCCCCATCCGGGCTCCACCCGGACATGGGAAATGTAGGTTTCCCCCCGCCGGGCCCGCTGTCTGAAAATTTCGAGGGGGAAGAGGGTTCGGAGGGGGGCTCTGTGTGTTCTTTTTGGGCATTGACTGGTCATGAAAACCCTTCAAAAGGCAGGAAAAAAAGGATACAGTGGGAAATTGGGGCGTCGAAACCTTGCTTCCTGACGACCGGGGATCCGTACAGGATAGTAGAGATGCTAAAGGGAAACATTCCCCAAATCCCCCTGATAAACCAAAGACGAAGACCCTTGGGATATAAAGAGTGCAAAAAAATTTGAAGGGGAAAAGAAAAAAGTGCTCAAAAAACTTTTTGCTAGGGTTTCTTGGTGGGGAACAAAGTTAAAAATCAGGCTGGGGGCTAAGTGTCGGTTTCTTTTAAAACTAAGAAAAAAGAACCCAAATTTTTTTTTTTAAATTGTCCTTTAAGGGCAATTCAAGGAAAAAGTCTGGAAAAATCCTAAGTTAAGGGGAAAAACGGTACACAGTTACAAAAAAGTTTGCAAGTAAATGGATCGATTATTTATAAAAAGGAGGTTGTAACTTGCTCTGTTACTTCCTCAAAATTTTCATGATCATTATGCAAGGAATTCCCGGTATCAAAATCGTGAGCAAAATCTTGTTCCCCTTTGTGCCAAATAGTTCGAGGATTCAAAATGCGTTTTTAGCATGGATGAGTTAAAGGACGCATTTTGAAAGCCCAAAAACTAGCTCCTGGGCCAAAAGACATTCATTACAATTTATTCAACATTTGCCGCCAGGGGTTTAAAATTTGGTTTTTGTCTCTGTTTTTCAGTTTTTGGGGTTAGGGTATTTTCACCTTCTTGGGGAGGCGGTTGTTTTCCAATTCCTAAACCAGGGAAAGATCTTCGGTCCCCAAAAACTATCGTCCTATAGCCCCCTGTTTCTATGTAAAACTATGGAGAGAAAGGTAATCTCGATTGTTTGGCAGTTAGAATGTCTGGGGGCCCCTTTGATGTTTCCCCGTGGGATTTTGGGAAAAAACCGCAGTACTTGATAAAAATGGTTCTATGAGTTTTTTTCAGGAATGCTTAATTAAAAGGAAATTTAATTTCTATTCTTTTTGTTTTTGAAAAAATTTGCCAAAAATGCAGGATGGGGGTTCTTAGGTTGAAGCATTGTTTCAAAAGGGAATTTACCCTTTTTATTGCTATGTTTTGTCTAAAGCAGGTTAGACTTCATTCGACCTTTTGGATCCTTTTGAGAGGAGATGGGTGTCCCCCGGGTAGATCCCTTTTCCCCCTTTGTTCAATCTGAAGATTAATAACTGCCCGTCATAAATCGGAAATTTATAAGTCATTATTTGTTGATGTTCTCCATCTTGCCAAGGGGAAAATTTGGTGCAGCTGAGCGTAAATTTGTTGCTGTTAAAACGGTTCAGCATGGGTTATGAAAAAGGATTTTTTTTAAATTTTCAGCTACTAAACGAGTGTATTTTTTTGATAGGAAAAAATCTAGGTCTTTTAAACCCCTTCGTTCAATGGTCAGGTAATTTTAAGATTCCCAAAAAAGTGAAAATATTGTGGTTGTTTTTTTATAATAAAAACTTTCTTTTTTGCCTCACATTAAATACATTAAACAATCTTGCCAGTCAGGTTTGAAGTTTTAAGGTTATATCAAAATGATTGGGGGCAGACAAGCGAACTTTGTTGCGATGTAGGGCTTGGTGGACCAAAACTAGATTAGGGGTGTGGTTATGGTTTGCACGAAAGTCTTACCCCAAAGCTCTTGATCCCTTAAACTCAAGGGGCTGCGGATTGCTTGGGGGCCTTCGACATCTCCAAAAAAATTTTGTATTTGAAAATTTGGGGAACCCCCCCTGGAGTGTAAGGAGGGTTTTTGGGCTTTCCAAAAAATTTCATCTTAAGTTTTATCAAGATTTTTATGATGGTTCTAAAAAGGTGGAAAAGGGGTGCAGCTGCCATTTTGTGGATAACAATTTTCAGGAGCCCACTTTGTTAAAATTGCGGGATTTTTCGTCTTTTTATACGCTGAACTGAAGGCTTTAAATCTGGCCCTCATGCGGGGTCCAGGTCAAACAGAGGGTTTTCATTTTAAACGGTTCATTGTCGGCATTGCGGGTTTTTCGACAAGAGAAGGTCCCCGTTTGGCTGATATTATTTATTTCAACTGGGTTGTCTCTTCGGGAAAACATAAGTTTTCTTGTGGATCCCCCGCCCCATGGGGAAACTATGGGAACTCGGGTGGACAAAGACCAAAAAAAGTCCGTGCAAATCTTTTTCCGGAGGCCTATGCAGTTTGTTCCTCACTTGATTCGTCTTAAAACTGTTTTTATTGTCGTGAACTGTGGCAGAGTGAATGGGGAATCAAATTTATATAATTGTTTAAAAAATTTTCCCCCGATTTAACCAACCTTTCCCATCGGTGGTACAACCGTAAAGGGAATCGGTTTGTCTGCTTAAAATTGGGGACAGCATAAACCACGTTGGATATCGAAGGGAGACCCCCCATGGGGTGTTGGTGTGACGCTTGTTCAGTGTTAATATTTTTGAAGAATGTGCTGATTTGATGTGTATCAGAGAGAAGGTTTTTCCACCAGTGATTTATCAGTTTTTTTTTGTGAGATTTCAGTAGAGTTTTTTTTTTTTTTTGGGAAAAAGGTAAATTATTTTATAAAATATAGTGTTTTAATAATGTATAAGGTGTGTCGGGTTGAAAAGATAAAAGGCTTTGTTTATAAATTTTAACGATGGTAATAAGTTGCGTTTTGTTTTTAGAGTTAGATAGATAGTGAGGTTTCCGAATTGGCTCCCGTAGTCCGCTGGACCCTATAAACACTAACTAACTAAATAAGTAACTCCCGCACACAGCCCCCCGCCGGCAGGATAGCCACTCGCCTGGGACCCCCTCACCGGACAGGGGTCAAGATTAACAAGAAGAAGACGAGCTGATGAAATTCAACACCCCTGCCAAAACATCACACAGGGTGGGAGCCCCCCCAAAGGGGGTGGGGTTTTCGTCTCCTGGGCAGCGTGGTTTACCAACAGGGAGGCACGGACCCAGACTCACAGCCAGAAAACGGAAAGGGAAAGAACTTTCGTCAGTTCAAGGACATCTGGGGATCTGGAGGAATCAGCATAAGAAACCAAACCGATCTTCAATCCAGGTGAATAATTCTGCTCTACAGATGCGAGCATGGGGGGACAAAACAACGATGCAACCAAAAATTCGACATTTTTCAAGACCTGTTGGGCGCAATACAAAACCCATGGCAGGACAAAGGGCTGAAACGAAATCGTGGGAACGTGGGGACAGGAAAAAGGGCCAAACGATACTACGGAGGAAATGGGGTTGGTCGGACCCCCAAACCCCCAGGGAAACCAGCATCCCGACCACACGCCAAGCCCCGACCTAATGCAGGAAAAGAGAAAAAAGGGGACCGCCTCCAAAAAGGGAGGCAAGACACTGAGGCGGAGTTGAAGCAACAAGGGGCAAACTGGACTGGAGTGACCAGACCAGCCCCAGAACAGAGTGTGATGGCGAAGGGTCGTCGATGGCGTATGCTCCACCGGGACCGATGGGCATATATGACATGAATGCTCCAGGATATCAATTGAATCCCTTCGAAATTCCAATCACTGGTCAGGTGTGTTGCTGTCCAAACTTGAGTGGACTTGCACACACACACACACACACAACACCACACACACACACACACACACACACACACCACACACACACACACACAACACTCTGTGTGGTGATGATCATCAATCACTTCAAAGTAAACTGACCTCTATTGCAGATGCTTCGATTGCAGTCCATACAAAAACACTTCTGAGACTAGGCACAGAAGAGCACGATTCAAAACAACTGGTCCCACTCCTGCGACTGGGCACAGGGGAGGAAGGTCCATAACAAAGTGCACCAGTCAGCGTCTGGAGGGAAGACACTGGCTGCTCTGAAAGTGAACAGACCTACTGGCTGTTGAAAAGGAAGGCACTGGGGGAGTAAAGGTGAATCCTGGCCTCAGAGAAGACTGCCCTGTCACAGCAGGGAGAAGAGGCCTAGGACAGCAAGAACACTTCCTCCAGTGCACTCAGCCAGTTGGACCCACGCCTCAAGTTGAAAACCCCTCTGGGGAGGATTGAAAATTGCCAAGACCCGACCAACAAGCAGGGACAGAGAAAAATAACGGAGCAGACGTGACTGCTTCCAACGCCATTAGCTCGATCTGTGTTGATCTTGCAGCCGAACTTGTCAAAGTTGACAGCTGGAAACTACTCGCTAAAACAAAAGAGAAAAATTATGGCTATACAAACGGCACACGTTCACGATCGTGCGTGTGATAAATCCCCCCTCTAAAAAAAGCGCCAGCTTTCATAGAAGAAAAACAAATAAAGAGGGATCAAACCTTTGTCACAGGTTACGAGAAAAAAAATGTCCAAGTTACATACAACAAGCTCCTCTATTTTCAAAATATATTATGAAGATTCTGGACAATTTACAAATTGCCTCAAAGATATGCAAAACATAAAAAAGACAAAATGGCGTTTAAACAACAACAACAACAACGCGGAAATGAATTTGACAAATGACGTCTAAAAGTACCCTTTTTTCTTTTGAAAATTCTGAGATGCTTTATCAACACATGAAATGTCCATAGGAAAAAAACTGCTTTTTACTGTAGAATTTAGAATTTACCTCCAAGGACACAGACAAATCAAGTACAGGACAAGAGACAGTGCATTTCGACCTCTTGGGTCTTCTTCAGGCGAAACAAAAACAACAAAAAACAACAACAAAAAAACATTTAGGACAGTGAAAATGAAGAACAAGAAACCATCTTATCTTCTCATGTTCGCCGCCTGACCAAAATGGCCACAGGACGGAAACGAGGCCACACAGGAGGGGATCATGGGAGAGGAAATAGTGAAGGGGTGGGGGGAAGGGGGTGAAGGGAAGGAGGAGGTAAATGGAGTGTGTGAAACAATGGGGTTTTGTAGCTTGTTTTGTAGAATAGTCTGATATATTAGTGACGGTAGTGATTATGATGGGTTGATACTAGTATTTACTGGGGCCAAAACAAATAAATAAATAAATAAATAAATAAAGTAAAACAAAATAATAATGATAATAAGAGACAAAGGAAAAACAAAAGAATAAAAAAACAATCAATAAATAGATGACGTCAATGGGTGGTGATGGTGATGATAGCAGTTATGTGTGGGTAGTTGTATGTAGGGGTGTGGGTAATGTTAATAAAATCAGATGCAGGAGAACTGAAATTTTGCTTCATTTTCTGCCCTCAGTCACTCTGTTTTGAACCTAATTTGACTGTAGATCAGACAAATGTCCTATGCTTCACTACAGCAATCTAGACAACAACAAGGTTGAAACGGGCAATACAAAATGTTTCCGACCAACAGTTACAGAATAGTACGAGACTGGCCATTGCAACTGAGTACATCAATGAGAACATTGTCAACACCCTTAACAGACTGAACATCAAACATAAACGCTTGCAACAGTAGAGACCATCGAGTGACTCTAGCACTTTTGAAAAAAAGAACTAGTGAGGTATGTGAGTGGCTTATGTCTGTCTAGGGAACAAACGTTTGTCCACAGAGATAGCGAGATAGCTTCTGGATAGACCAAACAATTCCCAAACACTCCCTCTCAATAGTGGAGCAAGGAGTCTCTCTCCAAACAGGAAATCAATGCAGAATCTGATTGCTCCATCTGGTTTCTTTAAAAACACAATGGGAGAACTGTAAGGGCACTGACTAGGCTCAATGACACTAAGTTTTAGCATAGTCTGAACGTCCTGTTTAACAACTTCAAGTGCTGAAAGAGGTAATGGGTATGGTTTCAACCTAATGGGTTTGCTATCAGTGAGTTGGATCACATGAGAAATTCGGCTTTGACACATCCAGGATTATCTGTAAACAAAGTGAAAAAAAAAATTATGACACACGGAGTTCAATTCTTCTTTTTACACATCAGATAATTGCTCATCAAACTGAATATAATAAATAGTCTCTTTAGAACGGAAAGTGAAACAGTGGGGATATCATGTTTAGATTCAAGGCAATGATCATCATACATGTTCATCACTCTTGGAGAAACAGTCAAATCCAGGTAATGAAGCACACAATGAACAGTCCATTTGAATCACCATGTAAAGTATGAGGAAGACAGTCCGTCCGTTTGGAATCACACTTGTTCACAACATTGGCACCATCAGGAAAAGGAGTGTCAACAACATCAGGAGAAGTAGTTTCTTCATCAGTAATATCAACCGATGGCACGTTGTACACATTGCTGTAAAATTGTAAGTCAACACAATATGCAGAATGCACAGAAAGTTTCACATTGACAGGTTGATCACGTGCACGTCTATTGTATGTCACAAGCATATCTGCATGAAAAAAAAAAGTTTGCTCGCTCCAATTTTTTTCATCATCAGTTCTCTCCCCTCTCTCTCTCTCTCTCTCTCTCTCTCTCTCTCTCTCTCTCTCTCTCTCTCTCTCTCTCTCTCTCCTCCCTCTCTCTCTCTCTCTCTCTTCACCGAGTGGGGTGGCTGGGTGGGGTGTTGGTGGTCTGCTTGCGCACAGATTACCAACTACCACTGTGTGGTTACCTCAGTAGACTGACCGATGACTTCGTTGTCCTCCAACACTGCAGGGAAAGACTCTCTGTGCATTACGTGTGTGAGCTGTCTTCCCCTTCACAGCAGACACTGCAGCCCTCTCCCTCCGACGATCCTCCCGTCACGCTGCCAGACTTAGGAAACACTTCAGACTTCGCCATCTTTCGCCGTCCGCTGTCTTTCTCCCACTGCCGTGACCAGCATTGGACTTGGGCGTTTTTAGCCTGTGACGTCGACAGCCACTGTTGGGCTAGACATGACGTCACATCGTTTGCCTGGGATTCACCGCTCTCCTCCATATGTAAGGCGGCCGTGCCGTTATTTCCGCTGCATTTCCTGTGTGAATCTTTTGGGGAGCACGTACCCTTCACCTTGGTGTGCGATTTTCATGCGGACTGTTTTGATGGCAGTGATGAGGAGTTCTGCACCTTCCCGCCCTGTCCGTATTATGCTGCAGCACCCTGTGGCATCAGTGGGCAGGTCAGTCAGCTCCCTGCTTTACAGGAAGGTCATGGTCAGTTACTATGCTTAGTGTTAAGGCTTTTATACTTTCAGAGAGAGAGAAGAGAGAGAGAGAGAGAGAGAGAGGAGAGAGAGAGAGAGAGAGAGAGAGATGAGAGAGAGAGAGAGAGAGAGAGAAGTTGTTTCACGAAAGCGTTCAAGTGATGTTAAGTGTTATTGTGATGTTTATAGCTCAGCCAATAAGAAAGACACGTGTGAGGTGCGAACGCTCTCGCCAAAATGTAAAAATCGTATTATTTGCTACATCTGAACTACCTTTCTAAAACTGCACTCGCGTTAACATTATCATTATCGTGTTTTATTCGCATTCAAATTTAAGACAGGGTTTTGTTGAAACAAATCACACAGGGTGAAACATTCTGCAGGAAACGTCTAAAGGGAAACTCTCGCTCCCATGATGAAATAAAGGCACGTTCACAACTCCAAACCAATGCTGCCGTACTGGAGACATCTGCACAGCAACATCAACTGAAGAAATAAAGGAATACAATTAACATGTATTCAAGACTGACACAGTCTTTTCCATCTTGAATATAGACAGACAAGTACACCGGGGAACAGTGACAGATACAGTAGCCACCATTTGAATGAAACAAAAGGGAATCTATAATGCGGCAGGGAGACAGTAAACAGTAAATCGCAAACAAGTAAAGTAACTCTTGTCCATAATGAATTAAATGCAAGTTCATAACTCCAAACGAATGCTACTTACGACACAGAATCGTTTAGCAGATATGACGACACAGAGCACACAGAACAAGCAAGGAAACAAGGGCTGCTTTCTATTAGGCGAATTCAGTGTCGCAAGCAGCATTCTTTTGGAGTTATGCACGTGCATTTATCTCATCATGGAATGCTGTTAATGATGATGATGATGATGATGATGATGGTTGATCAATATTCCAAGGGTAACAATTAGCATAACACATGCTTTTTATCCCATCTGCCCTTGCCCGCAAAGGAACTAAGCGAAAATGACTAGCGAATAAAACTTAAAACTTTTAGAAATATAATATTCACTAAATAGATGGAAGTTGATGGTTAGTTCCTCCATTAACACTGACGCGTCGATGAATCTGAAGAACAACAAGATGCAAAGCGTATAAACGTACTCCCATTATATCTTGAATAAGCTTGAGATATTCCACAAGACGAAAAACCGTTTTGGGCCCTAATAGCGTTTGTAACGGCTATTCTGGTAAACATCGGCCATCATCTGTGACCCATTAATGAACATTCCTACAAATTTTCAGAAAGATCAGCAACTACTTTCTGAGATATTCCATAAAGAAGAAAAACGGTTATGTGCGTTATAGCCATTAGTAACGAATATAACGGTAAAATAAAACATCGGGCATCATCTGTGACCTATAATGAACATACCTAAAATTTTCCTATGTCTTTCGATACTGGACAAGCCAATAAAAAGTGAACTTCATCCTCGTTTGTATTTCAATATAATGGACAGATCAGATTTCTGGTCAACGGCTGTCTGTAACGTAAAATATTGAGTGAAAAGATTAGAGACACCAGATCTAACTTAGTCATAATGCGCTTCATATGTTTGTCTATTTTCATTTTATTTAGACAGGTAAACATCGTAATGGTTGTGCGTTCTGTGTAATTAAAATCAGTCGCTGACCTGTACATGAGAATTCATTTTTTTTTATTTATTATGAACTTTATAAAAATCTATTTTCTAGATATATTTCTGTATCATGCTTTATTTACCTTTACCTTCAAAATAGTTGTTAGCAGTATCATCAATAATACTATTGTATAGTCCTTCGAATGAGACTATAAACCGAGGTTCCGTGTGTGAACGCACGCATAACATCTTGCACACACGTAAAATCCCATCACAACTTTCGGAAGAGTAGGCAGTTTGGTCGTTGGTATGGATGACACGTTACACATTGCACGCACCCTGCGTGAGAAATGGAAAGAATGAAGGAAGTAATGAAATGAGTCTCGATATTGAACGATACTGAATGGATGACACGGGAAACGACTGAATGAAAGCGCCAGCTGGCAGCTCTTCAGTCGGCACTACCCAGGTGGCAGCCCGTTGTGCAAACGAATGTTGATTGTAAAGTGCTTAGAGCTTGGCCTCTAGCGAGAATAGGCGCTATATAAGTATTATTATTTTATATTATTATTTTATTATTATTATTATTATTATTATTATTATTATTATTTATTGTTAGTATTGATCTCACCATCGCCACTAATGACTGTTGCCACGGCAACCATGCTGTTTCCATCCTCTCACCCACTCTCATTTCTCCATACAAGTGCTATTTTGCCTTATTGTCACCAAAGGTAATAGCAATCATGTCTTGATTTATATTTCAATAGTTTTAACTTTTTTTTTGTATTCCTTTTTGTAATAAGTATTACCCCTTTATTCCCCTGCCCCAATTATCTCCCTTCTAACACCCTTGTTTTCTTTCAAGCCTACTTTCGCGAAGTCAAGCTAAGGCCCGAAATCGTTCATTTTCATTGTCCATTTGTTGGTGTTTTGGGCCAAAGAAGAAAACGGGTCGAAATTTGTCGTGCTTTGTTTGTGTCGTTTGTCCACTTTTCTTTTGGCGGTTGCTAAATTTTTGGACTTTTCTCGTCTCGTTTAATTAGTCCCCGGTTTTTTTTTTTCCTCTGTACTGGGTCTGACTCACCCGATATGTTTTTGTGTAGTAATCTGAAATCCTGCATCTAAATTTTTTAAAGCCAAATAGTAAAACACATTCCAACGGGTTCAAATATAATGGAAAATCAGCTTTTCCCTTGTCCAAAATCTTTTGGGTTAGTAAAAAATAAAAGGATTTTTTTTTTATAAAGCTTTTAAAACAATAAAACATTGCAGAGATAAAGGCCCCCATATTCGTCCAATTAAAAAGGGTTGAATTGTGTCAAAACTTCAAAAAAAAGTAAGGGCGCTGCTTTTTGGCCGTCAGTATCTTTAGTTTGCCAAATGGTACATTTTTAGTTTATGTTAGTTCTTGAAGAAAAGAAAAATTTTTAGCCGTTAAAAAAATATTTAAATTTTTTTGATTTACCCCAAGTCTCCCCGAAAAGATGCACTTCCTCGTGCTTTCGACAGCCATCGACCATCTTCCTAAGCGACTGTTGTGTTGGGTGAATCGATTCAGATACGCGACAGGGGGACTTTCCCAGGTCACGTTCAACAGGACGCGGACGGGGGGGGAAAAGGTGCAGCGGCCCGGCCCCCGTTGACGGGGGTGGTGGTTGGTGGTGGCTGCTTGACCCCCTCGCTAAAAAGATTTTTTAATGTATTTCCCGGTATTATCATTAACAACGGCATTATGTCCATAGTATGTTCATTGGAGGAGAGGAGGAAGGAGGAGAGGGACTTAGAGAGGAAGAGGGGGAGAGAGAGAGGGAGGGGTATGCCCACCCCCCCCCACCCACCTCATTTTTTTTAAATATTGATATACACCCAAGATGAAATATCAAGAATTAAAGATACATCAAAAGTAGCGAAAATGCGGGGGAGAGAGAGAGAGAGAGGAGAGAGAGGGAGAGGGAGAGAGGAGAGGAGGAGAGAGGAGAAGAGGGAGGAGAATTTTTATTTTTAAAGTTTTCCCTCTTCAAAAAAAGTCATTTTACAAAATATTGCTATGGTTTTTGAATAAAGAAAAACAATGCCCCATACATTAACGTACAACACAGATTTATCACTTGTGTTGCAGAGCTCCCTAAATGAATCGTATAGGTTAAACAATTAGTGAATGCACCAAAAAATCATGACGTAAACCGCTTATCTTATGAAATTCTTTTTTCTTCTTTTCTTTCTTCTTCTTTTTTTTCTTTTTTTTTCTTTTTCTTTTTTCTTCTTTTTTCTTCTTTTTCTTTTCTTCTTCTTCTTTTCTTCTTCTTTTCTTCTTCTTCTTCGTTTTTTTTCTTTGCTTCTTTTTTCTTTTTAAAAAAACCACATCTTTTAATTGAGGGTTTTGTCGTGTTTGGGAGATTCAAATATTGTTGTGGGGTTTTTGTAGGGAAGGAGGCAGGGGGGGGGGGGGGGGGTTTTGGGTAGGGAATATTTGGTAGGAGGATGGAAAGGGGGGGAGGGGGGGAGGGTTTGGGAATGTGGTCAGGGGATGGTAAGGGGGGAGGGGGGGGGGGGGTTGTAGGGATGTGGTCGGAGGATGGTAAGGGGGGGGGGGGGGGGGGGGTTTGTGGGAATAGTGGTCAGGAGGTGGTTTAGGGGGGAGGGGGGGGAGGGTTGTGGGGAATAGTGGTAGGGGATGGTAAGGGGGGGGGGGGGGGGGTTGTAGGAATAGTGGTCAGGAGGGGGGTTAGGGGGGGGGGGGGGGGGGGGGTGTAGGGAATAGTGGTCAGGAGGATGGAAAGGGGGGGGGGAGGGAGGGTGTGGGGAATAGTGGTCAGGAGGATGGTAAGGGGGGGGGGGGGGGGGGGGGTTGTGGGAATAGGGGTCGGAGGTGGAAAGGGGGGAGGGGGGGGAGGGTGTGGGGAAATAGTGGTAGGGGTGGTAGGGGGGAGGGGGGGAGGGTGTGGGTTTAGTGGTGGAGGATGGTAAGGGGGAGGGGAGGGAGGGTGAGGAATAGTGGTGGAGGATGGAAAGGGGGGGGGGGGGGGGGTGTAGGGAATAGTGGTCAGGAGGATGGTAAGGGGGGGGGGGGGGGGGGGGGGGGGTTGTGGGAAATAGGGTCGGAGGATGGAAAGGGGGGAGGGGGGGGGTTTTGTAGGGAATAGTGTCAGGAGGATGGTAAGGGGGGGGGGGGGGGGGGGGGTTGGGGGGAATAGGGTCGGAGGATGGTAAGGGGGGGGGGGGGGGGTTGTGGGGATGTGGTAGGAGGATGGTAAGGGGGGAGGGGGGGGGAGGGTGTGGGGATGTGGTGGGGATGGTAGGGGGGGGGGGGGTGTTGGGGGGGATGATGGGGAAGGAGGGGGGGGGTTGTTTCAGATTCTAGAGATGGGGGCCAGCCGGGGGCTTGAAGGAGTCCAGTGCTTGCTGTCCAACACCTGGGGGCTGTTTAGGGGTGGAATCTGGAATTTTGGGAAAAACGCAATCATTGAAAAACCAAAAGGGAAGTAATCTGCCATTTTCTTATCTGTTTAGAAAATCAAAGGTTGGGGAAATGACGTAAGTTTAGGTACGTAGCGAAAAGGAGGTGGCCGTGGTACAGCATTTTGTCTCTAAAAGTGTTTTGCTGTGAAATGTGTAATCAGTTTTTTCTAAAGTGTTTGCTGTGCTGTGTATCAGTTGTTTAACAGTGATTATTGCTGTGACTGTGTAATCAGTTTTCTCTAACGTGATTTTTTGTGTGCCTGTGTAAAGTTTTTCTGACAGTGATTATCGCGTGAATGGTTCAGTTGTCTCTAACGTGTTTTTGTGTGTTGTGTAAACGTTGTCCTAACAGGGTTTTTCTGCTGTGACATGTGTAAACGTTGTCTTGCGGATTATCTGCTGGAATTTGTTTTGTTGTCTTAAAGTGATTATCTTGTGACAGCCCTGAGTGGCTTTGGGCGGGTGGGATAAAGCAAAATTTTTTTCTGTGTGAAATGGTTAACAGTTTCTTAACAGTGATTATTGCTGTGAAAAGTGTTTTTTGTCTTAACAGTGTTATTGCTGGAAATGTGTAATCTTTGTCTTAACAGTGATTTTTTGCTGTGACAGTGTAACAGTTGTCTTAAAAGTGATTATCTGCTGTGAGTGTATCGTTGTCTTAACAGTGATATTGCTGTGAAATGTGTAATCGTTGTCTCTTTAGTGTCATCTGCTGTGAAATTTTTGGGAATGTCTTCCAGAAGGTTTTTGCATTTGGTGCTCGGAAAGCGTGGAAGGGAATTCAAATGCACTACCCGCGTAGGACGTTGCTTTAAAAAAGGGTTTTTTAGGTGTGGAAAACTGGAAATTTTGGGTTTGGATATCTAGGGGTTTTTGTGAAATTTAATGGGGATTTGGGTCTAAAACAAGAATTGTTTTTGCTAGCAACATTTTTTGAAGCACTATATTTTTAGGGAGAAGCCCCCCGCTTTTGATAATGCCTTTTCTAAGACCTCCCCGGTTAAAAAGAACTGCTTTAAGCTCTTTTGTGCCCGGTAAAAGGGGTTTTCCTACTTTTTGCAAGGGTAGCCAAATGTGCGAAAAAATTATTGGGTTGAGGTAATATGCGCATGTTTAATAATTGTCTAGATAAAAGGGTTTTAAAAAATGATTGTCCTCTAGTGATTGTTGTTTGATATTGATTTATAAAATTGTGCAAGTAAAAGAAATGGAAAAGTATTTCAAAAGTACACTAACCCCAAGGTATCCGCCCCCTTTGTTTCTGTTTTTTGGAGAGAAAAAAAAAACGATGGAGGGGTGCGGTTTGTTTGTCTTTTTGCCCTTTTTGTTTTTTGGTTTAGTTTGTTTTTTTTGGATTCAGTGAAATTTTATACATTCCACAATCACTAGAGTCGGCATTTTTTGTAAGAAGTGAAAAAAATTCTAAGCTGGAGTGTTGGTGGACGGGTATTTCAAAATAAATTTATTAAATCCCAAACTATAGAGGGGACATTAATTATTGAGACAGCAACGGGCCTAACGCAGAAAAAACCGGGGGGACTCCTGTCAGGTAGATAACTTCGTAGATTGCCAAAAAAGGTTGCGACAGTCTTTAGGGATGTGTGATCAGTTGGAAGGTGCTTTGTTATCCATTCGATAAAGTTTTCATGATGATGATTCGTTGCCGTTATACAAAAGCTTTAAAAAACAACAAAGGGGGCTAAATATCTTTTTCTTTAAATTCGGATTAACCATTGCTTACTAGGGGGTTTTTAAATGCTGATGCAAGAAGTTTTCCCTGTCCGATTTAAATTCTTTTAATTTTGGGGTCTTTTTGGTGGTGTGGTGTTATTTGTGATTTTCCGGGTTTGGGAAAAACCCGGCCCCATTGATTTAGGTCAATAAAAGGATAATGAATATGAAAAAAACAGGAGAAGTTAGGTTTTGTAACAACCTGTGCAATTTACGCGCTTTGTTTCAGGGTTCCCTTTCTTTCTAGATCGTTTGGTTCACTAGAGATGCTTGTCATAAAAGAATTGATGGATCAGAATTGTCTCAGATTTCAATGGGTTTCTTTTTAAAGTTGAAATGTGCGGGAAAAAGGGAATTTCGTAAATATTATGAATAAGGTAAAATGTTCCCCATTAAAACGGGTTGCTGAAGTTTTAGAATTTTATCATTAAGCGCAATCGATCTTCAAGTCTGTTTTAAATGGTACCGTAGGTAAAAACTACTTGCTTGCATAGGCGAAATGGTGGCCCGAAGGAAAGTTTTTAGCAGTGCAGAAGTTTTTAGTTTTTGTGTTCATTCGACTGTTTCTTTGACAATGCGTTCTGAAATTTCCCGCAAATGTTTGTTGAGTTCATTTGGTGTTATGTGGTGATGGGACTTATCTTTGGCTGTGAAGTTTCATTTGTAAGTTCATTTATAGCTTTCCATATGAACGTCGTTTTTGTTTGTTAGATACTAGTTCAAGAAAAAAAAATGCTGCTTTTTTGGAGTGAATTGGCTTTTTTCCATCGCTTGTAAATCTGTCCGACTTCCTTCTGCTGCAAGAGATGGCTGTGTGGGAACAGGCAGCGTGTAGTTCATCAGTAATCCACTGGGGTTTGAGCACAGTGTTTCATGTGTAGTTCATCAGTCATCCATTGTGGTTGAGCACAGTGTTTCACTGTGTAGTTCATCAGTCATCCATTGTGGTTGGCACAGTGTCTCACTGTGCAGTTCATCGTCATCCATTGTGGTTGAGCACAGTGTTTCACTGTGCAGTTCACCCGTCATCCATTAGGGTTGAGCACATAGTTTCACTGTGCAGTTCTCAGTCATCCATTGTGGTTGAGCCAGTTTTTCACTTTGTAGTTCATCAGTCATCCATTGTGGTTGAGCACAGTGTTTCACTGTGTAGTTCATCAGTAAATCCATTGTGGTTGAGCACAGTGTTTCACTGTGTAGTTCATCAGTATTTATTTGGTTGACAGTGTTTCACTGTGTAGTTATCAGTCATCCTTTTGTGGTTGAGCACAGTGTTTCACTGTGTAGTTCATCAGTCATCCTTTGTGGTTGAGCAACAGTGTTTCACTGTGTAGTTCATCAGTCATCCTTTGTGGTTGGCACAGTTTTTCACTGTGTAGTTCATCAGTCATCCATTGTGGTTGAGCACAGTGTTTCACTTTTACAGCGTGTAATTCATCAGTCATCCATTGTGGTTGAGCAAATGTTTCACTGTACACATTTTGACTGGCGCATGCTTGTCATAAACAGAATTTAAAAGTGTGTTAGCCCGAACTCTAGACTTTTCTCTGGATCAGTGTAATTATGAACATTTTTCTGGATCAGTATTATGAACATTATGAGAAGGGAATTTTATGAGGTCAGTAGGAAAGATGTCCTGTAGGAAAAATTTTCCAAAGATCTGCAAGTGATTGTTTGTGGCCGGTTTTACACGGTTTGATTCCACTTCGTTTACACGTAAAGCTTACTTTAAAGTGGTCGCTGCATCCATTCAAGGCACACATTTCACTATGACAGTACGTGGTTCAGAGAGTAGATGTGCTTGATTAATGTTTTGCTAGTGGGCGTTACTCGGCTGGGAATATCTATACTTTGGGATGCATTTTACAAAATAGTCTTATTTTTTCCATTATGTCCATAAGCTTGTCCAGCTAATCGCATTTTCTGCTGGTTTCGATACACAGATCGATTTTGATGGGTTTCGTTCTCTTCAACTTGATTACTATCTATACAGCTCCAAATTTTAAAACTTTCAAGTTCATATAAACGTCGAGCATCTAACACGATTTCACGATACACGATATTTTATTTGTCCTCATGAATTACAAGGAAAATTTGTTTGTGGTGCCATTATCAATTTTACATATTGCAACAACTTATAAACTAGTATATTTATTAAAAATATTCCACTCTTTGCCTGTGCTCAGTCATTCCTTGTCAATTCATTTATCCCTCTTGTGGTTTCCCCTCTATATATAAATATTAACACAGCACACACACACATCTACCACCCTCTCCCCACCCCCAACCCCCAGTTACACACACACACCACACCAATTTCAGAATCACACACACCACACCCCGCCAAACAGTGTCATAACACAACACAACACCACACACACCCACACACCCACACCACACACAACACACACACACACAACAACACACACCACACACACACACACACACACACCACACACACACAGAGGGGGCACACATCACACCAACAAACCCCTCAATATGCAATTTATAACAACACTTAAATAAACACTCCAACTATAAAACCAGAATGCTCCATGATAAGTTCAAAGTTAGTATAAAAAAAGGAAAAAGAAAGAAAACAAAAACAAGCACCATTCAAAAGATCAATATATTGCAAAATGTTAAATTTACGTAAACTGTAAAAGTAACCTGCAGAGTTAAATACAAATCAGGAATAAAGATTTACTGCTAAGTAAGATATTTAAAGTTGGGAGAGAGAGAGAGAGAGAGAGAGAGAGAGAGATGAGAGAGAGTGAGAGAGAGAGAGAGAGTGAGAGAGAGAGAGAGGAGGAGAGAGAGAGAGACCGAAGGGAGATAATTCATAGGGGTGTGAAAATTGAAAAACAGACTTGTATGAACATTTAACTATAAAAAACATATCATTCTCTATTAAACCAAGTATGGAATAAAAGAGCACAAAATTTCAATGCCAGAAAATTATATCACAAAAAGTATGATTGTATAAACAGTAAAAATAATACAATCAAATAAAGATATTTGTGTTATAAACAGTAAAAATAATACAATCAAATAAAGATATTTGTAGTAAAAATGGCTTGGATGGGGGGGGGGGGGGTTGTCTTCACACACACACACACACCCACACACACACACACACACACACACATACACACACAGACACACACACACACACACACACACACACACACACACACACACACACACACACACAACACACCACACTCACACACCACACACACACACACACACACACACACACACACACACACACACTATTTCATGAAGGTAAATTTATGTGCCTATAGATTTGGATTCGGTTGGATCTCTGCGTACAGTTTTGTAGCCAGAGATTAAGACAGTGGTATCAGGGACAATACTGAAAGTTTTGATTCAGTAAAGCCAAACATATGAAAGGTTTTGTCTTAATTATAAAGTATAGTGGGTACCTCATATAAGGTTCACAATCAGATGCCCAATACGTAGCCCGTCTTCCTGTAGCCACGCAGAAGATGATCACATCATTTGGGCAACGGAAAACGAATATAGTGAGGATACACTTGTATACAAACACACGTGTCCATATGCTGCACACATAACACAACAATATCCAATGCACAAGGACAGTGAATATGAAGAGAGAATAAACAGGCAGAAATTAATTTTACAAGCAATTGTGAAACAAACACACAAACACACAGACTGACCGACTGAAACCAATTTATTGTCAGATTAGCTAATTGTTGTACTGACAAACACACACACATACACGCACAAACACGCACGCGCGCGGGCGCACGCACGCACGCACGCACGCACGCACGCACGCACGCACGCACACACACACACACCACACACACACACACACACACACAACAATATTCATACAAAAGGATAATGAATATGTACAACAGGCAGAAGTTAAGTTATGTAACAACCTGTGACAAGTTTCACTGATTCTTTGTCTATACTACAAGAGGTTTCTTAGCGTGCTGACGCATCATTTATGTACACTAGAGACTACGATATAAAATCAGAGAGAGAGAGAGAGAGAGGAGAGAGAGAGAGAGAGAGAGAGAGAGAGAGAGAGATGAGAGAGAGAGGAGAGAGAGAGAGAGAGACTCAAGACTCAAGACTCAAAAACTTTATTACTCAAGGATAGAGATTTTAGGCAGTGCCTATTCTTCCAATCTGTCCTTGCTATTCTACAACATTCAACTAAACACACTGCACATATTAATAATGGTAGAAACAATGAAGAATTATAGCAACTTATAATAATAACAATACAATAGTAATAAGAATAATAATGATTAAAAAAAAAAAATCCATTACAAAATTACACAAACATAATCAGAGACGTACGTGCGCGCTCACATGCACGCACACGCCCACACATACACGCACGCACGCGTACACCCACACCCACACACCACACACCCACCCATTCATACATACATACACATTTTCATCAGCTAATATAGAGGCAAACATAAGAGTAGGGCGTTGAGACTATGATCAAAAGGGTAGATTTATTGTTCAAGTAAAGGTTTATGTATTGCTGATTTGAAGGGACGGCAGTGATTGACATGATTTGGGCAGGACGGTAGGAAGAGAGTTCCACACAGATGGACCAAATAATGCAAAATAGATTGAACAAAATCAATTAGGACAGTGGTAAATGTAATTATTTGAATCATATCGCGTTGTTGCCATTTGGAAAAATCAGCAAGATATATGTTGGCGCATGTTTGGCATGGGACTTTCACATTTGTACTGCCTTATTATAGATCACGTTGGCTCTGAAGTGGTAGCATACATTTGTTTTGCGAATTTGCCGTGGTTTGTTAGAAACTTGTCGGAAGAATCAGCTTAATTCCCAGCTATGCATAGAGTTGATTTTTTTATGTGATTTTCACGGCACCACTCCAGTCAGTGGCGCATAGTTGATGTGAGATAGTCAATGTGGCTTCAAAATAATTTCGGATGTGTGGTTCAATATTAATGAGTTTATTGAGCAAAAATAATTGCGAGGCAATGTTTGGCAATACCATGATATATATGTGCTTGCCATTTAAAATTGTCATCAATAATCTCGCCTAAGAACGGGTTTCGGTAACCTGCTGTCACGTTCGCCGAGGGAGATGGCAAACACCCAAGTCAAGGGGCTTCACGCCGCGTTCAACACACAACGACCAGTCCCGCCATTCAACCTTAATCCACAGCCCAAACATCAACTTTGATTCATCCCTAACCCACACTAACCAATTCCTAGGTACATAAACTTACTAATTTATTAATAACATCACAACATGCGCTCACAAAAAAAAAACAACATCCAATAATTTAGCTAAAACAAAACGCGCACAAACATTTCATTAACAAGGCCCACGCTACGCTATAGACACACACACACTCGCAGACCCGCTCTGCTTCCTCTCTGTGTTCAAAACCTGTGAATGCACACAACAATCAAATATCAGCTCAATAATTTCAAAAATGTATGCACCCACAACAACAGGGTATTCAAATCATTCCAACATGCAGCAAAGCACGAATCACAATAATTCAGAATTTGAGATAAGCAAAACTATCACCTACTTTAGTTCATTACTAATGATGTTCCTTCACGAAGTGTGAAAAACAAAAGTCCAAAGCGATGAAAGTTTTTGACGTGTTTTTGTTCAAAGTTCATGGGTTCACACTCCAAGGTCGATAGAACAATTCCAAAACTGGAGCTATAGATGAAACAAAACTAACTTGAGTGTCACAGGTATTGTTGGCGGAGGGGACGCATTTGAGTCGAGCTTCAACAAAAGAATTCATTCACATTCTTTGTGTCAGCGTTGATTCCTCGTTCTCTACTGTCTCTCTGCTTTCCATTCGATGACACATTCTATCTCCGGCATTCATCACTCTGCCACTACTTAATCGGTCCATTCACCCGCGCCCTAGTCCCAGGAAGCCAAGGACCAGAAGTCGTTGCTCTAAAACGTATGTGAGTCATGGAAGTACTCCTTCCACGCCGCTCTGTCCTTCAGCCCACCCCCCACCCGCCGTCACCAACCGTCAGTCGGCCACCAGCTTGACACACGGCCCCACTCTCACCAGCTCAGGTGGCGGATGGGGACCCGGCACAGCAAACTAATCAGGATCTGGGGTTGGACATAAACTGACAGGTATACTAACCCGAGTTCTCGAGGAAAACCTAAGTCCCAACTACTTGAAAAAACATAGGTAAATATTGAATTAAAACACCATCTTCTGTCGAAACAAGAAAATGCCAAAACACCCTTTTAATTCCTCAAGAAAGAGGACAATAATATTAATATAGTATTAACTTAAACAATTTTGACAATGTTGGTCAAAGGGAAATAATTCAGCAAGTGTTTTAATCATGTATGCTTTGACCTTGAAGGTCAACTTCCGCGGTCCATCTGCCTTGGCCAATTATAAAAAGTTCCAACAGCAAGGAACTAACTCTCAAAATGTCGGCAGCGCCTTCTTAATAACTACCGAATTTATATTAAAGCAAAAATTATACAATAATACGACTTCGTCCCAAAACTTAACTACAAATTAAATGTTTGTTTTTTTTCTCAAAAAAACTAATAACCCTCAATTCAAAAAATACAGATAGTTAATATAACTATCATTTGCTTTTCTCAGCTTCACGGATAAAGGAACACTGTTCCCTTTATATTTCTACTAATATACATAAAAAATTAACACTCGGGCGATGGGAAGTTACTCGTCTCATCACCGACAAAGTAATACTCTCCAAAATCTCACACGTTCACAAATACACACGCTTTCTACCACACCTTTTCTCGCGGTCACGTTTAAAATACACATGCTTTAAAACCATACATGCCAGAAGGAAAAAAAAAAATAAAAAACAAAAAAAAAAAAAACAAAAAAACAAAATAAATATAAAACAAAATAAAAAAAAAAAAAAAAAAAAAAACAAAGCATGAATCAAAAGAGGGAAAATGGAAAATTGTAACTGAATTCATTGAACCATGCGCACACGGACACAACGCACAAACATAGACTTCCGAATTCATAGACGAAAAACGCAACAGTTCCAAACCTGAACGAAGCGGACCACGACAGGCGCACAGAAATACTGTTGAAAAAGCCCATGAAATTGGGGAGACTAGATGTACACGCCACAACTCCACCACTGTAGGGGAAACAGGAACAGTCCATGCCGAATCACAGCATTAAGTCGTGTGAGGGAAACTTCTAGTCTCGAATGACTCGTCTCACACAAGTGACCTCCCCTGTCTAAAGAATCAGTTCAGGCCACGTCCAAATTCAAAAACGGTTTGTTGGGACTCTGGGAACGAAGTTTTATATAAAGTATCTAAGGAAGACACACGCTCGCTGGATTGCAACTAAAAATAACATGCACAGCACCAACTTTCCAAACACTGTTTTCTTTTAAGCCTAGCTATACACCACGTTCCTAAAATAAAACAGTTTGGGGGAGCAAATCTAGCCCTGTATCGTGACAAACCCCCTTCAGATGAAACTGGAGGGTTACATTAACAACGTGAAACAGTACAGGTATAGATTTGCAGAACATCTCACTCGGACTTCCGATGCGACCTCAGATAGTCAGCTCCAACATTCTCCTTGCCTGGGGTGGCTCCAACAAAAAGAATACGGCCTGCATCTGGAGGGACCATCTCATGACTCGCTTGTTGGTCGCTTTCATGTTTGCAGATACTGTAGTGGTGATGTCACTCTGAACCGTAAACTGTCGGCCATAACGATAGGCGACTGAACTTGCCTATTCCCCAAAACCATAGCGAGACACGCCTTCTCACGGTTGACTAGTGTGCTCTGCTGGCAAATGCTTCTTGCTTGCGCAAGCACGATTTGAAGTCCTTGACCTTGATCTTGAGCAGGATGCCCCTAGCCTGAGTCTGAGCATCGTGCGAAGCACAAATGGTTTGTTGATGTGAGGTAGAACACATACTGGTTGCGACGACAACAAAACTCTTTGAGAGAGTTGAACGACGTGTTCATGTTTGGTGTCCCTGAATCTTGTTCGGCATCTTCTCCCTAGTCGCTTCCGTGTGTGGCACAGCAAGTTCGGCGAAATTCTGGGATGACTGCGGTAGAACCCGCCAATCCCAGGAACGCGCGGGATTTGCCTCTTCTAGTTGGTTGTGGTGCCATACCGGATCTTACTGAGCTTGTCTCCAGTAGGCTCAATAGTCCGTTGCCCCACGACTGGCCTATGTATTCTAGGCGCTTGAAACCAAGCATGCACTTTGAAAGAGGTCGCGCTGACAAAGACACCTCACGAGTCTTGTAAACAATCTTCCTCAAACACTCCAGTGCTTTTCTCCTTGGAGTCTGTGGCCACCCGAATTCGTCCTTGAAGTTGTCGATTCTCTGGCATCTTAAGAGGTAAAGTAACTTTCATCATGCGTGAAAAAAAACTGCAGCCAGTGTCTTCAAGCCGAATGGCATCACCGTCACTGAAAACTCCCTGTGGTGTAGAGAATGCGTCTTCGGTTTGATCCTCCAATGCCATTGGTACCTGCCACAATATCCCTTGGGATATTTCAATCTTTGACAAAAACTTGGCAGACGATAGTTGGAAACAGGTATCCATGTCGGACATCGGTTCTGTTAAAAACAACAATTGGGTTGAGCTTGCGAAATCGGTGCAAACTGATTTTGCCGTCTTTCTTCTCCACAAGCACGATTGGCGAGTTGTACGGGGAAACAGAAGTCTCAATCACTCCCATCTTCAACATTGCCTCTACTTCTTTTCCCACTACATCACGCTGGGAAAAAGGTAATGGGTACTGGCGAGTATTCACAGGTTGGTCATGCAGTAACCGAATCTCACACTGAACCAGAGTAGTCTGAAGTGGAAGATCGGTGATGACATCAGAAAACTCTCGAATCAACTCCCGGATGTCGGAACAAATCTCTGGAGATGTCGGGTCTAAAACGACGTCATCCACCGTTTCCTCAGCCTGGAGTGGAATCACCGGGATATTCTCCTTTGTAGATGACACCTCTTCCCATTCCTCAGCCTCAGCAACCACTCCAATGGTGTTGACCTCCGGCGCACGCTGATGGTATTCCTTCAGCATGTTAGCATGGAAGAGTTTCGGTTTCCCTCTGATGCGGATTTGGTAGTCGCACACTCCCATCCGAGCTTCCACTGGATACGGACCCTGCCATGCCATCTGCAGTTTGTTCTTCTTCTCCGGAAGAAGTAACAACACCTGGTCTCCAGCCTTAAAAGTTCGGTGTTTAGCCTTCTTGTCGAAGTGTCGCTTCTGCGCTCACCTTCTCTCTCAGATTCTTCTTGGCCATCTCACAAGTCTCTGCAATGCGATTCCGCAACTCAAGAACATAAGCTGCGGCAGTTGATGGTCCCCCTTGCTGCTGTTCCTTCGTCCACAGGTCGCGAAGAATAGCCATGGGGCCTCTGACGGTTCTTCCATACAGCAACTCAAAGGGTGAAAATCCGGTGTTCTCCTGCGGGACCTCCCGGTACGCGAACAACACTGCCGGAAGATACCTATGCCATGCTGTTGGCTGTTCCATGCATAACTTCTTCAGCATGCTCTTCAAAGTACCGTTAAAACGTTCAACCAAGCCGTTGCATTGAGCATGGTATGGTGTGGTAGTGAGTCCTTTGATAGCCAGAAGCTTGTACACCTCTTGCATGGTCCTGCTGGTGAATTGGCTTCCCCGGTCCGTCAAGACTTCACTCGGCACTCCTAGCCTGGACCACATGTTCCACAACGACTCGGCAACTGTCTCTGTTTCAATATCTCGAAGTGCCTCTGCTCTGGATACCGTGTAGCAAAGTCCACCATAACAAGAATATATCGGTGCTTCGCATCTGACGCTGGCTTGATTGGCCCCACGATATCAACCCCCACTCGCTCAAATGGGACGCTGGGTAGTGGCATCCTAGCTAATGGAACCTTGCCCACTCTTCCGCGAGGAGTCACTCTCTGGCAGCGTTCGCAAGACAAACAATATCGATGAATGTCTCCGCACATTCCCGGCCAATAGAAATCTCGTCCCACTCTGAGTCGGGTTTTCTTGGTCCCCAAATGTCCACTCTGGGTGGGTCGTGAGCGAGTTGAATGAACCGCTGACGTAACGGCTTCGGCACACACACCTGTGTATACTGTTGATCACCCTCACAATATACTCTCTGTAGAATCCCTTCTTAAATCGGAAAGTGACCTGGTTCCGCTTCTTGCCAACGTGAACTACAACTCTCTTCGCAACAGCGTCTCTAGCGCGCTGCAACGTGGCATCCTTCTCTTGTAGTTCTCGCAGCTGTTGCGGACTAACATTGAGACCTTCAACACTTTCGATGTCGAGAACAGTGTAGGATTCCTCAGCCGCCTTTTGCGCTCGGGTCTGAACTACTCCCAACGGTTTTGACGACGGAAACAAAGGTACCGCTAAGAGTTCTCCGTTCATCCCTGTCACCTGTTCCCAAGGATCACTTCACAACGCAAATGGCGCAGTACGGCCACAACAAACTTTCCTTGCACAAGCGGGGTGTCCACACAGATTAATGCTAAGGGGTAGGTTCCCACACATGAACGATCAGCCATTTCCAGTTGAATATTTCCGGAAGGTACTGGTCCGCAGCCACAAGGTCTTCTCTAACGCAACAAACTTCCGCTCCTGTGTCTCTAAGAGCTGTCACCTCCTTGCCGTTCACAGTCGCGGGAAAGTATGGTGAATAAGCAGCCACAGGTTTCTCTGTCCAAGCCTCCTTCTCTGGCGAGCGTATAAATCTCACAGAAGATCGGCACTGCCTGGCAGTATGACCTGGTTTCCCACACCTGTAGCACCGAAAATCCGCAAACTTCCCCGGAGTGTTAGACGAGGACGACGAGGGAACCTTGGGAGTCACACGGTTGTCTCCTGGTTTGACCGAGTTCCCTGCAGTTGCAGCAGTTGGCTTTGTTAACCAGTTTCCAATGCCCTTCCTCTATTTGCTGACTGACCCTCTGGTCGGTTTTTCCTAAACTGACTCGGCGCGCCAATGGTAGGATTGTGCACTCTTGCCTCTCGCCTAACTTCGACATAGTCAAAAGCAAGCTGTGCGGCTTCCTCCACATTTCGCGGTTTCTTCTCGCGGACGTAGTAAGCTAGGTCGGCACGAGAGTTGACAAAAACTGTTCTCTCAAGAACAAATCACACAACGCTTTTGGATCTTCTGAGTCCACCTCTGCCAGCTTCAACCACAGATTGAAGTTCTCTTTCAGTCGCTTCAAAAACTGGGTGAAATCCTCGTCAACTTCTTTCCGCATTTCCCTAAACTTCCTCCGGTAAAACTCTGGAGTCCTACGAAATTCTCTTAGAAGAGCGGTCTTGATGTCGTGATAGCTGAGTGGTGTTTTCGCCGTGATCAATAAGCAGAAACGCTTTCCTCGCTTTTCCATGCAACAACGGAGACAATCTCGCAGCCCAAACGCCCTCTGGCCACTCATGCGCAACGGCTATACTTTCGAAATGACGCAAAAATGCCTCAATATCGTCTCCATCGTTGAATTCAGGCAACCGCACACGGTACGAATCAGGCGTCTTTGGTTTGGTCAACTTCGCTAACTCCCTTTGAAAGATCTCAGCGTCTTCAGCCCTTTTCCTTTCCGAGCTCTCCAACTCCGCTTGGCGCAACTGGATCTCATCTTGTCTCAACTTCAGGTCCTCCCTTCTAATCTGCTCCTGAAGCTCCATTTCTTCCTTCCTTAATTTCAGTTCCTCTTGTCGCTCCTTCCCCTGGCGATCCGACTCTTCCTTCCTTAACTTTCTCCTGGCGATCCACTCTTCCTTCCTTACATTTCTCCTGGCGATCCGAACTCTTCCTTCCTCTAATTTCTCCTGGCGATCCAACTCTTCCTTCCTAAACTCCAGTTCCTCTTGTCGCAAGCGCATCTTCCTGATTTCCTTCAGCTCCGCCTGAACAAAAGCCACTAACTCGGTGCCTGTCAGTCCAAGAGCTATCCCGTTCTTGCGCAACCGTAACACCTCTGGGTCCACCTTAACCTCGGTGTTGGTACCCATCGGAGAACGCTCTTGCTCAACAAGCAGAGGTTTCTCCTCGACAGTTAACTTGCAGCATCCATCTCTTCTTCCTCTGAAGCCTCTGAGTCTGGAACCAAACGGCCTGAACGTAGACGTTTCTTGTCCTCGATGGACATACCGCTCACAGTCGATTATCGCGAAAACTCAGTTCACGAACAGCGTCAAAAAATTTTTTTTTTACTCTACCTAACACCTTTCACACACACACTCATACAAAACCCTAACACTAACCTACAAATTTTTGAACTAAATAAAACTCTGAACGCTAAGATGAATCGGGACCTAACTGAGCGCCTGAGGTGGATCCTCCCTCAAGCTATCAGGTCTGGACTCGGCCTGAACTCAGTCGAGCTCTGGATCCGGACTCCCGCGGCTCAGAGCCCCGGCCCCTCCAAACCTCCCACGTTCAAACAAACACACACAGGACACAAAGATGCAAACCAAAACAAGGATGTCCTAACCCTATCACACACCAGTCATACACACGAAATGAAACTCCCGAACTTACTGTTCACCATCATCCCACCGCTGCCACCAAATTGTCACGTCGCCGAGGGAGATGGCAAACACCAAGCAGGGGCTTCACTCCGCGTTCACACCAACGATCAGGCCCCATTCCAACCTTCATCCACAAGCCCAAACACTCAACTATGATTCACCCTAACCACACTCACACCAAATGTAACACAAACTAACTAAATTTATTAATCACATCACAACATGCGCTCCACAAGAAAACAACAACCAATGATTTGCTAAAACCAAACAGCGCACAAAATTACATTAACAAGGCCACGCGTAGCTATAGACACACACACACTGCCGACCGCTCTGCTTCCTTCTCTGTGTACAAAAACCTGTGAATGCACACAACAATCAATATCAGCCAAATGATTTCAAAATGTATGCACACCCAACAACAGGGTATTCAAATCATTCCAACATGCAGCAAAGCACGAATCACAATAACTCAGAATTTCAGACAAGCAAAATCATCACTAACTATGGTTCATTACTAATGCAGTTCCTTCATCGAAGGTGAAACCAAAAGTCCAAAGCGATGAAAGCTTTCCGACGTGTTCTGTTCAAAAGTTCATGGAGCTCACAACGCCAAGACGATAGAGCACATCCAAAACTAAGCAGATGAACAAAAAAAAACTAACATGAGTGTCCACAGGTATGTTGGCGGAGACGAATATGAGTCGAGCCTTCAACAAAGAAGTTCATTCACATTCCTTGTCAGCGTTGATTCCTCGTTCTCTACAGTCTCTCTGCTTTCCATCGATGACACATTCTATTCTCCGCATTCATCCACTCTCCACTACTTACATCGGTCCATTCACCCGCTCCCTAGTCAGGAAGCCCAAGACCAGAAGTCCGTTGCTAAAACGAGGAGTCAATGGAGTCACTCCTTCCACGCCGCTCCTGTACCCCTTCAGACAACAGACGTCACCCAACCGTCAGTCGGCCACCAGCTTGACAACGGCCACTCTCACCTGCTCAGGTGCGGAAGGGGACCACGGCACAGCAACTAATCAGGTTCTGGGGATGACATTAAACTAACAGGTAATACTAACCCAAGTCTCCAAGGAAAACCTAAGTCCCAACTACTTGAAAACACATAGGTAAAGTTAATTAAAACACTATCTTTCTTTCCCAAACAAGAAAAATGCAAAACACCCTTTTAATTCCTCAAGAAAGAAGACAATAACATTAATATAGAATTAACTTAAACAAATTTTGACAATGTTATTCAAAGGGAAATAATTCAACAAGTGTTTATATGTATGACATTGACCTTGAAGGTCAACCTCCGCCGGTCATCATGACCTTGGCCAATTATAACAAGTTGCCAACAGCAAAGAGAACTAACTGTCAAAATGTCGGCACGCGCCTTTTAAATAACACCGAAATTTATATAAAGCCAAAAAATTATACAATACTACTGACTTCCAACACTTAACTACAAATTAAATGTGTTTTTTTTCTCAAAAACAAACAACCCTCAATGCAAAACATACAGACTAGTTCAATATAACTATCCACTTGCTTTTCCAGCTTCACGGAAAAGAGCACTGTTCCCTTCTTTATTTCTACTAAAATACATAACAAAATTAAAATCGGGCGAAGGGAAGTTACTCCGTTTTCATCACCGCAAAGTAAAACTCTCCCAAATCTCACACGTTCACAAATACACACGCTTTCTACCCACACCTTTTCTCGCAGTCACGTTAAAATACACATGCATAAAACCATAAATGCCAGAAAGCATGAAACAAAAGAGGAAAATTGTAACTGAATACATTGAACCATGCGCACACAGAGACAAACGCACAAACAAAGACTTCCGAATCCAGAGACGAACAACGGCAAAAGTTCCAAACCTGAAACCCGAGACGGACCCACGACCAGGCGCACAGAAAAACTGTTGAAACGCCCACGAAATTGGGGGACAATAATGTCCACGCCACAACTCCACACTGTGGGGGAACAGGAGCTCCAAGCCGAACACAGCTTCGTCGTGTGAGGGAAACTTCTAGTCACTCCGCTGACTCGTCACACACAGTGACCTCCCCTGTCTACCTGAACTCAGTTCAGGCCACGTCAAAATTCAAACCGGTTTGTTGGACTCTGGGAACGAAGTATCTAAGGAAGGGCACACGCACGCTTGCATGCAACTAAAAATAACATGCACAGGCACACAACTTCCAAACACAATGTTTTCTTTTAAGCCTAGCTATCACACACGTTCCTAAAATAAACAGTTGGAAGAACAAATCTAACCCTGTATCGTGACAAACCCCCCTTCCAGATGAAACCTGGAGGGTTACATTAACAACCAGGAACGGTACAGGTATAGATTTGTAGAACATCTCACCGACTTCGATGCGACTCAGATAGTCAGCTCCAACATTCTCCTTGCCTGGGATGGCCTCCACAACAAAAGAATACGGCTGCATCTGGAGGGACCATCTCATGACACGCTTGTTGGTCGCTTTCATGGTTTGCAGATACTGTAGTGGCTGATGGTCACTCTGAACCGTAAACTGTCGGCCATACAGATAGGGACTGAACTTGCCTATTCCCCAAACCATAGCGAGACACTCCTTCTCCACGGTTGAATAGTTTTGCTCTGCTGGCAAAAGCTTCTTGCTTGCGCAAGCCACGATTTGAAGTCCTTGACCTTGATCCTGGAGCAGGACTGCCCCTAGCCCTGAGTCTGACGCATCCGTGCGAAGCACAAATGGTTTGTTGAAGTGAGGTAGAACACATACGGGTTGCGACGACAACGACTCTTTGAGAGAGTTGAACGACTTGTTCAGTTCTGGTGTCCACTGAACCTTGTTCGGCATCTTCTTCCCTAGTCGCTTCCGTGAGTGGCACAGCAAGTTCGGCGAAATTCTGGATGAACCTGCGGTAGAAACCCGCCAATCCCAGGAACGCGCGGATTTGCCTCTTCGTCGTTGGTTGTGGTGCATCCCGGATCTTACTGAGCTTGTCCTCAGTAGGCTCAATAGTCCCGTTGCCCACGACATGTCCTAAGTATTCTAGACGCTTGAAACCAAGCATGCACTTTGAAGGTCGCGCTGACAAAGACACCTCACGAAGTCTGGTAAACAATCTCCTCAAACACTCCAGTTGCTTCTCCTTGGAGTCTGTGGCCACCAGAATGTCGTCCATGAAGTTGTCGATCTCTGGCATCTTAAGAGGTAACAGTAACTTCCTCATCATGCGTGAAAAAACTGCGCCAGCTGTCTTCAAGCCAAATGGCATCACCGTCCACTGAAAACTCCCCTGTGGTGTAGAGAATGCAGTCTTCGGTTTGTCCTCCAATGCCATTGGTACCTGCCAATATCCCTTGGATAAGTCAATCTTTGACAAAAACTTGGCAGACGCTAGCTTGGAAAACAGGTATTCCATGTCGGGCATCGGTTCTGTATCAAAAACAACAATTTGGTTGAGCTTGCGAAAATCGGTGCAAAACCTGATTTTGCCGTCTTTCTTCTCCACAAGCACGATTGGCGAGTTGTACGGGGAAACAGAAGTCTCAATCACTCCCATCTTCAACATTGCCTCTACTTCTTTTCCCACTACATCACGCTGGGAAAAAGGTAATGGGTACTGGCGAGTATTCACAGGTTGGTCATGCAGTAACCGAATCTCACACTGAACCAGAGTAGTCTGAAGTGGAAGATCGGTGATGACATCAGAAAACTCTCGAATCAACTCCCGGATGTCGGAACAAATCTCTGGAGATGTCGGGTCTAAAACGACGTCATCCACCGTTTCCTCAGCCTGGAGTGGAATCACCGGGATATTCTCCTTTGTAGATGACACCTCTTCCCATTCCTCAGCCTCAGCAACCACTCCAATGGTGTTGACCTCCGGCGCACGCTGATGGTATTCCTTCAGCATGTTAGCATGGAAGAGTTTCGGTTTCCCTCTGATGCGGATTTGGTAGTCGCACACTCCCATCCGAGCTTCCACTGGATACGGACCCTGCCATGCCATCTGCAGTTTGTTCTTCTTCTCCGGAAGAAGTAACAACACCTGGTCTCCAGCCTTAAAAGTTCGGTGTGTTTAGCCTTCTTGTCGAAGTGTCGCTTCTGCCGCTCACCTTCTCTCTCAAGATTCTTCTTGGCCATCTCACAAGTCTCTGCAATGCGATTCCGCAACTCAAGAACATAAGCTGCGGCAGTTGATGGTCCCCCTTGCTGCTGTTCCTTCGTCCACAGGTCGCGAAGAATAGCATGGGGCCTCTGACGGTTCTTCCATACAGCAACTCAAAGGGTGAAAATCCGGTGTTCTCCTGCGGGACCTCCCGGTACGCGAACAACACTGCCGGAAGATACCTATGCCATGCTGTTGGCTGTTCCATGCATAACTTCTTCAGCATGCTCTTCAAAGTACCGTTAAAACGTTCAACCAAGCCGTTGCATTGAGCATGGTATGGTGTGGTAGTGAGTCCTTTGATAGCCAGAAGCTTGTACACCTCTTGCATGGTCCTGCTGGTGAATTGGCTTCCCCGGTCCGTCAAGACTTCACTCGGCACTCCTAGCCTGGACCACATGTTCCACAACGACTCGGCAACTGTCTCTGTTTCAATATCTCGAAGTGCCTCTGCCTCTGGATACCGTGTAGCAAAGTCCACCATAACAAGAATATATCGGTGCTTCGCATCTGACGCTGGCTTGATTGGCCCCACGATATCAACCCCCACTCGCTCAAATGGGACGCTGGGTAGTGGCATCCTAGCTAATGGAACCTTGCCCACTCTTCCGCGAGGAGTCACTCTCTGGCAGCGTTCGCAAGACAAAATATCGATGAATGTCTCCGCACATTCCCGGCCAATAGAAATCTCGTCCCACTCTGAGTCGGGTTTTCTTGGTCCCCAAATGTCCGCTCATTGGTGGGTCGTGAGCGAGTTGAATGACCCGCTGACGTAACGGCTTCGGCACACACACCTGTGTATACTGTTGATCACCCTCACAATATACTCTCTGTAGAATCCCCTTCTTAAATCGGAAAGTGACCTGGTTCCGCTTCTTGCCAACGTGAACTACAACTCTCTTCGCAACAGCGTCTCTAGCGCGCTGCAACGTGGCATCCTTCTCTTGTAGTTCTCGCAGCTGTTGCGGACTAACATTGAGACCTTCAACACTTTCGATGTCGAGAACAGTGTAGGATTCCTCAGCCGCTTTTGCGCTCGGGTCTGAACTACTCCCAACGGTTTTGACGACGGAAACAAAGGTACCGCTAAGAGTTCTCCGTTCATCCCTGTCACCTGGTTCCCAAGGATCACTTCACAACGCAAATGGCGCAGTACGGCCACAACAAACTTTCCTTGCACAAGCGGGGTGTCCACACAGATTAATGCTAAGGGGTAGGTTCCCACACATGAACGATCAGCCATTTCCAGTTGAATATTTCCCGGAAGGTACTGGTCCGCAGCCACAAGGTCTTCTCTAACGCAACAAACTTCCGCTCCTGTGTCTCTAAGAGCTGTCACCTCCTTGCCGTTCACAGTCGCGGAAAGTATGGTGAATAAGCAGCCACAGGTTTCTCTGTCCAAGCCTCCTTCTCTGGCGAGCGTATAAATCTCACAGAAGATCGGCACTGCCTGGCAGTATGACCTGGTTTCCCACACCTGTAGCACCGAAAATCCGCAAACTTCCCGGAGTGTTAGACGAGGACGACGAGGGAACCTTGGGAGTCACACGGTTGTCTCCTGGTTTGACCGAGTTCCCTGCAGTTGCAGCAGTTGGCTTTGTTAACCCAGTTTCCAATGCCCTTCCTCTATTTGCTGACTGACCCTCTGGTCGGTTTTTCCTAAACTGACTCGGCGCGCCAATGGTAGGATTGTGCACTCTTGCCTCTCGCCTAACTTCGACATAGTCAAAAGCAAGCTGTGCGGCTTCCTCCACATTTCGCGGTTTCTTCTCGCGGACGTAGTAAGCTAGGTCGGCACTGAGAGTTGACAAAAACTGTTCTCTCAAGAACAAATCACACAACGCTTTTGGATCTTCTGAGTCCACCTCTGCCAGCTTCAACCACAGATTGAAGTTCTCTTTCAGTCGCTTCAAAAACTGGGTGAAATCCTCGTCAACTTCTTTCCGCATTTCCCTAAACTTCCTCCGGTAAAACTCTGGAGTCCTACGAAATTCTCTTAGAAGAGCGGTCTTGATGTCGTGATAGCTGAGTGGTGTTTCGCCGTGATCAATAAGCAGAAACGCTTTCCTCGCTTTTCCATGCAACAACGGAGACAATCTCGCAGCCCAAACGCCCTCTGGCCACTCATGCGCAACGGCTATACTTTCGAAATGACGCAAAAATGCCTCAATATCGTCTCCATCGTTGAATTCGGCAACCGCACACGGTACGAATCAGGCGTCTTTGGTTTGGTCAACTTCGCTAACTCCCTTTGAAAGATCTCAGCGTCTTCAGCCCTTTTCCTTTCCGAGCTCTCCAACTCCGCTTGGCGCAACTGGATCTCATCTTGTCTCAACTTCAGGTCCTCCCTTCTAATCTGCTCCTGAAGCTCCATTTCTTCCTTCCTTAATTTCAGTTCCTCTTGTCGCTCCTTCCCTGGCGATCCGATCTTCCCTTCCTTCCTGGGATAACTTTCCTTCCTGGCGATCCGACTCTTCCTTCCTTACTTTCTCCTGGCGATCCAACTCTTCCTTCCTTAATTTCTCCTGGCGATCCAACTCTTCCTTCCTAAACTCCAGTTCCTCTTGTCGCAAGCGCATCTTCCTGATTTCCTTCAGCTCCGCCTGAACAAAAGCCACTAACTCGGTGCCTGTCAGTCCAAGAGCTATCCCGTTCTTGCGCAACCGTAACACCTCTGGGTCCACCTTAACCTCGGTGTTGGTACCCATCGGAGAACGCTCTTGCTCAACAAGCAGAGGTTTCTCCTCGACAGTTAACTTGCCAGCATCCATCTCTTCTTCCTCTGAAGCCTCTGAGTCTGGAACCAAACGGCCTGAACGTAGACGTTTCTTGTCCTCGATGGACATACCGCTCACAGTCGATTATCGCGAAAACTCAGTTCACGAACAGCGTCAAAAATTTTTTTTTTTACTCTACCTAACACCTTTCACACACACACTCATACAAAACCCTAACTACTAACCTACAAATTTTTGAACTAAATAAAACTCTGAACGCTAAGATGAATCGGGACCTAACTGAGCGCCTGAGGTGGATCCTCCCTCAAGCTATCAGGTCTGGACTCGGCCTGAACTCAGTCGAGCTCTGGATCCGGACTCCCGCGGCTCAGAGCCCAGGCCCCTCCAACCTCCCACGTTCAAACAAACACACAACAGGACACAAAGATGCAAACCAAAACAAGGATGTCCTAACCCTATCACACACCAGTCATACACACGAAATGAAACTCCCGAACTACTGTTCAGCCATCATCCCACCGCTGCCACCAAATTGTCACGTCGCCGAGGGAGATGGCAAACACCAAGTCAGGGGCTTCACTCCGCGTTCACACACAACGACCAGTCCCGCATTCCAACCTTCATCCACAAGCCCAAACACTCAACTATGATTCATCCCTAACCACACTCACACCAAATGTAACATAAACTAACTAAATTTATTAATCACATCAACAACATGCGCTCCACAAGAAAAACAACAACCAATAATTTGCTAAAACAAACAGCGCACAAAATTACATTAACAAGGCCACGCGTAGCTTAGACACACACACACACTGCCGACCGCTCTGCTTCCTTCTCTGTGTACAAAAACCTGTGAATGCACACAACAATCAATATCAGCCAAATGATTTCAAAAATGTATGCACACCACAACAACAGGTATTCAAATCATTCCAACATGCAGCAAAGCACGAATCACAATAACTCAGAATTTCAGACAAGCAAAATCATCACTAACTATGGTTCATTACTAATGCAGTTCCTTCAACGAAGGTGAAACCAAAAGTCCAAAGCGATGAAAGCTTTCCGACGTGTTCTGTTCAAAAGTTCATGGAGCTCACAACGCCAAGACGATGGAGCACAATCAAAACTAAGCAGATGAACAAAAAAAACTAACATGAGTGTCCACAGGTATGTTGGCGGAGACGAATATGAGTCGAGCCTTCAACAAAGAAGTTCATTCACATTCTTGTCAGCGTTGATTCCTCGTTCTCTACAGTCTCTCGCTTTCCATTCGATGACACATTCTATTCTCCGCATTCATCCACTCTCCACTACTTACATCGGTCCATTCACCCGCTCCCTAGTCAGGAAGCCCAAGACCAGAAGTCCGTTGCTAAAACGAGGAGTCAATGGAGTCACTCCTTCCACGCCGCTCCTGTCCTTCAGACAACAGACGTCACCCAACCGTCAGTCGGCCACCAGCTTGACAACGGCCACTCTCACCAGCTCAGGTGCGGAAGGGGACCACGGCACAGCAACTAATCAGGTTCTGGGGATGACATTAAACTAACAGGTAATACTAACCCAAGTCTCCAAGGAAAACCTAAGTCCCAACTACTTGAAAACACATAGGTAAAAGTTAATTAAAACACTATCTTTCTTTCCCAAACAAGAAAAATGCAAAACACCCTTTTAATTCCTCAAGAAAGAAGACAATAACATTAATATAGAATTAACTTAAACAAATTTTGACAATGTTATTCAAAGGGAAATAATTCAACAAGTGTTTATATGTATGACATTGACCTTGAAGGTCAACCTCCGCCGGTCATCATGACCTTGGCCAATTATAACAAGTTGCCAACAGCAAAGAGAACTAACTGTCAAAATGTCGGCACGCGCCTTTTAAATAACAACCGAAATTTATATAAAGCAAAAAATTATACAATACTACTGACTTCCAACACTTAACTACAAATTAAATGTGTTTTTTTTCTCAAAAACAAACAACCCTCAATGCAAAACATACAGACTAGTTCAATATAACTATCCACTTGCTTTTCCCAGCTTCACGGAAAAGAGCACTGTTCCCTTCTTTATTTCTACTAAAATACATAACAAAATTAAAATCGGGCGAAGGGAAGTTACTCCGTCTCATCACCGCAAAGTAAAACTCTCCCAAATCTCACACGTTCACAAATACACACGCTTTCTACCCACACCTTTTCTCGCAGTCACGTTAAAATACACATGCATAAAACCATAAATGCCAGAAAGCATGAAACAAAAGAGGAAAATTGTAACTGAATACATTGAACCATGCGCACACAGAGACAAACGCACAAACAAGACTTCCGAATCCAGAGACGAACAACGGCAAAAGTTCCAAACCTGAAACCCGAGACGGACCCACGACCAGGCGCACAGAAAAACTGTTGAAACGCCCACGAAATTGGGGGACAATAATGTCCACGCCACAACTCCACCACTGTGGGGGAACAGGAGCTCCAAGCCGAACACAGCTTCGTCGTGTGAGGGAAACTTCTAGTCACTCCGCTGACTCGTCACACACAAGTGACCTCCCCTGTCTACCTGAACTCAGTTCAGGCCACGTCAAAATTCAAACCGGTTTGTTGGACTCTGGGAACGAAGTATCTAAGGAAGACACACGCACGCTTGCATGCAACTAAAAATAACATGCACAGGCACACAACTTCCAAACACAATGTTTTCTTTTAAGCCTAGCTATCACACACGTTCCTAAAATAAACAGTTGGAAGAACAAATCTAACCCTGTATCGTGACAAACCCCCCTTCCAGATGAAACCTGGAGGGTTACATTAACAACCAGGAACGTACAGGTATAGATTTGTAGAACATCTCACCGACTTCGATGCGACTCAGATAGTCAGCTCCAACATTCTCCTTGCCTGGGATGGCCTCCACAACAAAAGAATACGGCTGCATCTGGAGGGACCATCTCATGACACGCTTGTTGGTCGCTTTCATGGTTTGCAGATACTGTAGTGGCTGATGGTCACTCTGAACCGTAAACTGTCGGCCATACAGATAGGGACTGAACTTGCCTATTCCCCAAACCATAGCGAGACACTCCTTCTCCACGGTTGAATAGTTTTGCTCTGCTGGCAAAAGCTTCTTGCTTGCGCAAGCCACGATTTGAAGTCCTTGACCTTGATCCTGGAGCAGGACTGCCCCTAGCCCTGAGTCTGACGCATCCGTGCGAAGCACAAATGGTTTGTTGAAGTGAGGTAGAACACATACGGGTTGCGACGACAACGACTCTTTGAGAGAGTTGAACGACTTGTTCAGTTCTGGTGTCCACTGAACCTTGTTCGGCATCTTCTCCCTAGTCGCTTCCGTGAGTGGCACAGCAAGTTCGGCGAAATTCTGGATGAACCTGCGGTAGAAACCCGCCAATCCCAGGAACGCGCGGATTTGCCTCTTCGTCGTTGGTTGTGGTGCATCCCGGATCTTACTGAGCTTGTCCTCAGTAGGCTCAATAGTCCCGTTGCCCACGACATTGTCTAAGTATTCTAGACGCTTGAAACCAAGCATGCACTTTGAAGGTCGCGCTGACAAAGACACCTCACGAAGTCTGGTAAACAATCTCCTCAAACACTCCAGTTGCTTCTCCTTGGAGTCTGTGGCCACCAGAATGTCGTCCATGAAGTTGTCGATCTCTGGCATCTTAAGAGGTAACAGTAACTTCCTCATCATGCGTGAAAAAACTGCGCCAGCTGTCTTCAAGCCAAATGGCATCACCGTCCACTGAAAACTCCCCTGTGGTGTAGAGAATGCAGTCTTCGGTTTGTCCTCCAATGCCATTGGTACCTGCCAATATCCCTTGGATAAGTCAATCTTTGACAAAAACTTGGCAGACGCTAGCTTGGAAAACAGGTATTCCATGTCGGGCATCGGTTCTGTATCAAAAACAACAATTTGGTTGAGCTTGCGAAAATCGGTGCAAAACCTGATTTTGCCGTCTTTCTTCTCCACAAGCACGATTGGCGAGTTGTACGGGGAAACAGAAGTCTCAATCACTCCCATCTTCAACATTGCCTCTACTTCTTTTCCCACTACATCACGCTGGGAAAAAGGTAATGGGTACTGGCGAGTATTCACAGGTTGGTCATGCAGTAACCGAATCTCACACTGAACCAGAGTAGTCTGAAGTGGAAGATCGGTGATGACATCAGAAAACTCTCGAATCAACTCCCGGATGTCGGAACAAATCTCTGGAGATGTCGGGTCTAAAACGACGTCATCCACCGTTTCCTCAGCCTGGAGTGGAATCACGGGATATTCTCCTTTGTAGATGACACCTCTTCCCATTCCTCAGCCTCAGCAACCACTCCAATGGTGTTGACCTCCGGCGCACGCTGATGGTATTCCTTCAGCATGTTAGCATGGAAGAGTTTCGGTTTCCCTCTGATGCGGATTTGGTAGTCGCACACTCCCATCCGAGCTTCCACTGGATACGGACCCTGCCATGCCATCTGCAGTTTGTTCTTCTTCTCCGGAAGAAGTAACAACACCTGGTCTCCAGCCTTAAAAGTTCGGTGTTTAGCCTTCTTGTCGAAGTGTCGCTTCTGCCGCTCACCTTCTCTCTCAAGATTCTTCTTGGCCATCTCACAAGTCTCTGCAATGCGATTCCGCAACTCAAGAACATAAGCTGCGGCAGTTGATGGTCCCCTTGCTGCTGTTCCTTCGTCCACAGGTCGCGAAGAATGCCATGGGCCTCTGACGGTTCTTCATACAGCACTCAAAGGGTGAAATCGGTGTTCTCCTGCGGACCTCGTACGCGAACAACA
>CM031602.1:102430933-102441765 GCA_018398815.1 Conus ventricosus | reverse complement strand
CAAAAGCATTGTCTTAGCGTGATATATGCTGTGGTGTAATCAGTGTCTCTAACGTGATTATCTGCTGTGAAATGTGTAATCAGTTGTCTCTAACGTGATTATCTGCTGTGAATGTGTAACAGTTGTCTCTTATAGTGATTATCGCTGTGAAATGTGTATCAGTTGTATCTTATAGTGATTATTGCTGTGAAATGTGTAACAGTTGTCTCTTATAGTGATTATTGCTGTGAAATGTGTAATCAGTTGTCTCTGACAGTGATTATCTGCTGTGAAATGTGTAATCAGTTGTCTTGACAGTGATTATCTGATGTGAAATGTGCAATCAGTTGTCTATGACATGATTATCTGCTGTGGAATGTGTAATCAGTTGTCTCTGACAGTGATTATCTGCTGTGAAATGTGTAATCAGTTGTCTCTGACAGTGATTATCTGCTGTGAACTGTGTAATCCGTTGTCTCTGACAGTGATTATCTGCTGTGAACTGTGTAATCCGTTGTCTCTGACAGTGATTATCTGCTGTGAACTGTGTAATCAGTTGTCTCTGACAGTGATTATCTGCTGTGAACTGTGTAAATCAGTTGTCTCTAACAGTGATTATCTGCTGTGAAATGTGTAATCAGTTGTCTCTGACAGTGATTATCTGCTGTGAACTGTGTAATCCGTTGTCTCTGACAGTGATTATTGCTGTGAACTGTGTAATCCGTTGTCTCTGACAGTGATTATCTGCTGTGAACTGTGTAATCAGTTGTCTTGACAGTGATTATCTGCTGTGAACTGTGTAATCAGTTGTCTCTAACAGTGATTATCTGCTGTGAAATGTGTAATCAGTTGTCTCTAACAGTGATTACTGCTTTGAAATGTGTAATCAGTTGTCTCTAAACAGTGATTATCTGCTGTGAAATGTGTAATCAGTTGTCTCTTACAGTGATTATCTGCTGTGAATGTGTAATCATGTTGTCTCTTATAGTGATTATCTGCTGTGAAATGTGTAATCGGTTGTCTCTTATAGTGATTATCTGCTGTGAAATGTGTAATTAGTACTTCCCAGAAGGATTCTGCATTTTAAGTGCATCGGAAATGCAGTGGAAGTGCATTCCAAACAGCACTACCAGAGTAGGAACAGCTTGTTTTAAACAGGTCTGTTCTAGGTGTGGAAATCTGGAATATGGTTGGATAGCTAGGGTTTATGTGAAATTTAGACTGAAGAGATTGTGGGGCTAAACCATGAATTGTTTTGCATCACCAAACATTTGTTGACAGCACATATCTATTTTAGTGGAGAAGCCCCTGCTTTAGTATAATCGCCTTTACTAAGACCTCACGGTTTAAAAAGAACTGCTTTAAGTGCTCTTTTGTAGACACTGGTAAGAGGTTTCATTACGTTAGCACTAGGATAGTCAAATAGTGCTGAATAATTTATTGATTGAAGAGAGAATATGCGCATGTATGCATAATTGTCTAGCATAAAAGTTTAAGAAATGATTGATCCTCTACACTGATATGTCTGTCTGATATTGATTTACATAATTGTGCAAGTAATAAGACACGGAAGAGTATTATCAATATGTACACCTAAACCTCAATGGCTATCCGCCACTTCAGTTTCCTGATTATTGGGAAAAAAAAACAGATGGAGCTGCGTGGTTATGTTTGTCTTCTTTGCCTTGTTGTTATCAGGTTCAGTTTGTTTATTAGGATTCAGTGACATATGATATACATTCCACCAATCACATAAGACGTCGCATTCTTTTGTAACGAAGTGAAAACAACTTCTAAGATGGAGCTGCTTGTTTGGACAGTGGTACCTTCACAAAAGAGTTCACATAATCCTCAGCAAATAGAGGAGATCATTCATATAATCTGTGAACTGCACGGGCCTAAGCAGAACGCTGGGGTTCGCCTTGTGAGGTAGATAACTTCTGTGTGAGTTGACACAAACTGTTTTCTGTCGACAGTCTTCTAGGATGATGGTGATCAGTTGGAAGGTTGCTTCTGTTATACCATTCGATAATGTTTTCCTGCCTCATAATTCGTTGCCAGTTATATCAAAAGTCTTTCCAAATCAACAAGCTCTGTGCTCAGCAGTATCTTCTATTTTCATTTAATGTTGAATTTGCCATTGCTCTACTAGCGTTTGTAAGTGTTGTATGACAAGAAACGTTTTCCTCTGATCCCGATTAAAGTTTTCATTTAGTAGATTGCAGAGGTTCATGCTGGTGTATAGGTGATTTATTTTTGTGATTTTCCAAGGTTTGGGCTGGGAAGTCACGACCGACCCTGGTGGTCAGCCTGGCGGATCGGTTTAGATGGAAGTGATGGGGAGTGGACAGACCTCACACGCTAGCAGGCGACCACACAAGAAAAATTACGATACAACACCCCATTTATTCATATCAACACACGCAATCACAAATAAATATTTCAACGCCACCGCACCATGGCACAATAACTAATTTAAATATTCCACACGCACAACAGGCACAATACAATCATGCATCTCAATGCGACTTACACAATATAAGCATAATTAAATAATTCCAGCTCCCATCCTGTCCTGTCTTGCAGTACCTTCACACTCCTGCCTTCAACGTCCATGGGAACAACATGTGCACTAGAGTGCCCCACCAAAACCGCGGTCGGTTCTGAAGGAGTTGTTCAAGGCCGGACCCTTGACACGCACTTAACTTGACAGGTGGACAGGAGCGCGTTCAAGTGGACGGGGCGTTGTTGCATGGAGGTCTAGACGGGGCATCAAGGACCGTCCAGCCAAGTCCACGGCTTTCACCAGTTGTGGCCTCTACCAGTGCGTGGTCCCAATCCAGTGCGTGGCCCCCAACCAGTGCGCGTACCACCAGTGCGCATGGTTTCCATACCAGGTGCGCAGGGTCCCAACAGTGCGCGCACCAAACCAGTGCGCCGGCCCACAACAGTGCGAATGCCCCAACCAGGTGGGTGCTCCGGTGAAGTCCCCGGGTGGATGGCGAAAAGGTAACTGGGAGGGGATGTAGGAAGGAGGGTAACAGATACCGTGGGTGACCAAGTGGCGGGTAAACGACTCTTCTCTGCCTCTGCCAGTCGAGTGGCACAGCAGCGCAGATGCGGAAAAGAGATGACGTGTTGTGATGTCCCTCCACTACAGGCCGCTGTAGGGATGAAGGTACGACCGTTCCTTCGACGAAAGTGGTGTAGAACCAAAACAGAGCAGGCGTCTCAGAGACATCTTCCGCTCGAGTCAAGAGGAAAACCGGCCTCAGCGATGGCGGCACATGCCCACGCTACGTCACGGTGAGAATACCTCAAGCCTAAGAGGAACCTTGCACGTGCGGCAGGTGAAAAGACAGGTGAGAGGCCGATAGAGACAGCCAGTACAAGAAAAAGATACCACCCACCCGTGAACCTGCAGGATGAATTGCACGGGCAGTGGAATTAGAGAGAGAGAGAGAGAAATAAACCTAACCTGAGCTAAACCACACCAAAGGTGCAACCACACCACAAGCCACATTAAGGGACGGATATACGACAACAACGACGACAATAAATAAATGAACAATTCTACTACCTTAGATGGGCAATCGTCATAGGCATCGTAACAAACACGTGACAAACCCCCCTTCTAAAAGCATCTGTTCTCTGAGATACAGTGCTCCTTTGAACCTTGACGCATGTGCAAATTCACAACAATGGGACCGAACCCAACCCTCTGTGACCGACAGAGTACGACAAATCCAATACACACATTCCACGATAAAATTACACAGGGAGATACATAATACTACATTTATCAAACAACTAAGCAAACCTTCCAACAATGAAAATAACAATCCGAACCATTGGTGATTTCACTACCGTTAACATCATTGAAGTGAAAAACTGTCACTACACCTGATACAGAGACCAAAAGGGATACAACCTTGGTTGAGGGGAAGTGTCCCTCTGACCGATTTTCCAATGTGCTGACTACGGAGCTCGGCTAAGATAGTCAGCATCCGTATTGCTGGAACCCTTGATATGGCGAAAAGTGAACGCATGACTGCAGTTCCCGCCCAACCCATGAGTCGACGACTGACTGGCCGGATCCGGTCCAGGTACTGGAGAGGATGGTGATCACTCTCCAGCACAACTCACGGCCGTACAAGTAGGGGTAAACTTCCTGATGCCCCACACGACTGCTAACACTCTTGCTCAATCGTGTGTATCTAGTCTCGGCATCAGTGAGATTTTTGCTCGCGTAAGCAAGCGGTTGGAGTCCCTTCCCCTGATCCTGTAGCAACACAGCCCCAATCCCCACTGCAGAAGCATCAGTTCGCAGGACAAAAGGGAGACTGGGATCTGGGAGAGCCAGGACTGGGCGAGTGGTCAGGGCCATCTTCAAGCGTCAAAAGCCTGTTGCAACTCTCACCCCAAACCAAAACGTTCTGGCTTCCTCCCTTTCGTCAAGTCAGTGAGGGGCAGGGCAACCTTCGCAATGTCCTGGATGAACTTGCGGTAGTATCCCGCAAGTCCAAGGAATGACCGCAATTCCCTTTTGGTACCAGGAGGTTTGGCACCTGCAATTTTGGCACCTTGTCTTCTCAGGAGCGATCACACCCCGCTGCAAATGATGCCCCAGAAAGGAAATCTCGTCCTGACCAAGCTGACATTTGGAAGGACGGGCTGACATCTGAACTCGCGCAAACGAAGAAACAGGCGACGGAGGAGCGAGACGTGCGAGTTTCCACTCTATAGAACTAAGTTAGCAGGTCATCCATGAAGTTGTTGAGATCTGGTGTATCGAGAGGGAGGAGCAATTGTCGCATGACGCGACTGAAAATTGCTCCAGCAGTTTTGAGGCCAAAAGGCATCACGTTCCACTGGAACTGTCCCTCAGGCGTCGTGAATGCCGTTTTGGGTTTGTCCTCTCGGCGCATGGGAATCTGCCAGTACCCTTTTGCGAGATCAAACTTAGAGAAATAGTTGGCCTGATTCAGCTGAGCGAAGATTCTGTCGACATCTGGCATAGGTTCAGCATCAAACCGGAGAACCTTATTCATCGACGGAAATCGACGCAAAACCTCATTTTGCCATCCTTCTTCTTTACAGGAGGATGGGGGATGATACGGGAACTCGCACGTTCAATGACCCTAACCTTAGCATGGCTGCACCTCCTGTTGGATGGCAGACGTCTGGGAGTGAGGCAGAGGGTACTGTTTAACCCTAATTGGGGTCTCGGTGGTTAATTCCAGTGTACACTCGCCAAGGGTACTGTGCAGGGGACGATCTGTGAGCACGTCCTGGAACTCCGGCACAACCTGCACAGTTGATCTGTCTGAGCTGAGGAGAGGCTTGCACCAAAGCAAACATCATGCCACGACTCCTCCTGGCGAGAGGAACAGTGGGATGTCCTGGACCACCGACACGGCGTGCTTATCGCCACTCTCCACAACGACAGGGGTGAAGCTGCCTGGCACTGAGTTCGTCGCACGTATGCCTTCAAGAGGTTGGCATGATACAGGCGTTCTTTGCCTCGCACGCGAATCCTATAGTCCAGTCACCCACCCGACTGCAGACTACGAAAGGCCTGCCAAGCAAGCTGCAACTTGTTTTCTTTTGTGGAAGGAGAAGCAACACCTCATCACCTGGCTCAAACCAGCGTTCAACACTGCGCCGGTCGTACAAAGCCTTGTACTTGGTTTTGGCCGACTGCAAGTGTTGCTGAGCAAGCCGGCAAGTGTCAGCGATGCGGTTGCGCAGATCGACCACATAACGACTTTCTTCCTTAACCACAGGTTCCACATCGTCGTGGGTCCACATCTGCTTCAGGATGTTGGTGGGTCCTCGTACTGTTCTGCCATACAGGAGTTCAAATGGGGAAAACCGCATGCTTTCCTGTGGAACCTCCTGTAGGCGAACAGTACAGCAGGAATAAAGTGATCCCACTCACGAGGTTGCTCTGCACATAGGCGACGCAACATCTGCTTCAACGTCCATTGAAACGCTCGCAAGGCCATTGGCCTGCGCATGATAGGGTGACGTTGTCTCCTTATGAACATTAAGCAGAGTGTTCACCTCCTTCATGAATTCGGACAGAAACTGGGTCCCATGTTCCGAAAGGATCTTCTTGGGCACGCCAGTGCGCGTCCAAATCTGCCAGAGAGCTTCAGCACCGTAGGGGCATCGATAGTCCTAAGTGGGACAGCCTCTGCATATCGAGTCGCATAATCCACCACTACCAAAATGTAGCGGTGACCGCGATCGGATGGTGGATTAATGGGTCCCACCAGGTCGACCCCAACTTTGGCTGAATGCTCCCCAACCAGTGGCACTGATCCCAGGGGAACACGCTTCAAGCGCCCCTTAGGCGTTGTCCGTTGGCAGGTATCGCAAACTGCGGCAGTACTGCCTAACCTGAGAGTTCATCCCTGGCCAGAAGAAATCCTGCCTAACTCGCTCGAGAGTCCGCCTTGAGCCCATATGACTGCCATGGGTGAATCATGGGGCCTGCGGAGAACAGATTCTCTCAAGCTTTGGGGAATGACAAGCTGCTTGGCCACACGATCTGCCTCAGTGAAAACCCTAAAGAGGATCCCTTGTGGAGCTTGAAGCTCACCTTGGCGTGTCGGGCAGACTGAGCGGGACGACCCACCAGTTGTCACAGGCGTTGGACATCCAAGTCCCTGGCCTGAAGACGATCATGGTAGCAGGATCGGCCCTGGCCAGAACCTCGTCAGAGATCGGCTGCAGAAACGGGGACGCAATTCCTGTTCCTGCTTCCTAGCTTTGGCGCATGTGGTAACTCCCACACACGCCTGTACGGCAGATCCGTAGACACGGACTGACTGCGTCCGTCCGCAAAGGTGATAGTATTCCCTATAAGAAGGGAATACAGGGTCGCTCCACCGTGATGGCCCATACTTCGCCACAGATGTAGGGGGTGGAGATAGAAACGAGTACAGAAGGACGGGTGGAGGTAAAACCAGCCTCCAACCCGCACACATCATAACTGGCGCCTCGCCGAGCCTCAGGGAAACCAAATCCTTATCCACAAAGATCGTTGATGCTCCCAATCCCTGATGGTGTCGACCAAGGAAGAACCAACAAACAGGGAGAAACACTGGGCACTCCGTACCACCAGAAGCTGGGATGGACCCCACGTTAGCCGAGGCGCGAGGATGCTGGAAAGAACTAGCCCCATGACTACTGGCGGCTTTAGGACATCTTTCCTATGTGGCCAGGACGACCACAAAGAAAACACAGTCGGGGTGCTGAAATCCCGATGATCTGCCTGCCTTGTTCACCCCGCTAGCAGTCGTCGGCGCCTTATTGCCGCTAAATCCTTGGAGGGCTTCCTATCCGTATCTGGGCGATGGCCATAAGCTCTGCGAGCTTCGGCAAACACCTCAGTGGTATGAATCGCAGCCGCGAAATCCTGAGGTGCTTTCTCGCCTATACGGATCCTCAACTCTGGGGACACAGTGTTGGTCAGCTGTTCGATGAGAATCAGATCCTCCAGCTCCAGCTCAGCCAACTGACGCCAGTACCTAGCGTTTTTGCGCAGCCTATCCCAAAACTGCACGAAGGTCTCGTCGTTATTCTTTTTCATGGACCTAAACTTCCTCCTGTACGTTTCTGGAGTAAGGTGGAAACGCTTACGCAGAGCAACTGCATGTCTGCATAAGACGCGCCTTCATTTAGAGTAAGCACACACTCCCTTGCAGTACCAGATAATCCAGAAAAAGGTGCATGGCCTTTTGTTCCTCAGAAAATTGGTATGAACTAGCAACTTTGTCAAAATGCTCTAAGAACATATCAATGTCCTCACTAGGTCTGAACTCTGGAAGCTTTAATTTTGGGCCTCTAACTCTATCACTTGCCTGTCGATCAACCCCTGGTTTACAGACGTGGGAGTCCGTGAACGAAGTTGTTCCATCTCTTCCCTACGCAGAGCCTCCATCCTATCCAGCTCTTCCCTACGGAGAGCTTCTTGCCTAGCAGCCTCTTCACTACGCTGTGTTGCCTCTTCCCTACGCAGAGCTTCCTGTCTGGCAGCTCCTCTCTGCGCAGAGCTTCTGTCTGGCAGCCTCCTCCTGCGCAGTATAGCCTCTTCCTATGCAGAATCTCCTGTCTGTCAGTCTCCTCTCTGCGCAGAGCCTCCATCCTATCTAGCTCTTCCCTACGGAGAGCAGCCTCTTCCCTACGCTGTGTTGCCTCTTCCCACGCAGAGCTTCCTGCCTAGCAGCCTCTTCACTATGCTGCCGCTCCAGAAACATAAGGACGGAGGCGATGTCCTGGGGCAGGATTCACCACTCCCGACACGGGAAGATGACCGTTTGACCCGTCCCTTGGGTCTCGACTTTCCATGAGGAAAATCTCCCGGGCATGCTCCTTACGAGGGGAGGCGTGGAAAAGAGAGGGTTTGGTTTCTGCGACTCAACAGAAGCCCATAGTTGCTTCACTATACTCTGACGCTTCTGAGCGGAAGTGCCAGTCGGGTCTCAGCAGGAAAATTCCCCAGCGAAGAAGTAGTGAAAGTACTCACTGGACTATCGGCTACAGCACTGGAATAAGTGCAAGTCACTGTAGTCGAAGTACTGGTACTAATAGTAGGGACTACTTCTGAAGACCTTTCTACTTCGACGCCCGAGTCGCCATACCACCAGCACCGGACGTTGCCATGTCAAACTATAATCCTACGGTTATCAAATACAGGGGAAAGACAATTCCACTTGAAAAACAAATACCACACGGATATGTTAGCCTCTTGGTGACTGACTGAGAAACAGCTAATCAAAAAAACGTCAACGTACAATGTCCGGCTGCTCCCACTCTGGCAACACCGCGCTCTACAACACGAGCAACAGTGCGGTGGGGCTCACCGAAAAAAAAAAAACAAAAAATGTCCAGGCTGCTCCCACTCTGGCAACACCACGCTCCACAGCACGGGCAACAGTGCGGTGGGGCTCACCGACAAAAAAAAAAAAAAAACCCAGAAGGAATCCGGAGAAGAAAAAAAATGTGATACTAACGTCCGTACACCCACCTGTACTCAATAACCGGAAAAAAACCTGGTTAAATACAAAACAGGAATGGCAGACTGAGTGGCAACAGAAAGGCAAGTCTTACGGCCGTATCTGCGTGAGGCACCCGGCGGAAAGAGGTCTGGACGCGGTCGATTCTGCCTAGACTCACCTCGATTCCCCAGTCACGCCAGATGTTCCTTCAGGCCACCAAAAAGACTCCCTGCACGCTAGAGTCACCCAGCCAACCACCCACAAACAAACACGACAAACTGACTGAACATATACAAAACAGACAGAACTGAACAGGTACTCCGCGAAATGAGAGAGACAGCCAGAGCCCTTCACATCCCGGACGAGCCCCCACAAATGTCACGACCGACCCCTGAGGTCTGCCCTGACAGGATCGGTTTAGATGGGAGTGAAGGGAGTGACTGACCTCACACGCCTCGCAGGAGACCACACAAGAAAAATTACGATACAACACCCCATTTATTCACATCAACACACGCAATCACAAATAAATATTTCAACGCACGCACCATGCACAATCACAATTAAATATTCCAACACGCACAACATGCACAATCACAATCAAGCATCTCAATGCACGACATACACAATCATAAGCATAAATAAATAATTCCAGCACCCATCCCTTTCCTGTCATGCAGTACCCTCACACTCCTGCCTCTCCAAAGTCCACTGGGAACACCCTGTCGCACTAGGTGCCCCAAACCGGGTCGGTTCTTGAAGAGAGTTGTTCAAGGCCGGCACCCTTGACACGCACAAACAGACGATGGAGAGCGCGTCTCGGGGGACGGGGCGTTGTTGCTGGAGGTCCTAGACGGGGATCAGGACCGTCCAGCCAAGTCGACGGCTTTTCCCACCAGTATGTGGCCTCAACCAGTGCGTGGTCCCAACCAGTGCGTGGCCCCAACCAGTGCGCGTTACCAACCAGTGCGCGGTACCAACCATGCGCGGTCCCAACCAGTGCGCGCACCAACCAGTACGCAGCCCCAACCAGTGCGTGGCCCCAACCAGTGCGTGCTCCAGGTGAAGTCCCCGGGAGGAGGGAAAAGGTAACTGGGAGGAAAGTAGAAAGACGGGTACAGCTACCCATGGGTGACCCAAGTGGCGGGTCAAACGACTCTCTCTGCCCTCTGTCCAGTCGAGAGGACAGCAGCGCAGATGCGGAAAAGAGATGACGTGATGTGATGTCCCTCCCCTACAGGCCGACTGTAGGGATGAAGGTACCGACCGTACCTTCGACGAAGTGGTGAAGAACCAAAAACAGAGCAGGCGCTCTCAGAGACATATTCCGCTCGAGTCAAGAGAAAACCTGCCTCAGCGATGGCGGCCAACATGCCACGCTACGTCACGGTGAGAATACCTCAAGCCTAAGAGGAACCTTGCACGTGCGGCAGGTGAAAAGACAGGTGAGAGGCCGATAGAGACAGCCAGTACAAGAAAAAGATACCCACCACCCGTGAACCTGCAGGATGAATTGCACGGGCAGTGGAATTAGAGAGAGAGAGAGAGAAAGTAAACCTAACCTGAGCTAAACCACACCAAAGGTGCAACCACACCACAAGCCACATTAAGGGACGGATATACGACAACAACAACGACAATAAATAAATGAACAATTCTACTACCCTAGATGGGCCAATCGTCATAGGCTTCGTAACAAACACGTGACAACAGAACTGGCCAAATTGATTAGGTCAACACAAAAGGATATGAATATGAACAACAGGCAGAAGTTAGATTTTGTAACACACCTGTGAACAAGTTTTACTGACGCTTTGTCTACACTACAGGAGGGTTCTTAGCGAG
>CM031602.1:102390993-102430833 GCA_018398815.1 Conus ventricosus | reverse complement strand
GTGTTGTTAATTGTGTTGTTGTTGGTGCTGACGATGCTGTATTGCTATCTAACAATTTTTGCTTTGCTGATTGGTTTGATTTTCTCAGTCTGTTCCATTCAGCTAGTTTACGCCCAGCCTCAACACGTCCAGGATTTTTAGTCTTAATAACACTACTCACTTGTGGTACATTCAATTGTGGTACATTCTGCTCCTGCGGAGGGTCCTGCGGAGGGTCCTGGCGGAGGGTCCTGCGGAGGGTCCTGCGGCGTCTTCTTCTCCTGATCGCTCTTTTTCTTTTTATTGCGATTAAATTTATATGATCAAAATTAATATGATTAAAAGTAATTAATCCCATGATGAATGGGCATAACATTGTCCCAAATATGTAATACATGTCACATGCAAGAGTTTTCTAGTGACTTGTTTAAAACCGGATCTTGTGATAAGTCATATTTAAATCTTCTTCTGAATCAACTGGCGCCATCTTACTTACTAACTTAGCATATAGACTAATCATGTCTGCCCCACTGATCTAACAATATTTACCCTAGCTGGGGCTTCGTACCTAGCGTAGTACTTAATCAACGTCTGATGTAGACAGTGTGGATCTGTTCGACACTTAGTTCAGTGCCTAAATACTGTTTAGATTTTCCACAACGCAACTAGAGAGCATAATCTTTCTTCATGGCAGTGGTCTGCTGAGTTGCCTATGAGTAAGTCTGCTTGCTCCTCACACTTTAATAGTTCGTCACAATCCATTTTAAAGCAATAAAAATAATAGAATACTTTTAAAACCATGACATAACGCTGGTTAATATGCAGTGCCTATAGTTGGTGTTTTATAGTTTATTCAACCCTTGCAAAATGTTTGTTAGGAATAAACCGCCCTACATAGGAAAGTTAGAAGATTCGCAAAAACTAGTTGCAACCTTATTTTTAGCTTTATCAACAACAGATTATCTGATTAAAAAGCACATAGACAGTCTTTCGTATTTTGATTATTTTAATGATTTTTTTGGTTAATAAAAAGATGAGTGAAAAAAAGGATTATCAATACGTTTTACCACTCTGCTGTATTAGTGGCCCTTAGTACAGGCTATAGCGTGCTAGCAATAAACATGTTTAAAATGAGGCTGGCTCTGACCTAGGAAGGTTAGACATTGAGGATGTTGTTGAGGTTATAGGTTGTTAATTTACTGCAGGGACTTGCCTCAAAAGGCTTTCTTGTTACCCAGGGGGAATTTTTCCAGGAAAATATTATTACCTAGTAATGATTAATATTGAAAATATTGATTATAAAAAGATGGCGGGAGCTAGTTATGATGGTAGGAGGAGCTATTGTTAATGCCTTGGCCGTCTCTGGAAATGGAAGCAATTATATGTTTAGTAAATTGTGGTCGAATGAGAGAGAGAACGTCTATAATTAGGAAATAGAAGATGTAGCTAAGGCAAGAGACGGCTTATGAGAAAAGACGAATTGCCTACTTAGGACTTTAATTAATAAAATGTTATGGGTACTGGGTCATGCAGGGCACCGTTACAGACGTTGATGAGGCAATGATATGAGTATTACTTAGTGCCTGGAAAGAAGTTTCTAACAACCACCACCTCCAGAACTGTCTGTCTTTTATGAACTTCAGAAGAACAGAAAATGGCAGAATTGGTTTTTTGTGGGTGCTTTGGAAGCAATCTATATTCTTGCACAAACATCTAAAAATTATAGTTAAAATGTTAATAAAAAATAAAGCTTTAAATATAAGAAGAAGATAGTTAAAATATTGATTCAATATATTATTCTCCTAAAGGTAATTGGAAAGGTATGACTGCTATTGAAAAAATGAGTTAAAGCGCTAGAGCTGTTGTATCAGATGCGAAAGACGGCTTTCAATACAAACAATTTGCAATATATTGCCTGCCAAAAGAATAATAAGGCCTAGATTTGTTATCTCAGTTCAAATGACACCCACCAGATTGGACTTGCTGTATCTTCCACATGATAAAGTTAGAAGAATAAAATGTTTATGTATGCTCTGACTGTTGTTGACATGGCTTCAAAATACAATGACGCTGAGCCTTTACAGATAATAGCTCAACTGCTGTGGCTGTGGCTTTTACAACAAATATTCACGCGAGGACCATTTTTAGTATCCTAGGATGGTTCACGTTGATGATGGAAAAGAGTTTAACAGGTTCTGTAAACCAGTTGTTTTGTAAATTCATGTTACAGTAAGAGAGGTGATCCCATGGCAACCATCGATTCCAGGCCCTAGTAGATAACTTTATTAAGAAACTAAGCTGAAACGCCGTTTACCTATCAATATCACAGAGAAATTATGGACAGAACGCCGTAACACAGAACTGGTTTGGAGATTGGCCTGAGTCTTACGTGCCATGAACAATGAAGAATTTAAAGCAACAGGGCCTTAAACCAGTAAACGCGATCAAATTTAAAAAAAAGCATTACTGAAGATGTGCAGGGGACTCAAAAAACTCTTGCCGTTTGACTAAATGTAAGATACTTGTATGTCCTGGAGAGGCAGAAGGTGATGATTAGAATTAGAGCTACAGAGACCCATATGGAGCGTAGATTATATAATGTTGGAATAGAATCATGTGGGAAAACAACCCCTCCAGTGTATTATTTAAGAGCGACTCTTTCTTCTAATAAGCCTGCCCTAAAAGTCCCCCCCTATGTTCGTGAAGAGTTGAAGTTTGTCCCGCCAAACACAGTGAGTTAATAAATTAGTATGTATTTTTTGCTAAACTGATTTTTTTTTGTTTAAACTTATATTTTTTGGCCCTATTTTGGGTTTAACTAATCGTGTGTTTGTTTTTCAACGTTCTGTTTAATTTGCATCAGTGTCTACCTGTCGTGAAGTAAACGTCTTTCTCCACTCCTTTTGAAGTTCATTTTTTTTCCGTCTATTAATCCCTCACCATCAGTCATAAGCTTCTGAAATTCTTCGTCTGTAATGTTTTTCATCGTAATGATTTGCTTATTCTTAATCTTAATGAACAAAGTTTTGCTGATGCTAGGGCAACTAAATAGCAGTGTGCTTTTGAAATTTAGGAGTTAACTTTTTTTAAATACAGCCTTTAAAATCATAAGACATGGCCCCTAAAAACCCAAACCAATGCCCCCTTAATGCTTAAAGAGGATGGAGCCGCTCCAACCCAGTGCTAAAAGAGCAACACTAGAACCAGCACTTTACGCTAGTACAGCTGATGAGACGTAATTACATAAGAGAAAGGAGTATTTAAGCTTTAGCACTATTTCTTTCTAGTAACTCTATACTTATCCAAGTCGCTCTTTTCTATTTCGTTGAAGTTCGGTTATGTGCTTTAAATCGAAACTGTTGAACTCCATTTTTAAATAAGATTATTTTTTTAAATAATCTTGTACATATCTTCTTAGTATTAATACTTTGGCAGCACTTCTTTAACAGAGTAAAAACGATAAAATCAACATATTTTAATGAAAATAAAGTCGAGTATGTTAGTTTGTATTTGTCCACATTCACAGTACCCTTGTCAATGATACAAGGTGGTTTTATTCGTCTCCGGTTTTAGTAATTGCAATAACGAGCTTAGAGGGGCATCTAGTTTTCAGCCTTTATTTGCACACCTCTGATTACGTATGTTCTGGCAAACTAGGATCACCTCCCTCGGAGAATAAATAAGCGAAAAAATTCATCGTCATTTGCCTGGGAGGTAGTGACTGTAGGTTGGGGGTAAATCTAAAGCCGACGGGTGTCGCCTCCCACTTCAGCTAAGGAATTTTTCTCTGTAGCATATATTCAGACCCTGCTTAGGTTATTTCAATCTGTTTTCTTCTGGTTGTGTTCTCGAACTAGCTAACAGAAGGGCGGCCTGCATTTAAGCCTTTCTAAATTGTTTCTTAGCAAAATATACATGGGGCTCTTCGTAGTTTCACACTTTAGAATTCCAAGCAATTTCAGGAAGCAACGCCAAGGATATTCTCTCTTTTAAGAAGTTTGTATTCATGTTTGCCTAAATCGTTCCCCTTAAATTTTTATCTCTTCTAGGGTAGGATCTTGCTGTCGTGTTTGTCTTCTAAATTTCTGCTTCGTTTGTAAACCCCATCTATCCGTGTCTCAAATCCATAAACATTCCCGACTCCTATTAGATCAAACTCGGTTGTGTCTGCTTGGTCGTTTAGCTTTCTGATGTTGCATTTAGGAGCTAGCTGCGCTTTTGATTTCTGGCCCCTAAGACATCTTTTTAAACTTTAAAATTATATAAACAAACGTATTGAACTGGGGGTAGGGGTCAGTCGTAAGCATAGCTTAGCGTGCTTAGATTATTCTAAACTGCTCTTTTATTTTTTTTTTTTAACTCATCTTTGTCCTTAATATATAATTTTCACTTAAAACATTCATCAAAATCTATTTTTTTTCTTAGTGTAAATTAATACATACCGATTTTAACTGTGATCTAAAGGCTTTAAGAACGCATTGTATTTTTGAGTTTAAAAGCCACACAGAAAACTAAGGCGATGACAGCACTAAAGGCTGCTTTGACAGAGCTTTTCCTTTTTTAACGATGTCCGTTCAGCTGAACAGTCATCAATAATAAACAGTGTTTCAGTTCCCTCAAATAGTCTATAGTAATGTTCCTAAACAGTCGCTTCTGTTTGTCGCTTGGGATCAACTAAAAATTTATCTCGTCTGCTGTCCAAAATAAACTTCCTTGCTTTTAAGACTTGTTGTGCTTAATGGTTGTGCAGATGAAACAATGATGATCGTAATGAAAACTGTTATATTGTTGTAATAACTAATCAAGTACTAAGACGTTTTCCCACACCCTGGTAATCCCGCAGATAAGAGAGAACTGTGTGGATCATGTAGGCAGAAAGTTCAAGCTATGCATCTGTTTTTTATTAGAATATTTTATTCTGCCAGTTTTAAAAAGCCACGTCTTTTAGACCTGTTTTCTTCAATGTTTAACTGGCTCACAAACCATATAAATCATGCATTTTCTTGGGCGTTTCCGTCGGCTTTCTGGTGAATATTTCTTTTTATTACCTCTTGACCTACCCTTTCTCCACTTCCAAACAATATGTTGTCAAATGTGGATTAAAATCCAGGCCACTGCCCATATTTGGTTATTAAGTAGTCTTCGAGTCTTTACATCTTAAGGCGGAAGTTTTTTTTTTACATACTCGATCAACTGCTGGTATCTCTGTTGCCCACCTCCAGCAACAACTTTCTTATTTCATCAAAGTGTTGGTGTGGTAAAAGTCCGCGTCTCCGAACAATCGATCTGACTTGCCATTTATGCGCAGTCATCCTTCTCATTTTTTGGATTATATAACGCTTCTGATTCTCTAGTGAAAAGGAGTTGTTCCTTCGTAAACAAAAACAAAATTCTTTTTTAAAGGACTTCAAAGGACTGATTTAATGTTGTTCCAAAGAGTGTCTCGCTTGTTTCTATTTTCTTTAGTGGAGTGTATAACTTTTCATAATAAATAAGATTAAGATTGTTCTGGCCAGTTCGGGGTTTGTAACAACATCAAAACTCAAGAGAGATGTCGGCTGCTGTGTTTTTAGCTAAAAGGTCTTCAGAATGAACACAGAATCGTATCATTAATGTCAGTGAATAAGTAAGTTTTTCTTTTTGTGCCACCTTGGTAATATGGTTATGCGTCTTTAACATCGAATTCTAGAGGGATGCAAAATCTGTTGCAAAGCTTTCTGCTACTGTCTCTTCTTTAACATAATTTTTTGCATCCCCTTTAAGCCATGCTTGAGGCCGTTTTGGGCTTTGTATTCCCTGATAAACTTTCTCTTTTTCTTTCTTTTATTGGCAGCCCATAGATCAGAATAGGAGGGCAAAAATGTCTTGCCTCACCTAGTACAAAGACTTCATGCCGTCCAGGTTTGATGTCATAGGTGTAACCGATTGCCCTGCCACATTTGCAACAACAGTAGTAGATTAGGATCTGACGATTTAATATACGATTTTGAACGATAGTTTAGCAGTTCTGGCATTATAAACATCGCAGCGATCGGGGGATCTTGACTATTAAAGTTTGTCCATGGTCTCAACTGTTGATGGAAGTATTTACACTAATTACAGTCTGCCTTATACCTTTTCCCATGGGTCCTTCTCTTTTCTGTGATGGATCCAAGGTCACACCATATGAGTTCATTTTTCTTATATCAACAAAAAAAAAAAGAATATAAATAAAAAATTGGATGAGATTTTGTCGCGATTAATCCCATTGAAGAAGAAAGGATCTGCCAGTCCCTTAATTTAATGAAGATTGAAACAGGAATTGTTCCTTCATTGCAGTGAAGAACTTGAAAGAGCAGCAGGAAGGTTCTTCAACCCTTCATTAGAAGAAGCAGAAGATAAAAACACCCCCTTCAGTCAGCGCATCTCGTGCAGATTATTAGCAAATAGAATTAACTCATTTACATAAGCTTAGGGACTAGAGCCGCCAGAAGGCCATAGTCCTTTTGATTTAAGATAGAGAAAAGCAAACCCCCCCCCCCCCCAAAAAACCACTGTATATAAGAACTTGCAGAGGGAAATTTGTAGGTGTTACTACAAAGCCAAGACCCAACTAGTTTTTAAAACTAAAACACAATAAACAGAGGATTCCTGTTGCCGACCAAAGGCGATTAAACTTTATAAATTTAAGGGCTGAGGCTGTTGTCTTTTCAGGAACTTGGGGCAAGAGTTGCCAACACGATCTGAAATAGAAAATGACTCTTTTTGATGATTTAGGACCATGAAATATATGATGCAAGCAACTGAGAAATTGAGACGAGTTTTAATGAAGGGAAACAGTCAGAAAAACATTAGAAGCAATTGACGATTCTCCATTGCCTATGCGTGAAAATCCTGGGGCTTAATGATCGCCTAAAGGTCAATAAGGGGCGAACTAGAAACAATTTGCAAAACTTGTGAGCTAGATAGAGAGATAGAAGAAGAAAAAAATAAACTCTCGCAGATGCAGTCGATAACAATTAGGGCGAGAAGATAAGGCTAGAATACAGCAGAAATTACAGGATTTAAGGCTACAAAGGGCGCCAGGTTAGAAGTGCTGTCTCTAACAGGGCGCAGCTAGCATCACAATCATGCAGAATCAGAGATACTATAAAACAGAATACTTTATGAAATCACTACGCTAGCTGAAATAATTAAGGACGAGATTGTAAATTTCTATGATCAGACCAGCCCATCTATATTTTGACGAAAACCCCCCTTTTCACATCCCAGCGTCACGTCCTTCTCAGTCAGTTTTGGCCAAAATTAACACATGTTTTATCACTAAGATTAACGCACCAAAACTCTAAAATTGACGTAATTAGCACATTGAAACGGGGTTTCCGTGTAGAATAATGTGGGTGATCGTGAACAAGATATTTAATTATCTCCAAGAGTATAAAAAAATTAAGGGGTTAGCAAACAATTAAGTTTATCAAAAAAATAATACTTTTTTTTTTTAACCTCACTGTGGTTTGGTGAGGGCACTTGCTGCTCTTCTCGGACAAACGTTCTTATAGGGGCAGGCTTTTAGAAGAGAGAGCCTCTCTTAAATAATCACGGGAGGGGTCTGGTTTCATAATTCGTTTCTAACTTCTTATACATCTACGCTCCTTATAGGATCGTGGAACTAATTCTAAACTTCACGTCTGCCTCTCCGGAGCATACACGGATCTTACTTTTTGTCAAAAGGCACGAGTTTTTGAGTCCCTGACTTCTTCTGTAATGCTTTTTTTTTTTTATTTGTTTGCGTTTACCGGCTTCAACCTGTTGCTTTAAATTCATCTCTATTAACGTCCGCGGGGTACTGAGTCCTTACTACGTTTCTAATATGCCCTTCTACTTCCAGCACCATTAATAAATTGAACATACAACTGGCTTTCCGTCTTCGATAGTTATTTTAGTCCAATGCTTTTAAAAAAACCCTCAATTTAATTCTTTAAATTCACTGGTCTCGCCAATCTTGTATAAACTGATAATCACAAAACCTGCCCTAGTGGCGCAATGTCCGTAGTTTAGTTTTAGAACGTAGACGGGTAAGCATTAAACAAAATTAGTATTTGTTTGTAACTGTTGTACATTGGACTTTCAACATGGTTGTTTACAGAAAACTCGGATGCTCTATTACCTATATTCTCATAAAATGCCATTCTACAAGGCAGTGTGTGCTGAAGCTATGTGTTCACACTATTATTAAAAGCAAAAATTCGAGCAAGGCTTCTAGGAAAAAACATACTCGCTTTTTTCTTTAAGTTTGTAAATTCAATTGTAATTATTAAGATTTGCTTCATTAATTTTTAATTTAATTCCAAAATTACTAATTACTTCTCTTAAAGAAACAAAAGCATGTAAGTAACCATCGGGTATTTTTAAATGTTTTAATAGATTGCCTTGTTCGTCCCTTAATATCCACCCAGTTATTCTTATTCTTTTTCAGTTATGTTAAATCCATTTTACTTTAAAACACAATTTCTCTAAGGGTGGCCCCTACAATCACCGCGTCTATTTTCAATTGGGTACTAGCGTTAAGAACACACGCTCGTTTGCTGTTTATATTGTTGTACACCATTTTGATAACGTATGTAAAAAACTATTTTTAAAAATGGAACCTTTTAAATATAACGAAAGTGCCACTTACATGTAGAGCGCATTTTTATAACCAAATCTTTAGATTCAGCAATATAACCTTTGCAGTAGACGAATCATACGGCTTCCAAGTCAGACTTGTAAATCCAATAACTAGATATTAATCGCCAATAAATAATGATTTGAGGCCATCAGCATGGTCATCCCGCCCTTGGCGTTTTACCAGTATCAGTTAAATTTTGCCATTTACTGCGCAACTACTGGCTGCTCGAGTGTTTCATAGCATACCCATTTAAACCATCCTAATCTTATAGTAAGGTCAGGATATAATTTCATGTTTATACCAGTACAGGACGAATACTAACTGAACTAAAAAGTAGTTCCTCCCAAGCGACAGCGCAGTTAATCCATTAAAAGCCCAATGGACATTATGCATATGAAAAGAAAGAATCTGCAACGAATTTACAAATGATCCTTCAACTGATTTTAGACAAAAGTTAGATCGCAATCATGGGTTAGGCACATTGTATTTGTGCGGGCTAGGAACGTTAGTGAATCTAATTGGACTACTGGCCTCGGCACACCTCTTTTCACCCAGACAAACATGTTCGATTGGGATCCATAGAACTAAAACTTCCTAATGCTGGGCAACATTTATCTTAGATGAAAGTGAAGGCCTAACAATTTTCGGAGAGTGCAAAGACTTAATGAGCCATTACGGACGTAAGTTTTGTGTCTTTTAGGAGACAAGCACAGAACTATGTCTAGCATTGTAGATCAAATCCACCGGGTTTGATGCTAGAAAAAACAATTTCTAGCAATTTGAAAATGACTTTTACTCTGCTGTTGATTTGCCTGCCAGCATACATAGGTATTCCAGAACGTTCTTGCACATGCTTAGGTTTCAAAGGTTTGACTTTGTTTGTAGGCCATGGTTTATACATGCTACCCTCTGACCTTAACCTACAGATGGTATGATACCAGAATTAATAACATGCAATATTATAGTGGAGATGACCAAACCTTAGGGCACAATCAAGGTTTAAAACACAAGGCCCCGCTCCATCATTTTAAAAATAAAGTACCTAACCTGAAGAAAGCGATCCAGGTTTTAAGCCCCCCACAAGCCTGAAAATGCAGTCCAGAAAGCACGCCACCTGTTTTTGTACATTCACCCTGACTGTCACACTGCGACAAGACAGCCTCGTGGTGTTTTTAACTTTTACTGGATTAGCCTTACTTTATTTCACTAAAAATGTAATCAGCAGCTAGCAATACTAACGTCCACCAGATGGTTAGCCATATTACCAGCACTCTTGCCTATAGTAGACAAAACCCAACTAACAAAACTCGGCCTATTATGCCAGACAGAGCATCAAGCGCTTTTGGCTGCTACTTCTTTATAGGCTTGCTAGTTGATGCAATTTGTTTTTCTAATCCTACTTTTACAAGGTTGAGCGTTGGAGGACGTTACTGGCACTGTTGCGCACTACCTGTTTGTTTAAAGCATAAACGTGTTGTTGAGATGGCAAACCCAACAGGACCGTTAGATACGAAACTAATGTAAATCCCTGTTCCCTGAACAGTGTCCTTATTCTTTCAGCTATCGTAGTGTTTTCATTAAAGTATTCTGTTTATTTGTTTCTCTTATTATGCTTTTGTGATGCTAGCTGCCGCTCTGTTAGTAGGACAGCATCTTCTAATCTGCCGCTTCCTTTTGTGCCTTAAAATTTGTATTTTCTGCTGTATCTAGCCTTTTCTTATCGCCTATTTTGTTTCGTCTGACATCAGTCAGTTTATTTTTTCTTTCTTTCTATCTCTCTAATCCAGGCTCTCACCAAGTTTCTGTTAATTGTTTGTTAGTTCACCCTTATTGTCCGTAGAGCCTCATTATGCCCCAGATTTTAAGCATAGGCAATGGTGAATCATTAATTGTTTTTAACTGTGTCTCCTCACTTAAACTCGTTTCAATTCTGCAATTAGTTTCATATGCTTCTTGATTTAATTCTTCAAGAGGTATGTTTTGTATTTTAGATTGTGTTGGCCAACTCTTGCCCTAGTTTTGTAAAAGACTAAACAGCCTCAGGCCTTTAAATCGTCAATAATGTTTAATTGCCTTTGGTCAAAAAACAGGGAGATCTCTAAGAATTGTGGCCCTGATTAAAACTGGGTTGGGTTCTGTTTTGCAGTAAGTCGTACACTCTTTCCTTTACCGTTCTTACATACAAATGATTATTTTTCATCTTTTGAAAAAATTCAGAAACCCTAAGTGCTTTCTGGCTGCTCTGCCCCATATGGCTATATAATGATTCAATTCTATCTAGCAATCGTATTTGACTTAACCCTACTCCTTCGTGGACCTGCTGTGCTCCTTCAATGCTCTTCTTGCAATGAAGGAACCCGGGTCTTCATCTTCTTCTCTTCAATTGGATCAGGCGCGTCAAAAATCGTCATCCATTAATTTTTATTTTTATTTTTTTTTGTTTTATAAAATAATGAACTCATACGGGTTCTGACCTCGAACCATACAGAAAGAGGAAGGAACCCATGGCGTTTAAAAGGTATAAGGCAGACCTGTAATTAGCGTATAATACGCCTTCAACAGTTCAGCCTGGACAAGCTTTAAACAGTCAAGTTCCTGATCTTGGCGCTGACGATGTTATAATTCCAGGCACTGCTAAAAACTATCATTTAAAATAGAAATATTAAACGGAGATCCTAATGCTACTGTTGTTGCTAATTTAGGAAGGGCTTTCATTAATCATATAGTGATTAAACTGGAGGGCAGAGAAGTCTTTTTACTAGGCGAGGCAGACATTTTTGCCCTCTATTATGATCTATGGCTGCTTAAAATAGAAGGAAGAGAAAGCTTATTGGGATTACAAAGCCCCAAACGGCCTCAAGCACAGGCTTAAAGTGGAGGATGCAAGAATGATGTTAAAGATGAGGGCCGTTAGCAGAAGCATTTGGACAAACAGATTCTGCATCCCTCTTGATTTTGAAATGTTAAAGACGCATATGCATATTACCATGGCGCACTAAAAGAAAAACTTTCTTATTGATCTGACATTTAATCCTAGCGGTTTCTGTCGTTCTGTCTTGCAGTCACCTTTAGCTAAATACGCGGTTTAGTGACTTTTTCTTGTGGTTGTTGTTGTTTCTAACCCGGACTGGCTAGAACAATCTTAACCCAGTTTATAAAAGTATAATTCGGTTATTTATTAGAAAGGGTTATACACTCCATTACAGAAAATAAGAAACAAAAGCTCGAGACACTCTCTGGAACATACATTCTAAATCAGACCTCTGAAGTCTTTAAAAGGAATTTTGTTTTTATTTCTGAAGTAACAACTCCTTTTCAGATCGGGTATCAGATGCGTTTTATAATCCAAAAAAATTGAAGAAGGTTGACTGCGTAATAAATGGCAAAGTCTGATCAGTTGCATTCAGGGCGGGGACTTTTAACTCCACCAAACTCTTTGATTGGAAATAAATGATAGTTGTTCGTGGAGGTAGGAAAGAGGTTTCTGCAGTTGATCGTGTATGTCTAAAAAACTTTCGCCTTTATGATGTAAGGCTCGAAGACTACTTATAACCAAATATGGGGTTGTGGTTGGATTTTAGATCCACATTTTGACAACAGATTGTTTTGGAAGTGGAGAAAGAAAAGGATAGGGCAAGATGTATAAAAATAAATATCGCAAGGAAAGCAGACGGAGGGGAGCCCCAATAAAATATGACATTTTTTAAGGTTTGTTGAATGCTCAGTTAAACCATTGAAGAAAACAGGCTAAAAAGAGTGGCTTATTAAAATGTAGAAGATATATTTAATAAAAAAACGGAGATAGACAGTTTGAAGTTTCTTCCTAAAGATCCGCATGTCTCTTATCTGCGGGATTACGGGGTGTGGGAGGAAAACTGTCTTCGTACTTGATTTTGTTACAAACAATATACAGGTTTCATTTACGGTCACATTGTTATATTCTGCACAACATTAGAACACAAGTCTTACAAAGAAAGAGTATTATTTGGGACAGACGTGAATATATTTCTAGTTGATCTAGCGACAAACTGAGGGACTGTTAGAACATTACTATAGGACTATTTGAGGGAACCGAAACACTGTTTATTATTGATGACTGTTCGGCTGAACGAGCATTGTTTAAAAAAAAGAAAAAGCTCTGTCAAAGCTAGCCTTTAGTGGCCGCCACGCCTTTAAGATTTCTGTTGTGGCTCTTACTCAAAATACAATTGCTGTCTTAAAAGTCTTTAGATCGCAGTTAAAATCGGTGTTATTATTTTACCTTAAGGGACAAAGATAGTTTTGAAAGAATGTTTAAGTTGAAAAATTGTTTCAAACGTAATACTGGCGACAAAGTTGAGCTAAAAAAATATAAGAGCAGTTAGAAAAAATCTAAACACGCTAAGAAGCTTTGCTTACATGACTGACCCCAGTTCAATACGTTTGTTTATTGTAGATTGTTTATAATTGATATGCTTATAACTATTTAGTTTTATATTATAAAAAGAATGTCTAGTGGGCCCAAGAAGCTAAGCGCAGCCGCTAGCCCCTAAATGCGTTGCAGTTGAGCTAAAAGACCCTAGAGACACCCGAGTTTGATCTAATAGGAGTGCAGGAAATGTTTATGGATTTGAGTACACAGATGATGGGGTTTACAATCGAACAGAAATTGAAGACAAAAAACGACAGCAGTATCCTACCCTAGAAGAGATAAGAAATTTAAGGGAAACGATTTTGGCAAACATGAATACAAACTTCATAAAAGAGAGAATGCTTGGGCGTTGCTCCTGAAATTGCTTGGAATTTAAAGTTTGAACTACGAAGTCCTAATGTATACTTTGATAAGGAAAACAATTTTAGAAAGACTTTGAATGCAGGCCCCTTTCTTGTTAGCCTGGTTCCAGGAACACAACAGAAAAACAGATTAAAATAACTTGGCAGGGTTACTGAATATATGCTACAGAGAAAAGAAGTCCTTAGCCTGAATGGGGGGGGGGCGACAAACTCGGCTTAGATTTAATCCAAAGCTACTGCCGCTACCTAGGCAAATGACGATGATTTTTCGCTTATTTATTACTCCGAGGGAGGGCGATCCTAGTTTGCCAGAACATTACGTTAATCAAGGTATACACATAAAGGCGAAAACTTGGATGCCCCTCTTAAGTTTGGCATTGCAATTACTAAAAAACGAAACAAAATAAACACCCATGTATCATCTGACAAGGTTACGTGATGGTTGACAAAGACAAACTACAGTACTCGACTTTATTCTCATTAAGTATGTTGATTTTATGCGTTTTACTCTGTTAATGAAGTGCTGCCAGAAGGATTAATAAGAAGAATGTACAAGATTAATTAAAAAAAATAATCTTATTTAAAAATGGAGGTTCAACAGTTTAGGTTAAAGCAAATAACTGACTTCAAAAGGAAATAGAAAGCGACTTAGATAAGTATAGAGTTACTAGAAAGAAATATGCTAAAGCTTTAATACTCTTTCTTATGTAATTACTGGCTCCTCAGCCGTAACTAGCGTAAGTGCTGGGTCTAGTGTTGCTGCTTTAGCTACTGGTGTTGGGGCGCCAGCCTCTTTAGCATTAGAGAGCCTTGGGTTAGGGTTAGGTACCATGTCTATGATTGTAAGTGCTGTTTTTAAAAAAAATAACTCCTAAATTACAAAAGCACACTGCCATTGTTTGCCCTAGCATCAGCAAAACTTTGTTCATTAAGATTAAGAATAAGCTAATCATTACAGGATGAAAACGTTACGGACAAAGAATTTCAGAAGCTTATGGCTGACGGTGAGGATTACAGACGGCAAAAAATTGAACTTCAAAAAGAGTGGAGAAAGACTTTACTTCACGACAGGTAGACACTAATGCAATTACCAGAACATTGAAAAACAAACACACGATCAGTTAAAACCAAAATAGGGTAAAAAAAATGGTTTACGGACTTAATCAACCCCGGACTGAATGGCTGCCGACGAGAATCAGCGGCTCGTCTAATATTGATTGCAACCCCACCACCGTTGATTCACTTGTCAGCGGCCTACACAGGTAGCTGCGCCACTGATTCACGTCGTCCACTTAGCTGATATTGATCGCAGGCCCAGAGCTGTCGTCTGCTTCAGATGGACAAAGCGCGGCTAAGAATTTCTGTCACTCTACTTCCTGTGAAAACATTTTTCGCAAGTGAGTTGACCTAATTCTGCTTCTGAAAATTTTGTTAACCGAAAAAAGCGTGACAAAAATTCCCACTGCACATGCGCTAACCTCATTAACATAATGAAATCGAAGTGCTGAGTTTCTGTATGTAACATCATTCTGTGAGTGCTGCGTTTCTGTGTTTGTTTGACAAAATAAGTAACGCGTGGCTCCTACAGATGGTTTTTTTACCTTCTCCGCAGTCAGCTTCTGCAGTATTGATTGTTACTCCTCTGCGCTAGCGTCTGCAGTATTGATTGTGTGTTATGCTCCTGCCGTGCTATTGATTGTGTTATTTACTCTATTCTCTTTTGATTCTTGCGTAAACAAGAGGAGCAACTTACTTAATTTTTTATTGCTGTTTTTAAATCTGGTTTTAAAAAAATGAACCCCCACGTAGTTTATAAAGCTTACAGAACTATTTGATGATTTTGGGTGGGCGATTAATGCTGGAGTTGATAAAGAAGTGTTAAAGGACATGTTTGATGAATTTATAACAGAACTTTTTGAAAGATTAACTATTCGAGAAAGCGTATTGAAAGCCGTTAGTAAAATCCCAGAGTCTTGGCCTAAACCAGTTATAAAACTTTTTGCTATTTTACTTGATAATATTGCTCCCAAAGATGCTGACCTGCATGTGTCTGATGACCTTGAAGGAGTAACTGTTACCTTTAAACCTGATCAGTTTTTACGATTAGAAATAGACTATAATAATAAATAACAGCTGAATTTACAATTAATTTTTTATTTATTTTAGATTAAAAAATGGCTGCCGAACTCAGTGAATCTGATTTAAAGAATTGTAATGAACTATTGACGAGACAATGAAAGTGTTAAACATTGATTTTAGTGAATTTGGTTTTGAGAATGATGTAGACAATATAATAAAAGATAATAGTGAACTATTTAAAGAAGCAATTAAAGCAATGAACATTAACTGTAGTGATTCAGAAAAAGCTAAAATATTGGCGGGTGTTATTGTAAGGTTAACGTGTCTTGAAGTGTTGCAACACTTGGGTGAAGAATAAAAGCCCGGTTTACTTACTTTTATATACATTTATTTTTTTTTAATTTACGTAAATATTGCGGCTTTAAAAATGACAACCACAAGTAAATTCGAGGGCGGAAAACTATATACGATGGAAGAAGTACTTAGCAGCGACAAACAATTAAGCAATACGTTCAGTGAAGTAGACATGAACATCATTAACTCTACAAACGTTCATGAAAGCGTAGCACATGCTATCTCTAAAATCCCAGAGTCTCTTCAACGCGAACCGCCAGTAAAAGTGCTATTGGCTGTTTTGATTGATTATATAACGCCTGATGATACTAACATGCCAGTCTGGGTTTCAACAAGGCAGAAAGAAGTAATCAGCTATCACGACTTTAACTCTAACTGGGCTGACTACATGCTTACACAGTTTAACCATGCAAGTGAGGAGGCAAAGTTAAGGGGTTCTGGGTGGTCTGAAGGAACAGTCCTTGAAATCAAATTGAGACAAACAAAGTTCTATCCCATAGTTGGCAATTCTTACCTTCCTCTTCCAAAAGAGTTAGAGTTAAAATGGGCAGTCTTAAACATACATAATTCTGACAGCATGTGTTTTATGTGGTTTGTTTTAGCGCATCTACATCCTTTTAAAAATCATGCAAACAGAGTTTCCAATTATGAAGCATATAAGCAAGAGCTGGACTTTGATAACATAACCTTTCCAGTAAGTATAAACAGTATATCTCAGTTTGAAGAGCAATACAAACCAATCACCATAAACGTATACACATGGTCTGTAGAAGCCAATCTAGTGCCTCTAAGGGTTTCTCACAACGCTCCTACTTTAGGCGATTCACTTAACAAGCATGTAGACTTGATCCTGTTTGCAGATAGTACAAAGAGTCATTATGTATTAATCAGAATAATAAGCAGACTTATGGCTTTTACTACAAAAGAAAATTTTAAACAAGGGCTTTGTAGAAGGTGTCTGGTCAGAATCCCAACTATAGAAGCAGCCGCCAGTCATAGAACACATTGTAAAAGTTTTGTAGACTGTGAAACCAAACTCCTCACACCTAAACCAGGGTCTAAAGTTAGTTTTAAGAATATACACAAAATGCAGATGAGTCCATACGTGGTTTATGCTGACTTTGAATCGCTCTTACCGCAGTACTATGGCACACAACAGCAAGAACAAAAAGCAACCTTATTAACCCACCATCAGATCTGTTCTTGTGCGTTTATTGTTGTTAGGTCAGACGGCCAACATACAACACCCGAGATTTACAGAGGTCCCAACGCAGCTAGCAGATTTTTAGAGCAGATGAAGCTAGTTCGTAATCACTACTCCAACCAACTAAATCTTTCAGACATTGTTATGACTCCTGAAGGCCAAGAACGTTATGACTTATCTACACACTGTTGGATTTGCAATAAAGCATTATTAGGCAACGCTGTAAGAGACCACGATCACATTACTGGAAAGTTTAGAGGGGCTGCGCACAACAATTGTAATCTTCAACTTAAGGTTGACCCTAAGACATGGAAACTACCTATCTTCTTTCATAACCTAAGAGGCTACGATTCTCATTTTATTATGCAAGCAGTAACGTCTGAATATAAGAGGGTTACCTTCATTGCACAGTCTTCAGAAAAAGTACATGACTTTTACTCTTGATTGTTTATCCTTTTATGACTCAGCCCAACATCTGATGGCTAGTTTAGATAAGTTAGCAGGATTGCTACAAGACTTTCCAATAACTAAACAATATTTTGACCCATCTTTAGTGCGTAAAGGTGTTTATCCTTATGAATACATGGACTCATGGAGAGGTTTGATGAGCCAGCGCTGCCACATAAGGAAGACTTTTACAGCCGTCTTAGAGGTGGAGGCATAACTGACGCCGACTATGAATACGCACTGAAAGCCTGGACAGAATTACACTGTGAAACAATGGGTGACTATCATGATCAATACTTAATGGCTGACGTGTGTTTATTGGCAGACGTCTTTCAGAATTACAGATCTACATGCATGAAACATTACAACTTAGACTCGTCACATTACATCTCTGCCCCAGGGTTATCTTGGGATGCTTTCTTAAAGTCTACAAACATTCAGATTGACTTAATTTCTGATCTACCCACACTCCAGATGATTGAAGACGGGCTGAGGTGGTATTAGCATGGCCTCACATCCTTACTGCAAAGCCAACAACACATATTTAGACGACTATGATCCCACCAAACCATCCAACTATCTAATGTACTTAGACGCCAACAATCTGTATGGATGGGCCATGAGTCAACCGCTTCCACTGAGAAACTTTAAAATGATAAAAGGGCCTCATAATGTTAACACTGTGTTAGGCATGTTGTCACAGCTTACGCCTGATAATCCAGCAGGACTAATCTTGGAAGTAGACTTAGAATACTCTAAAAAATTACACGATCTTCACAACGATCACCCCCTAGCCGCAGAAAGATTAAAGATGAGCCCCATCGAACCGCCTAAACTTGTTCCTAATCTTAGGCACAAAACTAAGTATGTTTGTCATTACAGACTGTTACAGTTTTACCTAAGACACGGACTGAAACTGACAGCTGTTCATAGAATAATTATCTGTAACCAAGAGCCTTTTATGAGACCATACATCAAGAAGAATACTGATCTTAGAACCCAAGCCACTGATGCTTCAGAAAAAGACTTCTTTAAACTGATGAACAACAGCTGTTTTGGTAAAACCATGGAGAACGTACACAATCGCAAATATGTTAAATTAGTTACGAAAGAAAACCAAGCAATTAAGTTTGCCTCTAAAACCCAACTATCAAGACTTTAGAAGATTTAACGACAGCCTGGTTGGCATTATGATGAAGAAAAAGGATGTTAAGTTGGACAAGCCAGTGTTTATCGCTTTACCGTGTTAGAGTTGTCAAAGTTATTGATGTTAGAATTTATGTACGACAACTTTAAACCACTGTACCCAGAAGCAAGAGTACTTTACACAGACACTGACTCTTTTATTCTAGACGTACCAACTGAAGACTTCTATAAAGACTTAGAAACAGAAGTAGCTAAAGGAGCTGATGGGTGGTACGACACATGCGACTATGCTAAAGACAGTCCTTTACATTCAACTGTGAACAAGAAAGTGATTGGAAAGATGAAGGATGAACTTAATGGGACAGTTATAAAAGAATATGTTGGTTTGCGGTCAAAGATGTATAGCGTTGCCAGCCAGACTTCTGTAATGAAGAAGTCTAAAGGCATAAGTAAAAAGTTGTCAAAACAAATATATCTCACGATAACTACGAGCAAGCTCTCTTTGAAAACAAAGTATTTTATCACACAAATGTTAATCTGCGCTCTACTCTTCATCAAGTAAACACAACTGCTGTTAAAAGAAATCACTAGTCTCTACCAATAACAAGAGAACTTACGTCAATCCTGAGTTTTCATATGCTGTAGGACATTGGAGAACTTTAAAAGATTAACTTGACTGACTTAACTTAATAACCTAACTAGTACTTATTTAATAACCTAACTAGTACTTAACTTAAGAACCTAACTAGTAATTAACTTAAGAACCTAACCAGTACTTACTTAAGAACCTAACTAGTACTTTATATAACTTATATTTTTTTGTACTTTACTTGTAATTTACTTGCACTTAACTTGAAAAGTACTTTCTATAACTAACTTAACTTGTACTTATTTAGTTCTTAACTTGTACTTTATTTAGTTCTTAAAAACTATTCCATAGAAAATGGGTCTACAACAGGAGGTTGCCTTTTTTGCAGAAGTTGGTTCTTCTTTCTTTTTACTGGCTTTGTGGGGAGTTTGTGACTTTGCTGCTAAGTATGGCTTTAGACATTTGTATGCTAAAACTCCCCCACCAAACAACAACAGCTCCCAATACATAATAATACATCTTATCGTTTGTTTGTGATTGTGTTGTTGTTAATTGTGTTGTTGTTGGCGGTGGCGATGCTGTATTACTATCTAACAATTTTTGTTTTGCTGATTGGTTTGATTTTCTCAGTCTGTTCCATTCAGCTAGTTTACGCCCAGCCTCAACACGTCCAGGATTTTTAGTCTTAGTAACACTACTCACTTGTGGCACATTCTGCTCCCTGCTCCTGCAGTACATTCACTTGTGGTACATTCTGCTCCTGCGGAGGGTCCTGCAGATTGTCCTGTGGCGTCTTCTTTCCCTGATCGCTCATTTTTTTTTTATTGCGATTAAATTTAATATGATCAAAATTAATATGATTAAAAGTAATTAACCCCATGATGAATAGGCATAACATAGTCCCAAATCTGTAATACATGTCACATGCAAGAGTTTCTAGGGACTTGTTTAAAACCGGATCTTGTGATAAGTCGTATTTTAAATCTTCTTCTGAATCAACCGGTGCCATCTTACTTACTAACTTAGCATATAGACTAATCATTGTCTGTCCTACCGATCTAACCATTTTTGACCCAGCTGTGCTTCGTACCTAGCGTAGTACTTCTCAACGTCTGATGTAGACAGTTGTTGGATCTGTTCAATACTTAGTTTCAATGCCTAAATACCGTTTAGATTTTCCACACGCAGCTAGAGAATATAATCTTTCTTTATGGCAGTGGTCTACGGAGTAGTCTGCATGCCCCTCACACTTTAATAGTTCGTCACAAACCATTTTAAAAACAATAAAAAATAATATAATACTTTTAAAACCATGAGTTTTAAAGCTGGTTAATTATGCAGTGCCTATCGTTGGTGTTATAGTTTATTCAACCCTTGCAAAATGCTTATTTAAGGATAAAACCGCCCAACATGGGAAAGATAGAAGATTCCCCAAAAACTAGTTTGCAACTTTATTTTTAGCCTTAACAACAAAGATTATCTGATTAAAAAGCACATAGACAGCCTTTCGTATTATGATTATTTTAATTATTTTTTTAGTTAATAAAAAGATGAGTGAAAAAAAGATTATCAATACGATTTACCATTCTGCTGTAATTAGCGGCCTTAGTATAGGCTATAGTGTGTTTAGGAAAAACATGTTTAGAATGAAGCCAGCTGACCTAGGACGGTTAGACATGAGAACGTTGTTAAGGTTATAGTTGTAATTACTGCAGGGATTGCCTCAAAAGACTTTCTTGTTACCCAGGGGATTATCCCAGAAAATATTAGTTCATAGAAAGATTAATTCATAAGAAAATAATTATAAAAAGATGGCGGGAGTAGTTATGATGGTAGGAGGAGCTATTGTTAATGCCTTGGCATTTTCTGGAAGCAATTATATGTTTAGTAAATTGCGGTCCGATGAAGAGAGAGAACGCCATAACAAGGCAATGGAAGAGCTAGCTAAGGCAAGAGACGCTTACGAGAAAAGACGAATTGCTCCACTTAGACTTTATTAATAAAAAGTTAAGAGAACAGGGACATGCAGAGCACACATTTACAGACGTTGATGAGGCAATGAATGAGTATTACTTAGTGACAGGGAAAGAAGTTTCTAACATCGCGCGCCGCCAGAATTGTCTGACTTTATGAACCACCTGAAGAACAGAAAATAGCAGAAATTGGTTTTATTGTGGGTGCTATGGGAGCAATCTATATTCTTGCACAAACACTCTAAAAATAATTAAAATACAATTAAAATACAGTCCTTCTTATGGACAATACGAAGTACAAAATATATTATTCTCCTAAGAGTATTAGAAAGGAAAGACTGCTATTGAAAAACTGAGTAAAGCTGCTAGAGTGTCTGAATCAGATGCGAAAGACTGGCTTCAAAACAGCAATTTGGCAAATATATCTGCCCGCCCCCAAAAGAATAATAAGGCCTAGATTTGTTAATTCAGTTCCAAATGACACCCACCAGATGGACTTGCTGTATCTTCCACATGACAAAGTTAGAAGAAAAAGTTTAAGTATGCTCTGGCAGTTGTTGACATGGATTCAAGATACAAAGACGCTGAGCCTTTAACGGATAAAAGCTCAACTGCTGTGGCTGTGGCTTTACAACAAATATACATGCGAGGCCCATTAAAGTATCCTAGGATGATTCAAGTTGATGATGGAAAAGAGTTGAAAGGTTCTGTAAACCAGTTGTTTTTAAAACATCATGTTACAGTTAAGAGAGGGATCCCAGGCAACCATCGATCACAGGCCCTAGTAGAAAACTTTAATAAGAATCTAGCTGAACGCCTGTGTACCTATCAATATCAAAGAGAAATTATGGACAGAACGCCTAACACAGAATGGGTTAGGAGACTGCCTGCAGTCTTACGTGCCATGAACAATGAGGAATTTAAAGCAACAGGGTTGAAGCCGTAAACGCAATCAAATAAAAAAAAAAAATAGCATTACTGAAGATGTGCAAGGGACTCAAAAACTCTTGCCGTTTGGACTAAAAGTAAGATACTTATATGGTCCTGGAGAGGCAGAAGGTGATGTTAGAATTAGGGCCACAGATCCTATATGGAGCGTAGATGTATATGAAGTTGAACGAATTATGAAAACAGACCCTCCCGTGTATTATTTAAGAGAGGCTCTCTCTTCTAAAAAGCCTGCCCCTAAAAGATCGTTTGTTCGTGAAGAGCTGCAAGTTGTCCCACCAAACACAGTGAGTTAACAAAAAAATAGTATTTATTTTTTTGTTAAACTTATTTTTGCTAACCCCTTAATTTTTATACTCTTGGAGAGAATGTAAATATCTTTGTTCACGATCACCCACATTCTTCTACACGGAAACCCCCGTTTCAATGTGCTAATTACGTCAATTTTAGAGGTTTTGGTGCGTTAATCTTAGTGTAAAACAGGTGTTAATTTTGGCCAAAACTGACATGAGAAGGACGTGACTTGGATGTGAAAAGGGGGTTTTCGTGAAAAATAAGATGGGCGGTCTTGAACATAGATATTTACATTCTCTAGAACTCTGTTCAGGGAACAGGGATTACAATAGTTAGTATATTAACAGCTGTTGGGTTTGCTATCTCTATACTCGTTTATGCTTTAACCGGCAGTGCGCCAACAGGACCAGTAGCTCCTCCAACACCTGAGCCTGGTAAAAGTTGGATTAGAAAACAATTACACCACCTAGCAAACCTATTAAAGAAGTTAGCAGCCAAAGCGCTTGATGCTCTGCGTGGAATAATAGGCAGTGTTGTTAGTTGGGTTTTGTCTACTATAGGCAAAGTAGCTGGTTATATGGCCGACCATCTGTGGACGTTAGGAGTGCTAGCTGCTGGATTATTTTTTAGTGAAATAAAGTATGGCTAATCCAGTAAAAGTTAAAAATACAACTAGGGCTGTCTTTTCGCTAGTATGACTGTCAGTGCGAGGCAGATCAACAGGTGGTGTGCTTTCTGGCTGTGAGACGCTTATAACTGGGTCGCTTTCTTCGGGGCTAGGTACTTTTTTTAAAATGGATGGAGCAGGCCTTGTGTTTATGCCTTGATTGTACCGTAAGTTTTGGTCGTCTCCAGCTATGAGGATTTCATTGTTATAATTCTGTATCATGCCAATCTGTAGTCTAAGGTCAGAGGATAGCATGTATAATCCATGGCCTACAACAAAGTCAACCTTTGACCTAGCATGTGCAAGAACGTCTTGATACCTTTGTATGCTGGCAGGCAAATCAACAGCAGAGTTAATAGCATCTTCTAAATTGGCTAGAAATTGTTTTCTAGCGTCAAACCCTGTAGATTTATCTACTATGCTAGACTTGGTCTGTGCTTGTGCTCCTAATAGACACCAAACGTATGTCCTTATGGAGTCATTGAGTCTTTGCACTCCTGGCATTGTTAGGCCTTTACTTTCATCCAAGATAAATGTTGTACAAGCATTAGGATGTTTTTGTTCTATGGATCCCAATCGAGCTTGTTTGTCTGGTTGAAAAGAGGTGTGGCCAGGCCAGTATTCATAAGTATATTCTCTTTTTACGCCCCACAAATACAATGTGCCTAACCCATGATTGCGGTCTAACTTTTGTCTAAAGTCAGTTGAAGGATTAATGTTAAATTCATTACAAATTCTTTCATATGCATTATTGTCCATTGGGCTTTTAAATGGATTAAACGCGTTGTCGCTGGGGAGGGGCACTTGTAGTTCAGTTAGTATTCGTCTGTACTGGTAATAAACATGAAAGTTATATACTGACCTTGCTAAAAGATTGGGGTGGTTTAAATGGTTTGCATATGAAACCCCACAGCCAGTAGTTGCGCAGTAAATGGCAAAATTCTGGTAAAACGTCATAGGGCGGGATGACCATGCTGATGGCACTCTATCACTATTTATTGGCGGATTTAAATATCTAGTTAGTGGGTTTACAAGTCTAACCCGGAAGCCGTATGATTCATCTACTGCAATGGTTAAATTGCTGAAGTCCAACGATTTGGGGTTATAAAACGCTCCTATATTGTAAGCAGAACTTTCGTTATATTTAAAAGGTTCCATTTTTTAAATAGTTTTTAAAATAGTTATAAAAAAGATGTACATCTATATAACCCAACAAAACAAGCGTGTGTTCTTAACGTATCCAATCGACAATAGGCGCGGGAGTTGTAGGATTGCCCTTAAAGAAATTGGTTTTAAAGTAAAATGGATTAACATATCTGAAAGAGCTTAGAATAACTGGGTGGATGTTAAGGACGAACAAGGCAATCTATTAAAACATTTAAAAATACCCGATTGTTACTACAGCTTTTGTTCTTTAAGAGAAGTATTTAGCAATTTTAGCATTAAGTTAAAAATGAATGAAGCAAATCTTATAATTACTTTGAATTTTCCAGAACTTAAAGAAAAAAGGGAGTACGTTTTTCCTAGAAGCTTGCTCGAATTTTAGGCTTTTATGATAGTGGTGAAACATATCATATTAAAACACATATGCACTTAAAAAGCGGTCTTTATGAGTATGTAGGCAGTAGACCAGCCTATTTTCTCGTGAACCCAATGTTGTATGTTCATTTACAACAGTTAAAAACAGATACTAATTTATTTGAGGGCTATCCATCTACAGTTCTTAGAGTGTTGCCGTCAATTAAGGCAGGGTTTTGCTATTATCAGTTATATAGGTTTGATGGAAACAGCCAATTTAAAGAATTAATTGAGGCACCTATAAATTCATTGGATGTAAAAAAATAACTAATCAAGATGGAAGGCTAGTTGTTTGTTCTGATTTATTGATAGTGCTGGAAGTAGAAGAGCGTACTGTAAGCCATTATATTTTTATGTCACTGGAGAGAATGTAAATATCTTCGTTCACGATCACCAAACACTATTTTGCGCGAAACACCCCCCCCCCCCCCCCCCCCCCCCCCGTTTTAAAGTACTAATTACGTCAATTTTAGAGGTTTTGGCGTGTTATTTTTTTGGAAAACAGGTGTTAATTTTGGTCAAAATTGATATGAGATGACGTGATTTGTATGTGAAAAAGGGGGTTTTCGTGCAAAATAACATGGTGGTCTTGAACGAAGATATTTACATTCTCTCCTTTTCAACAGCCAGTAGGCCTGTCTACTTTCAGAGCAGCCAGTGTCTCCCTCCAGATGGCTGACTGGTGGTGATCTTTGTTATGGACCTTCCCTCCCTGTGCCCAGTCGCAGCAGTGGGACCGGTTGTTACGGATCATGCTCTTCTGTGTCTAGTCGCATAAGTGTTTTTGTATGAACTGCCATTGAAACATCTGCAATTGAGGTCAGTTTACCTTGAAGTGATTGATGATCATCACCACACAATGTGTTTTTGTGTGTGTGTGTGTGTGTGTGTGTGTGTGTGTGTGTGTGTGTGTGTGTGTGGTGTGTGTGTGTGTGTGTGTGTGTGTGTGTGTGTGTGTGTGTGTGTGTGTGTGTGTGTGTGTGTGTGTGTGTGTGTGTGTGTGTGTGTGTGTGTGTGTGTGTGTGTGTGTGTGCAAGTCTGCTCGAGTTTGGACAGCAACACACCTGACCAGTGATTGGAATTTCGAAGGGATTCAATTAATATCCAGGAGCACTCTCCTGTTAATTTTTCTTTGTAAATGTGAACAATTCCCTTTGTTGTTATCGTTTTGTGTCATTAGTAGAGTTGTGAATTATTTTCCAGCCTAACAGGGAGCATGAGTGTAAACACATGTCAACAGTTTACATATTGATGGTGTTCATGTGATAATAATCATTTTCATCTTCTCATTGTTTATTAAATATACACTCCTCACTTAATTCCTGTTCATGCTGTTATGGTGTAGGGTGCGTGAGTGAGTAATATAAATAGTAATAGAATACACAAACAGGCTATACGCCTTCATACATTCATGAGACAGATTTGACAAATCTATTTACAAGCACTCCTCATTCCACTCTGTGACAGTGGGTACCAGGGACCTAAAGTCATTTTCCTTGTCTTCCAACTCCTCTCTTTGCAGACACCTTGACTTTAAACACCCAGACACTGCACGTGAAACTCACGTTTTATTCATATGTTTTTGATATTCATGACAGCAAACAAAACATTGTCCATTCATCGTCCATTTTGCGCCTAATATGAAGAGATAAGTGGTTGCTCGTTCTTTGTTTTCATTGTCCTGAATGTAATGAGTGATTGCTCGTTCTTTGTTTTCATTGTCCTGAATGTTGTTTATTTTGCCTGATGAAGAGCAAAGAGGTGGAACCACGTCAGGTTTTGTCTTGTAATGTGTTTGTTCCTTTTGTCTGGCACAATAGAATTTTTCTTTTAATTTTCCACAACGTTTGGGGCCACCTCCTGCACCAAATTCGCAGTGGCTTCCAAAATGTGTGTGATCCTTCTTTTTTTCTGGAACTTTAAGCTAAAAGAACAACCGTCACGTTTTTGATTTTTTTTTCTTTGGGCAGTTTAAATTTAAAACGGCCTAAAAAACCACGTCACAACAGTTACAAAAATTTCTATTTTTTATTGATACATATGAACAAAAAAAGACTAAAGGTTGAAGGGAGAAAACAATTGCTGAAGCTAACAGGCAGACCATGTAGAAGCAAAAAAAAAAAGAAAAAAAAAAACCCAGACCGCTAACCTTTAAACAAAGGAACAGACTCTCAAGTAAATAGAGGAAACAACTGCAACAATGAAAAAAGAAACAACTGCAGAAGGGAACGAAGGAAAGAACTGCGAGCTTAAAAAAGGAATAAACTGCCGAACTCAACAAAGGAAACAGACTGCGAACTTAACAAAGGAAAAGACGCTGAAGCTTAAAAAAGGGAAACAACTGCTGAAGCTTAACAAAGAAAAAACACTGTTGAAGCTTAAAAAAGGGAAACAGACGCTGAACTTAACAAAGAAACCGACTGATGGAAATAAACACAGCAACAAATTGGGAAGCTAAAAAAACGGGAAATTTTAAGCTACCAAAATATACAACGCTGAAGCCAACTCGCTCAAACGAAAATACCAGGGGGTTGTTGAAGTTCGCACAGCAAATACACCCCTGAAGCGGACATTGCAAATAAACGCAACTTAAAAAAAAACAGACTGCTGAACATAAAAACAAAAAAAACCCCCCCGAAGCTGTAAAAACAAACAACGCTGGAGCAGGGGAAAAATTAACAGACTGTTGGAACAATAAAAAACAAACAACGCGGGGGGAAAAAGAACAACTGTTGGGCGTAAAGAAAACAAACAACCCCCAACATAAAAACAACTGCTGAGTGAAACAAAAAAAAAAGACTGCTGGCATTAAAACCTAGACTGCGGGCAGTAAAGAACAATACTGGGGAAAAGAAAAGAACAACTGCGGGAAAAGTAAAGAACAACGGGTGGAACAGTAAAGAACAAACAACGCTGGAACTGTAGGGGCCAACGCTGGGAAAAGTAAAGAACAGACAAACGCTGGAATATAAAGAACAGAAGACGCTGAAATAGTAAAAACCAACTGCTGAAAAATAAGAACAGACGCTGGGAAAATAAAAACAGACTGCTGAAAAGTAAAAACAGACTGCTGGAACATAAAGAACAAACCGACGCTGGAACAGTAAAAACAAACAGACGCTGGGAAAAGTAAAGAATAGACAGACTCTGAACAAAAAAGAACAGACGACGCTGGGAAAATAAAGAAAAGACAATTGCGAAATAGAAAAAACAACACTGGAACAGAAAGAACAAACCGACTGCTGAAAAGTAAAGAAAGATGCGGAAAAGTAAAAAACAACAGACTGCTGGAACAGTAAAGAACAACAGACAGCTGGAAAAGTAAAGAACAAAAAGACCTGGGAAAAATAAAAACAGACGCTGGAAAAGTAAAGAACAACAACTGCTGGAATATTAAAGAACAGACTGCTGAAACAGAAAGAACAACTGCAGAACAGTAAAGAACAGACTGCTGGAAAAATAAAAACCGACTGCTGGGAAAAGTAAAGAACATCGCTGAAAAATAAAGAAAAAACAACGCTGGGAAAGTAAAAACAGACTGCTGGGAAAAGTAAAGAACAGACCCGACTGCTGAACATAAAGAACAGCTGCGGGAAAAGTAAAGAACAACAACTGCTGGAACATAAAAAAACAGTCTGCTGGGAAAAGTAAAAAAACAAACAGACTCTGGAACAGTAAAGAACAACGCTGAACAGTAAAGAACAACTGCTGGGAAAATAAAGAACAACAATGCGGAACAAAAAGCAACAACTGCTGGAACGTAAAAACACCCGACTGCTGGAACAGTAAAGAACAGACCCCGCGGAAACATAAAGAACAGACGACGCTGTACAGTAAAAAACAGACAGACGCTGGAAAAGTAAAGAACAGCTGCTGAACAGAAAAAAAAGACAGCTGGGGAAAAGTAAAAAAAACAGACAGACGCTGGAACATTTAAAAAACAACAACTGCGAACAGTAAAGAAAAAGACTGCTGAACGAAAGAACAGACAACAGCGGAACAGTAAAGAACAACTTGCGGAACGTAAAGAAAAGAAAAAGACTGCGGAACAGTAAATACAGACACTGAACATAAAAACAACTCTGGAACAGTAAAACAGACTGCGGAGCATAAAGAACAGACGCGAAAAAGTAAAGAACAGACTGCTGAACAGAAAAAACAACAGACGCTGGAACGTAAAGAACAGACTGCCGGAACAGTAAAGAACAGACTGCGAAACAGTAAAGAACAACAGAGCTTTGGAACAAAAAACAGACGAGGAACAGTAAAGAAAAGACTGGGAACAGTAAAGAAAAACGGGTGGGGCATTAAAAAACAAACGGACTGTTTTGGGCCGTAAAGACAACAACTGTTGGGCTGAATATAACCAACAGACTGCTGGAAGGAGGGGAAAAGACTGTTGCAATGAATAGAAAAGACGTTTTGGGGCTTGGGAGGGCAAACAAAAGTTGGAGCTGGGAAGAGCAAACAGACTGCTGGGGCGGGAAGCAAACAGACTGCGAGCTGGGGAGACAAAGAACAACGCTGCTCCAGCAGTCTGTCTGTTTTTTTAAATGTTCACCCTAGCAGATTTTCAATAAAACCCCTTTGTTTTTTTTTTGTGGGTGTGTGTGTGTGTGTGTGTTGTGTGTGTGGGGTGTGTGTGTGTGTGTGTGTGTGTTTGTGTGTTTAGGGGTGTGTGTGTGTGTGTGTGTGTGTGTTGTTGTGTGTGTGTGTGTGTTTTGTGTTGTGTGTGTGTGTGTGTGTGTGTGTGTGCGTGTGTGTGCGTGTGTGTGTGTGTGTGTGTGTGTGTGTGTGTGTGTGTGTGTGTGTGTGTGTGTGTGTGTGTGTGTGTGTGTGTGTGTGTGTGGTGTGTGTGTGTGTGTGTGTGTTGTGTGTGTGTGTGTGTGTGTGTGTGTGCAGGCGCACGCTCATGAACACACACACATTTGTCAATGAAAGGTGTCAAAATTCCTAAGTCTGGACATAAGGAATTTTTATAGACGCTTCACGCATTTTGATAAAAAATGCTTCCTAAATGATTTGCTTCACTCTGAATTAGATTACATTTATCAGATTAGAAACCCTGACGTGCTGTGAACTTTTGGATCAGTACATTCAATTCAGTATATGATAAACACGCGCCGTTTGTAAGAAAAAGAGTGAAACATGTCATTAAACCCCCATGGTTAACAAAGGAGATAGACAATGAGATATACAAGAGAGTGTTTATCCTCACGTCAAAGGATACAGTGTCGTTCAGAAAACAAAGGAATAAAGTAAATTCCATGAAGAGAAAAGCAAAGAAACAATATTTTCAAAATTTAGTCTCGTCTTCTCAAAATTCAAACTTAATTTGGAAAGCTATCAATCTCTTGACTAACAATAATTCAAGAATGCCAAATCCAATAAAAAGAAATTCACCAGATGACTTCAACTTTCATTTTGCAAATATAACTAAGGATGTTATTGTAAAGAAAAACAAAGTACAATGATCTATGTATGTTAGAAAAATACTGTCGATGTAAAAATATTTCTTCGTGTTTTGACATACCACCATGTCATTACATGAAGTATTAGATTATTTAACACACTTAAAACAGTCAGGGACAAGGGACTTAGATGGAATTGATGGCAAGATACTAAAAATCGCTTCATTGACCATTGCTGAGACACTCACTTACGTTTTATAATTTGTGTATTGATAAAAGCCACTTTCCCTTAAGATTTAAACAAGCAAAAGTTATACCTTTATATAAAAAAGGTGAGCCCACCAATCTCTCAAACTATTGACCTTTCACAATATTATCCCTGTTGTCTAAACCCACTCGAAAAACATGTTCAAACACACTATATTCTCATCTTAAATATTACGATCTGATTCATGAAAATCAATCAGGTTTTCGAGAAAATCACTCTTGGCACACTGCTCTTGTACAACTTATCGATATATGTCTTACGAATATTACAATAATGACCTTACTGGAATTCTTTTTGTAGATTTTGCAAAAGCCTTTGACGTTATAAACCACTCCCTTCTAATAAAAAAAAGCTAATGTGTTACAAAGTATCGAATTACACCCTTAAAATTCTTTACCTCGTTTCTCACTGATCGTCAACAGCTTGTTAAAATCAACTCCAAAAGGTCAAAGTTACTCCCTTTAGAATCTAATGTCCTCAGGGGTCAGTATTGGGACCCTACTCTTTTCTATTTATATAAATGACTTACCCCTGTTTATAGAATGTTGTTGTGGAATGTTTGCTGATTATACCTCATTACAATCTCACAGTAGTAACCCTACTGAACTGGTAAATAACCTGCAGAAAAATATCAACAAGCTAATTACATGGACAGAAATGAATCATATGGTCCCTCAATGCTTGTAAAACCAAATGCATGTATGTCACTACACGCCAGAGAAACGACAGAAATGACATCCTCATTTGCGCCATTACCCTGCCAAGGACAAAAGATTGAAGAGGTTACATCGCATAAAGTTTTAGGTGTTATCATTGACAACGATTTATCTTGGTTTACCACATTGCGGATCTTGGAAAACGTATTTCTAAGAGAATATATCAAACTTTCAAGATAAAAAAAAATGTAAATCTTCACTCCAGAAAGATATTCTTTCATGCGCACATTCTTTCTCTTATCAATTATGCATCCACGTTATGGGATAATGCCAGTGAAACTAATCTGAAATAGTAAGTCGTCTGCATAAAAGGGCCATTAAATTAATTCAGTTGAAATCCAATACCTTGACAAAGAGTGATTACAAAACTTTAAATATTCTTCCATTTAAAGACAGACTCTACTTCAACAAATGCTTGAGCATGTACAATGTTGTGAATGGATCAGCCCGAAGATAATCTTTGAGAGCTTTGTCTTCAATGTTACAGACATACACATAGACTGTCTCTTCCCAGACCTCGATGTAATCTTTATAAATCAAGTTTTCTGTACTCTGGATGGACCGCATGGAATAATTTGCCTTCCTCCATAAAATCATGTCGCTCAAAATATGCATTTAAAAAAGCACTAAAAATGCATTTGATAGAAAACTCTGCGCTTCAATTGAAGTCATTTCCATTAATAGTCCTTCGAAGAGACTATAAACCGAGGTTCCATGTGTGAACGCACGCATAACATCTTGCACACACGTAAAATCCCATCACCAACTTTCGGAAGAGAAGCCCAGTTTGGCGTTGGTATGGATGACACGTTACACATAGCATGCACCCTGCGTGAGAAATGGAAAGAATGAACGAAGTAAGGAAAATGAGTGATCGATATTGAACGATACTGACTGGATGACACGGGAAACGACTGAATGAAGCGCCAGCTGGCAGCTCTTCAGTCGGCACTACCAGGTAGGCAGCCGTTGTGTAAACGAGTGTTGATTGGAAAGCGCTTAGAGCTTGGCCTCTAGCCGAGAATAGGCGCTATATAAGTATTCATAATTATTATTATTATTATTATTATTTATTAATTATTATTATTATTATTATTATTATTATTATTATTATTATTATTATTTAAATTAAATACAATCCCCTTATCCCCGTCTCTCTCTTCTCTCTCTCTTCTCTCTCTCTCTCTCTCTCTCTCTCTCTCTCTCTCTCTCTCTCTCTCCCCTCTCTCTCTCTCTTTGTGCTTGAACTTGAAGTTCCAACAATAGTTTCATGATTGTTTCAGATTTCATATGAGAGTTTTTGTATTTGCATGAAAGAAATTGTGTGTTTTAAAAATGTTTTTGAGCTTGTGGTTATATGTTCAATTAGTTTTTCTTGTTTTATGAGGGCAGGATGTAAAAAAGCTGGAAAGCGTATTCTTTAAACCCTCAATAAAGATAATTTTGACTTGACTTGACTTGATTGACTTGACTTGACTTGACACACACACACACAAAAACACACACACCACACACCCCACACACACACACACACACACACACAACACACGTGCGCTGCGGTGACACAACAAAAACGTGCGCTCATACCACACACACCACACACACACACACACCAAACACACACACACACACACACACACCCACCAAACACATATACACACACACAGAACCACACGATCACACAACACACAACACAGCACACCCACACACCAACACCACACACACACACACACACACACAAAACAACACACCAACCACACACACACAAAACCCCAAACACACACACACACACCACACACACACACCACAACACCTTTGATGCCATAGGTAGGGGATACGCCATTGTCTCATCTTCGTTCTCCTGTGGGTTTGTACCTGTGTCACAGACAACACACATGCAGTGGAATTCAAATCACGACTTCTTCCACTAGACATCTTCACGAATCTCTCTTCTCTCTCCTCTCCCCCTCTCTCTCTTCTCTCCCCCTCTCTCTCTCTCTCTCCTCTCTCTCCTCTCTCCCCTTTCTCTCTCTCTCTTCTCTCTCTCTCTCTCTCTGTATATATACTAAAAATGTTAATCAAAATAAAAGTTTTTTTTTTTTTTTCAGGATACCCCACACCCCTTCTGACGGGGTCTTTGAAACTCATTATGATGTAACCAACAACAACCCAACAGAAAAGGATATCCAAACCCCCTTTTAAAAAGCTTTTACTACACATGCCAGACTTTCAACGCTGACCCAGATATAAATTTTTCGGGATACTGTATTCACGAACAAAAGCTTGTCAATGCATTTAAAACCAGGAGCGCGATGAAGATTTTTTTTTACTTTTATCACAAATTTCAACTAGTTGTGTTTATTTCGTCATTAACAAAGGACATAAAAAATCACACAATTTTGCATAGTATTAAAAACTATATTCCTCCCATAAGTCACGAGAGCATGCAAAGAACGAAATTGTTTCTCTATTTACCTTTCTATCAAACTGCTCTCAGAATTACATTATACCTTGACTACGTTTGGGCTACATCAAAAAACCCCACATAAAAACTTAGTTTTTAGTTTTCTATTGCCTGCAATTTTGAATGAAGGTATTTCGACTTATTGGAAAATTTTTAAAACCCTGTACCACAGAAACACCTACCCCTTTTCCTTAACTTTTTGATTCCTTTTTTGCCTTTGCGTCAATAAAAATTTGAAGAAACTTTTTGCAAAACTTTTTTTACTTTCCCCACACCCAAGTTCAACCATACAAACTAAAAACAAATTCAAAAATAGATTTTATAAACACTGACGCCCATGGGGTTTTACCTCGTGCCCAAAAAGAACATTTTAAGCTTTCAATCGGCCCCTTACTTTCATCCTGATATCTTTCCCTGCTCGAATCACTGCACATTTGAATCCATGTAATAGGTGGGGGGAAATTTCCCACATCCCCCATAGACTAGATCTGTGGGAAATTTCTATATGGCCCCGAAAAACCCTTTTTAGAGAACAAAAAACCCCTTTTAAAAATGAACAGGGGCAAAATCCAACCCCCAAAATTGGCCCCAAGAGAGCCATTGCTGCACCTGAGAGTAAAAAGTTTAAAATATTTAAACAAATACATTAAGTGTGTACAATCTTGAAAAAAAAAATAAATACATTTTTCCCCCCTCTGAAGATTTTAGTTAGAAAAAAATCCAAAATAGCCCATTAAATGAAGCCATTTGCCACCAAGACCATCTCTCTCTCGTTCTGCAAGGAAACTTCTTTTTAAATACAAAAACATCTCTTTTCATATTTATTAATTGAGGTCTGGGAACTGCTTTCAAAAATTGTTCAAGGGTCTGAAACCCAACGAGGTTTTCGACAACAAAACTGTTTTTACTCCTTTCTTTATATCTTTTTTCGGGTATGTAAATCACCAGCACATCTAAACCCTTGCTTTTTACACAGTTTTAGCCCCCCCGCTTAATACTCAATATCCTTTCCCCTTTATTCCATTCTTTTGAAAAGCATTGGCCCCCCGATTTTTTGGACCTGAAAAATCCTTTTTGAAGTCAATGAAAAACTACTAAAAAAAATATTTCCCTTAAAAGTTTTGTTAACGCAAAAAATTTTAAAAATCTGATCGATAATTGGGGACCTTTTTTAACCCATTTCCACTCACCCGTACTACAATAATTCAACCCAGTCTTGCAGTCTACATTATATAGAACTAAATTTTTCTATTTAAAACCACTAAGATATCACAAAAGCACTTTGGGTCATTGACTTCATTTTTTAATATGGAGTAATCGCTTTTGTCCACTTTTCCAGGAAAAATCCCTTTGTCAAAAAAGAAAAATTTAAAAATCTGACAATACTCATTTCGTATTTTCCCGGATTTGTAAAGATTCTCCACCGATACCTTTTGGGGGCCACACTTTTTTTGTTTTGGGTTTTTTGTTTTTTTTGTTTGTTTTTATTTTACTGCAGAATTACTTTGTTCCCGAGATTTTGCGTCGAAAAAACCTGCATAGTTATTAAATCAAAATAACTTCTTTTCTTTTTTTTTTTCGCGTCTTCTTCGTTTCTTTTTCGATGCCGTCTTTTTAAAAGCGATTGTACCGTTGAGGGAAAACATTTTTGGTATAACTTTTGCTAACTGATATTTTGCGCAATGCACCGAAACTCTTGCTCATCTTCCACTGAGTTAATTTAAAACAGCCAATAAAGGAATTATATCGCCCCCTTCCACACACACACACACACACACCACACACACACACACACACCCCACACCCACACACCACACCACACACGCACCACGCACGCACGCAAGACACACCACACACACACACACACACACACACACACACACACACACCACACACACAAACCACAACACACCCACCACACCACACACACAACACACCACACACCACAACACAACACACCACACACCCCACTACTAATTTGTTTATCCAATATCAAAAGCATTTGCATGATCATATTTTCCAACCATTTTAAAAAAATATCACGATGATCATTTAAACAAGAACTGCGGGTGCGCATACACGATCCCCGGCGTTTTAAAAAAGAAAAATCGTATTTTTCTCGGAAAAAACAAATCTATATTCCTGCGTTTTAACTGCAAAAATTAGGGTTTTTAAAGTTTTTTGTAGTTTCCCCTGAAAATTTTTTTAAAGTTTTTATGTGTGTTCCAATCATCTTACTGCAGGAAGAATTTTAAATTAAATTCGACCTGAGTAAAGTTTAAATAAAAAATTTGACTTTTGCTCTCACAGAAAAAGAAATAAAAATTTCTTTGCTCCCCACCGGTTTTAATTATAATAAAAGGGTTGATGTTCTAGCAAAGAGAGGACAAAACGATCATAAATTTACTTAAACTTCTCTATTAAAGAAAGAGTCATACTTTGGAGAGAAATCCCAATTTTCTAATTTTATTTGATTGAAAAGAAATGGTGCGGTTTACACGATAAATGAAAAATATTCAAAAAATTAAAGTAAGTACGATCAAATTTTTACGTATCCGCAGATAAGTTCCTTGATCGTAGATGGAAACGGTTTGTTTTAAAAAAAAAGTTGTAAAAAATTCATTGTATATGTGGTCTAGCTTTTAACTGATAAAAATTTTTCTTGTACTTAATGAAAACAATCAATCCAAAACTCTGAAAGCCTATTCAAATGTTTTCCGTCAGCAAGTGAAATATATCTTTTTTCTTTTTTGGGTTTGCTAAAAATCCACTTGGCAAATACTCATAATAATAATATCGATTGGAAAAAAAGATTTTTTTTTTTTTTTTTTTTTTTTTTTTTTTTTTTTTTTTTTTTTTGGGGGGGGGGGGTCATCTTTGGTTAGTCGACTTTGCATTTTTGTGCTATAGCTGTAGATAAGTTAATTCTTTTGACTCGTTGTGTTAGCCTTTTTCCGGCCCCGTTTTTTTTTCCGTCTAATATCACGAAATGATGTCAGGCTCGCTAAGACCTGAAACTAACTAAGGAGGGCCCGAGACAGACTTACGACCTACAATACCAAAACGCCCCAAATCAAATAAGCATCCAGAACAGATGAACAGTTCACACATGATAATTTCATTCAAACCACGACACCGGGGTCCATAACACTGAATATTCCACTTACTACCCATACAATCACTTTCTCTCAAACTAAAACATTCAACCACTTAACCCAATTTGCCACATATTCCTAGTCACACACACCCCCTGCACAACCAAACCAACCAAAGGTCTGAAATTAATTAATGATAACCTTTATTCGGGTCAAATCCCAATGTGTCCAGCCGGGTGCGATGCATCGCTACCATGCAATACAACCACACGCCCGATAACACCTTGGCTTTTGGGCCCAACAGGACACTGTGAATCCGAGACTTACTCAAACAAATTCACTTACTGGCTCATACACAAGCCGCAACCAGGGAATGAATTCCAACACAATGACAGAACCCAAACACCAATGTAAATGCCCAGAACTACAATTTTGTAACGCAGTGACAGACCAATTACCCATATAGAATGCAACAAAACTACAACAATTCTGTAATGCTCACACACTTTCAAAATAATTAAACCGGGTCACATTCCCAAAAACTGGGCACTTAAAACACGCATGACCAATTGATAATCCAGTAACTGGGTTGCTATAAAATTAATACTCGCAGAGAATGGCCCAACCAAGTGTCCAGAATGTAAAAATTGTTGATATAAATGTTTCTTGCCACCACACCAAAGACAATTTGTCTTGAAAACCTGTGCAGCTGCGACACACACAAGTAATGACTAATTAGCCAAAAACTAGACCAGCTATGCAATGATAATAATACTAAATAAATTTAAAGTCACTAAGGATTTTTGCTAGTGTCTTTCACACACTGGGTAGTCCGCTCCATAACCGATGAATGATGGCTCATTTCCTTGGTCCTGGAAATAATGTTCAATGATGTTTCAATGATGTTACCTCAAAACAGCCCCTGTTTGTCGTCAACATTCACATGTACCACTCGGACTGTCACAGCAACAGGAAGAGTAGCCACGCTGTGCCACTCCTCGCACAGGGATCCCGTTGACCAGCTAAGGCAGGATTACAGGACCAGCTAAGGCAGGATTACAGGCACCAGCTAAGGCAGGATTACGGGCACCAGCTAAGGCAGGATTACAAGGAGATATCTTGAACCAACACGTGTCCGGCCCAACTCCGAGATGGGTTGTCCAGCGCCACCAAGGCTCCCCAGACCAGCACGTCTACAGCACCCAACCACAGCAACCAAGTCTTCACCCACCAAGGTTTTCAGGTACACAGGTTACAGTTCAACAAGAACGCAGCAACCAAGTCTTCACCCCACCAGGGTCTCAGGAACACCGGTTACAGTTCAACAAGAACGCAGCAACCAAGTCTTCACCCCACCAGGGTCTCAGGAACACCGGTTACAGTTCAACACAAATGCAGCAACCACGTCTTCACAAATTACAGTAACGACAGTCCTTCTACTGTACCTCCAACAGCGAGAAGAATACAATTACACAGAAACACAGAATCATCCCCTCCAGACTCAAGGCAGCTCCGCTAATCTTAAGCCCGAAACCTGAACACAGTTCCTAAAGGATTCACCAGGACTTTCAACCATAGAATCAACACACACAACGTCAGAGACTTCCACTCTGAAAAAACAGCTGCAAAAAACACTGAGCGACAGTTCACCTAACCCCCAGCCTGCATTACAGTAAACTTGGCTGTGATTGGATAATTCAACGTAGGTTAACTATGATTGGGCAACTCACAGTGAGGATGATGCATGACCCAATTTCCCCACTTCCACGGACAAAACACTAAAAAGTTCAAGATACCTCCCTACCCTCTCCCACGCTGTGCTGTCACACAGATATCCACTGACGCACACACACGCATGCGACGTGAGCGGAAATGTTCGCCGGCTCACCCTAGCACATATAGAGGAAATATTGACTCTGATGTGAACCAAGCAGATACACTGACATGGAACATAATCAGTCCGCACATGCACAAGTTCAAACATGAGTCGCCTCCACTAGATCATCTGTAACATAGTACATACATGTACGGGCTCAAGTAGCAATGTCAGTGACCCTGACAATGAAGAAAGACGTAAAACAAAACAACAACGACAACAACAACAACAACAACAACAACAACAACACACACAACACACACACACACACACACACACACACACACACACACACACACACACACCACACACACACAACACTGCAATCAGACTTGAAATGATAACTGTTCAAGACGTGTGTCAAACATACACATATTCATTGTCTGCAGAGTTGACTGTATACCATAAATGTGGTATCTCACATGGAATTCACATTATGTTTGCAGTGTCATTCAGACATGTGGCAAACCCAAACTTGAATATATACAACATTATTCAGTGTTACGGATGAAATGCGTGTGTGTATGTGTCTGTCTGTCTGACTCTCACTCTGAAAATTTTGGATGCATGCACGAATTTGGGCTTACTTACACCCACCATTCATCCAAACATGGACGGCCAGGCAACAGAGCAACTCTTCTTTCTTTTTTTATGCTGCCTGAGCCATCAAAACAAAACACAGTAGTAGTAACAGGTAGGGCAGATGTCGGCTCAGCGACCGACGCTCCACAGCAGCAGCTGGAGATCGGGGCGTCCACGATCACGGCCACAGCCCTCACTGGGTAGTAGCCAGTTCCCCTAGTCCAGGGAACACTATCAACCTGGGGGAACTGATTTAACTACCTTGATTATCAAGGCCACCATTCATTAAAAACACAACTACCTTCATGTCGATTAGCTACATCATTTCTTGTTAGAACTTAAGCCGCATAACATATTCGTTCATATTCATTAGCCACATCATATTTACTATGACTTGAGCCACACATCAGCATATCTTGTTCAACAATACAATATTTTTTTTTTCAAAATGATAGCATTACAAGATTCCCTTTTTCTGGAATCATCACACTACAGATTTCCTTTTCCGGAAGCATAACACTGCACAGGAAAGGATTTCCATATAAACCTTTTACAATCTAGTCTTCCAACTTAGGAAAAGGATTTCCATCTGGATCCTCTTCAATAAACAATGAACACAATTCATTGCATACGATGATTACACAATTGATTTTTTTTTTTACGAACCATAAATGTTTTTCGTTTAATTCACACCATGTTCATTTGCTTTTTGTAAACAAGAATGTCAATTCTTTCATATAATCACTGTCT